>KV751431.1:92320-117208 GCA_001698575.1 Mola mola
ACATAAAGAAGCGACCATGTACACTACCCCCCACCCCGTCCTCCCGTCCTGGGGCGGTTTTACCCCTTCCGTTTGTAGTGGTGAAGGCGACTTGATGCTCTGAGCTCAGGCCGTGATTGCGTCTGACACTCCCGCTCCAGGCATGACGACTTCAATGCTGCTCTCAAAGACAAAGAAAAGAACAGCCGTTTGTTAAACAGCAAAAAGACCAGTCAGCTATGTAAAAAAAACAAAAAACGAAACAAAGAAAACATCATTTATCTCCACTAAAAAAAAAAATAGAAAAAAATAATATTATTGGGAGGCTAACGGAACTTTTCCACCCACTCTAATGTGAACATAATAAATCAAGTTTTTTCCATCTTATTTTCTCCCGTTCAAAGAATCTTGTGCTGGGGCAAGTTCATTTACTGCCCAAATAAGTTTGCACCTTTTTGCAGTTTAAGTGCTGACTTGTTGATGGTGGTCCTGGATTCTTGTGACATCAGCTCAGGATGTACTTCAAGGTGCAGGATTCTAGTTTTAAATAAACAGGAAACAAACCTGCCAAATAAACACACCAGTGAAATGTTGTTATATACTTGTACTATATAAACATAAATCAGATGATGGATTGATCAAAATAGACCAATAACTATGTAAAACCAATTTTTTATTAAAGGAAAAATGCCAAAATTTGTCCTGCATTGATGTGGTTGGTAGTAAACAGAATTTTAAAGACATTTTCTAAAGTGGTGGTCCTGCTTTTTATTATTTTCTAACATTTTAGAAGCCATTTTTTAAAATATTATCAATATTAATCCTATAATCCAAATGTAAAATTGCCCTACGTTTTACAACAAATATAGATTAGAGCTACAACTAATGATTATTTTATGAATCGAATAATCTGCCTGTTAATGTCAAGAATAATCAATTAATCATTTACTCTAAAAATTGTGAAAAAGTATTGAAAAATGCTCATCACATGTTTTCAGCACCGAAAGTGACATCTTCAAATTGTCTCTTTTCTCCTGTCATGTAAGGAGTTTGAACCAACAAACTCTTAATATTTTGCTTGAAACAGGACTGAAATGATAATTGTAATCATAATAGTTAGTCAGTTAACATACTTTTGATCAAACTGTACAACTCCTCCCTCTGAATGGCTCTTGGACCTTGTCACTCCCTTAGATCTTTCATCTTTATACTGCAGTTCTCTTACACTATTTATTTTCTGTAGCACTTTTATTTATTTTACACTGTTCACACCTTACTGTATACTGTATACTGTATATACTCTTGTATATACTCTTTTTATTAATGTACATACTCCTTTTATATATATTTTGTTTTTCACTTCTATGCTTACAAGGAGCACCTGTAAAGTAACAATTTCCCCCGAGGATAAATAAAGTATTCTGAATCTGAATCAGTTAATGGATTAATCCTTGCAGCTGTGTTGCACCTTACGAAGCCATGTCATCTCTATTCTACAGATCAATATTCTACTCTAGAATAACTAAATAACTGTGTGAGAGAGACAGATTCACTCATTTTGACATCAGTGCTGTATTTTTAAAAAAAATTTAATTCTTTAATCTGTTTTATTCCATGACATGTTTGACCTGTTTTTTAATTCTAGCCTGAGTCCACAGATTGTCAGGATCAGATCAGAGTTACATCAGTGCCAATACAGATCAATTTCGCTCCTAAGCTGCTTCTTCAGTGTGAATAAGGATGAATGAATGTGGATGAAAGGTGGTGCTACTACATCATTAGTCAGGTGTTGGTTTTATTAAGAAAAGCAGTGACACCGTCTTTTCCTTCCTCTCTGATAGGTTGGTGCGAGACGGCACGCCAGCACTCTGATTGGACTAGCTGAGATCAAAAGCCTCATGGGGATCGCCTGCTGCTGCTGGACGTCTGCTTCCTGTTCCCGGCCTTGAGAGATTCTTCAGGGAACGCCCCCCCCCAGCAAACAAAAATACACACACTTCCAGACGTCCACAGTTTTGGTGATTCAAACCCCCACCTGCACTCGCATAAACACACGTGTGTTCTGGAACACACTCGCTCTCACGCACAGCAAGCCGGACGCTCACCTGCCACCCTGCGGGACACCTGACCGACCTGTCAGCGATGACATCACACGGCCGCCAAGGTGAGCCTCTTGATTTCCTGGGTTCCAGCATGGAAGTGAAGCTCTTTTACTCTACTTCTTGTAACACACGCATGAGAAATTCATAATATCAATATTTTTAGCTCATTCAGGCAATTTAACTTTATTTTGCCTTATACAGCTGTTCGCTCACTATAAATGAGACTTTTAATGGTTTTACAGCTGGGTGATATATATGATATATATTGATATCACGATTTGAGATATGTTGTCTGATATATCGTGATATCACAATGGTTGTATATCATATATCAATATGTAGTCAAAATACCAGTATTCATCCCTGCAATATTCTTGTAGTATTGAGGTAGAGAAATATCGTGTTATACTGTGTATCGAGATATAGTTATCCCTACCATAGTGTTGCCTTATTAGGGCAGAGAAATATTGCGATATACCAATGTATCGTGATATGCCTTTTAGAAAAAAAAATCATATAATTTTAAGCCCCATAACATTTATTAGAAATTTTGTATCCCAGGATTGTTTCAACATTTTGGGGAAAATTGAAGTCCTTTTGCCATTGTCTAACTACAATTGTATATTGTTTTATTGCGACTTAAGTTAAAAACATACCAGTGTAGAACAAATCATATGTTTTTATTTGAAAAGTTCTCGCACAAAGTGTTTTAAAAGTGACAGTAAGGCAGACAGGAGATGAAATTTATAGCATATTCTCGACCTGAAGTGCTGTTCAAAAAGCACTTTAAAACATCAGAATTGTTTGAAAACAACTTTTTAAAACCCAAGGGTTTTCTGAAAATTTGACAAAATTGCCAATGTTCAATAAAAGCCTCAACCTCTCCGCCTCCTGCAACAGATAAAAAAAAACCCCCAAAAAGCCTTTCAAAGCTTAGACTTCTGGCTTTTATTGTAAATTATTCTTTCCCCTTCAAAAACACAAACATGTTTTGAGAAATCAGCAAACAAAGACAGCGTGAACCGAGCTGACATCATATAAACCACAGGGACAAACACATGCGTCAGATCGGGTCATCAAGGTAAATACACACTAGATTCTATCTGGGCTTAATGGGTTAATAAAACGCTGATCCTTCAGTGCTGTTGAAACACGTCACATGCAGAGTGACGAGAATACGGCCACATTAAGGGGAAACGCTTCTGCTCCGTGTGCCATGTTGATACACATGTGAACATTTTGAGCCCAGATTGCAGCGTGCCAAAACGCAGTAAAACATATTTGTTTTCTGGTCTAGTGACTGTCAATTGGTGCGGTTAACTATGACTGGGTCTTGAGGAAAAGTCCATAACGCGAGCTCTTTAAGACAGCATTCTTTTGCTGCCTGACAGCTGGTAAAACCTCGCTTCAGAAGGGGTTTTATTTTAGAGAACTGATGAGTCATTCGGCAAACGGCCGGTGGATGAAACGGTTAGCTTCCTGCCCCGGCCGGTGTGGTACCTGACAGTGTCAAGTGTGTTTACTTTGTACACCTGCAAGTGTGTACACTATAAATACCGCAGCTGTGGTGGCCACCGGGCCGTGAGAGATATATGAATGGGTTGCAGCCTGAGCCGGCGCCCCTCGGCCCGCCAACAGCTCCATCACATGTGGCATGCTGTTGTGGAGTAGACACCTCCCCGCTGTGGTATTGACTAACTTTCCCTCTCCTCAAGTAGCTTGAGGAGCATTACATTAATGGACGAAACTCAGGTTACTGCAGCTCAGCACTAATTCCTCCACAGGTTCACTGATCTCCTCCACCAAAAGGACGAAATGCTGCTAATTGCCTCGAGGCTGCTAATGGCCGCGGCATTAAATCGTCAGCACCTTGACAAAAATGATAACATTACGTTGTTTAACGACCATAACTTCAAGACAGACTAAATTTTGCAGCTCACCAGTCTGCGATGCTTCAGATAATTATGGTGAATTAGCTCTGCTGTGTAATGATATAAAGTTCGAAGAATTGAGTAGATTTCCACCTCCGTTTTCGTTTTTAGAAAATGGATTATTAAACCGGTGGTGCTCTAAATGCTCTAATTTATGATGTATGGTTGAAAATAGGGTGAAAGATAATACCTACAACTCAGAGAAACTGTTTTCAGCCTAACATAATTACATAATTTTGTTCTAGAAGCTCCTCCGAGGAGGACCAGGTGTCTGCAATTTTGGATATATTATCCTAATTTGTTGATTACATTTTGGGCTTTATAGGTCCATGGTCAAGGTGAGGAAAAATCCCCCAAATTCCCTAAAAAATCCAATTTTTTAATATTTGGCTAAATTTCAAACATTCCTATCTCGACCCAAACTCAACCAGTTGGCCTCTAACTTACACCACATGTGTATGGTGTCAAGATTTAGTCCCAAAATAGGTTTGACCTTGAAGGATAAAACATCAAGGTCACATTTTTTTGATGAAAAAAATCTATATACATATATTTTAATTTCTCTATTCTTTTTGCCCTGTAAATAAATGTTGAGCCTTATTGACATTTTAGGCAGGTGTCCCAGACAAAAGATTGTTTGCTCGGCCTTGGCTGAGGTGCACGCTCAGTTGGCCGCTGCATTGGTGAAGCAAAGACCTGGAAAAGCCAATTTCATTCACGAATAAATAAAGGCATAATTTCACAAGAAATCTGCCTAAATCTGAATTTTTCAGATTTTTCGAACAATTACTTCATTTTAAATTACTCTAGATGACGTCTGAGCCTCAAAACTAGGCAGTATGTTGTTTACAAAACTAAGGTACCTGAATTGTGACTTTTGTATAACTTAGACGGTAGTTTTAGAAACTTCAGCAGTTCAGCAACAACAGTTATCCTTCATGGATTTTATTGGTTAATATATTTTATAATAAATACATTTAAAAGTGCTGGATTCCAGATAAAAAAAAACAATCATAAAATAAATGTCTTAAACGTGTCAAACACACCAGTTAATTGACGGCCATCAAAAAGCTCACTACCCCGTACTGTCAATTGACAGTACATAATTGGCAATTTGCAACACTGTTGATGGAGGATTAATTAGAAACCTCCTTTTTGTTTGATTTTTGACTGAAAAATGCCAGAACTCCTCTGCAATCAATGTGTTATTTGGTAGTAAACTGAATATTGGATCTATAAGATTAGTGAGAATTAGTGAGGATGCCTATACCACCATCCTTAATTTATTAATACCATCCTAATAATACTTAATTGAATCCCAAAGTGTCTTTAAGGCTTTTAAAGCCCTACAATACGGTATAATTCTGTTAAATTGATGCTATGACTAGGCATTTATGTAAAATTTGAAACACCTGATGTTTATCAATAAAGTGGCCAGAAGTTGCTATTAAAATTAAACTAAACTATTCATTTTACAGATCAACGATTGTATTTATTTTCTAAAAATGATGCCCCTATCATTGTTATCACAGCAGAACTCTGTTGCAACAGTGATATTGAACCAGTGCCGAGCTCTGAACCCAGCCAACGCAGGAAACTTGACTTTTTTCTGACCAGCAGCTGGTAGAGCAGATAAACTAACCAGCTGCTGTCAAAATATAATAAGATTTATCCCTTTTTAATTTCCCGTCTCTCATCTTCGCAGTTAACTTCCCACGAGGGGGAGGTGGAGCTCTCATCCGCTTTAACTCACCTCTCTCTGACACAAAAAAAGGCTGCCATCAGCCGGGCGAGTTTAGGGGAGACGGTTCGTACCAGCTGCTGATGGAGGCATGTTTCCCCGTGAAAAAGCCTCCAGAGGAGTCGATATCAGCCCGCAGAGCGCCGCCAAGCGTGGGGGTCAATTTGAGGCGTTGCTTCTTTCGTGTGACTGACAGCTTGGAGAGAGAGAGAGAGAGACGCTTGTTGGACGTCGGTGTGCACGGAAAGACAGAAATGTGGCCCTGGGGCGACATTTAAAGATGTGAAATATTGGCCTTGTTGTGGCTGCGGCGGGGGGGGTTTGATTCACTCTGTTTTGCAGAGATTTGACTTTCTCTGTTTTAACTGTTCTTGAGAAAAGGATGGAAATTGGTCCTGCGGCTCCTGGTGGCATTGGGGTCGTCTGCGGCTGCTGCTGTTAAATTATTTTTCATATTGGGCGCGATTAAACAACCCTGGCTTTCTTCTCGGGGTGAACTAAAACTCTCGGATTCACGTCTTTGTTGTACGCTTGTGTTTGCAGTGTGATCAAAAGCTGCCAACTTCTTTTATTTATTTATTTATTTATTCTCCCCTGAGCTTCCTTTGCACTTATTTTCAATCAGGCACCAGCTTCCTAAGTAAAGCCTTGAGTGTGTGTGTGTCCTCTCATGTGCACCCTCATGCAGCAGCTCTGGTGGTGTGCATGCGTGCCTGTTGCCTGCTTGTGTGCCTTTTTTTATTCGTTATAATCTGTAAATGAGCTTAGTAGCACGCATGTTTTTTTTTTTGTTTTTTTTTGATCCAGGACTTACTCATTTTCTTTATTACAGCAGTGGTGGGATTTTTAGATTAAATATCATTTACTGCAAATCTCTTCCACGAAAAGTGAAATGTAAAACGCTTTGTAGGGTTTATGCTTTCCGGAAACAAAAGGGGGCCAAGCTGATAAGGCCTTCACATCAGTGTTTTTTTGTTATTTTTGCAGGGCCATCGGCAAACAGACCCCGGTGTTTGCACAGGAGTAAATACTCTGTGTATCTAAGAGCTTTGGCACATTAGTAGTTGTTCTGCATTTGTGCTCAGCCAGGAGCTAACATATTGACAGCTGTTGGTCCACCAGCATGGTTTATGGGAACGTTTCGGATCAGTTGGTTATTAAGAGGGCTGTGTAATATATATGATATATGTTTTATCATGATATTACATTCAGTCTATTGAGATATTGGATACAGTTATACTAATTTCCTTGTTTTTAAAGGCTGCGTTTACGATATGATAATGAATTTATCGTAGTGGTTTACCACTTCAGTCATTAAATCTGATGATTATTAATCAAAAATATTGTAATTTTTTTGTACCAATAGCCGTCCCTTCAACATTGTTACAGCATTGATATCAAGGTATAATATTGTGGTTTTTGATTTTGTCGCCCATTCCTGGCATTTGGAGGAGGAGCTTTTGAAAAGAAATATTGTGATTTATACCATATATCATGAAATGGCCCAAAAAATGTAGAGGTGAAATTTGCAATTCTGTCACCAACTCATCAATACTATCTAGCTTTCCCTCTCTGGTTCAAACACGGATTTCCAAGCTGAAATACTATAATGTTAGAAGTTGACATCGTGCAGCGTATAGTAGACTAGTTTAAAGGGGGACAGATGACAGAGGAGGTAAGCTCCAGCTTGCTCTGGCTGCAGGTGAGAGGCAGGGCAGTGAGTGGAGAGGTGGCACATTCGTAGATCCCCATCATCTAGATGAGGTAAAAGTATAGAATTGCATTTAAGTAACTTTAAGGCCACAAAGTGACATCGAAATATGCAAGTTAATGACGCAGAAATGAATTTTAAGAAGGAGACGACACAAACCTCTGTGTGTTCAGAGAGAGGACGACAGCCGGAGTTGATGATTGCTTGTTTGTTGTGGGCAACACAATAACCAATAATGTTAATCTTTAAATCGCAGTGAGGCCGGCTGCAAAAAAGTCTTCACTAACCCCTAAAGACTACATTTCATTATGTTTTAAATATGTGGAATAATTAACATTCTATGAGGTATCATGTCTTACATAAACCGCTAGTAAAACTTTATTGACTCATGCACTGATTGATGGTTTCCTAAAGCCCTTGAACTCCACTTGTCAACATTACATTACAAAGGGAGTTTTCACATGCTCAGATTTTTTTCAGATGATGGCATATAAATCATCTTGCCACGAGGATTGCTCCTTATCCAAATTCAGAAGCTTTGCTGCAGGCGGCTGTAAGTAAAAATGAAAACGCAGGTTTAAGAGGAGCCGACGGCCTCCTCCAGCGCCACGGCGTCTCATTAAAGAGGCAAGGTGCTGCCGATTCGTTTCTCTCTGTCAGAAAAAGGGCAGCAGCTTTCCAGGAAAAGTCTGCGGTGCTTAGTGCTGGAGCGAGAACTGGGTCTGCATATGACTCATCCACACACATCGAGGCCTGTAAATGATTTCTGAATGAGAGGATTGCACTTAACATTGTTGTTTCTGCAAGAGAGAGAGAAATCATACATTTAACTCTACTGTACCAGCGTCAGGATAGAAACTGTTCAGGGTAGGGTTTTACTGCTTTATTTTGCAAGGTATGTGGGTGGGCGTGAGCGCCTTTTTATGGCTCTGAACTGGCGAACTTGACACAGTGCTCCTTTCCTCGAAGACTCGGTGGTATCTAGGTTGCAACAGTCTCTATGTTTTTACAGCCTCAAAACAAAATGAAAATATAAAACAACTAATGAGTGGGGTCGGGTAATGGAATCGATTGGGCTGATACGGATGATTAGATGATGTAGATTTGTTGCTTTCCGTATACTTTATTTTTAGCTCTTGTGCAAACAACTAGTCTTGTGTTTGCACAAACATGACATTGTTAACGAATCTCCCAAAATGCTTTAACTGTAGTAGAAACTGAGTCCGGTCACGTATTGGTCGAGCTTCAACCAGTCGATGGAAATAAGATTTGCTGCAGAGTAGTAGTAGTAGTAGTAGTAGTAGGATCGTAGCTTTCATGACCTCCAGTGTATGTTGCAATGTGACCGTATCAGTTCCAGAAAGGGATACAAACCTTGAATCTTTAATGATTTTCTGTATTGAAAATCGTTAATGTTGTCCCACAACGCCCCGGCTGAGTCTGTCGACAAGTTACAGGCTCCGTTCCCGACCTCCTTACCCTGAAATCATGACGTTATGATGGTAGAAGGCTCAGTGCACTCATCAACCGTTGATACATGGTCCCAACTTGTGAATCTTAATCTGAAACAGCTGCAGATGTTTTTGTCATGATGAGTTAATGTTTGCCGTGTGGCCTCTTGGGAGTTTTTCCGAAGTGGTGAGGGACCCGCTTGCTGATGTAAACCATACTACAGACAAGGTAGTGACACACACAGGTAAATACCCTGGTGTACAGTTTTCTCTTGGTGGTGTGAGACAGCCGGCACAAAGGGACTTAGAGCGCTAGTGTACAGAACAGGAGTATATCTACTTACTAACACAGTTTTTATATATTGAAAGCACTCACCCTGATGATTGTGACCTCTTGGATTGACGTCTCCAATCCTGCTGTGTTGTCTTCTGTCTTCACGATCCTATCTGAAGTGACAGAAAAAAATCCTGGAGGTCGTGTCGAGTCCTCTCAAAGTAATAGCTGTTGAGGATGAAAACTAATCTTGTAGGTTTATTATGGCAGGCTCTAATAAAATTCCTGCACCTTCCCCTGGCTGCTGACACGCTTGTATTTTGCCTCCATAGTATTTGGCAAGGCCAGACAGAAGATTCCACTCAGGTGTTTTGAAAGTTACAGCCTATTTTTGTGTCACCCGAACTATCTTTGGGTAAGGCGCATGGGTCTCTGGATGGCTTTAAGTCTATATTGTGGATTTGCTTTTTATTACACCTGCAAGATTCTATTAACTGGGCAGCAGTGGCATAATGGTTTAGGGCAAAGACCTGAGACTGGAAGATCATTAACAGATAAATGGAAAAAGCGAATGAAGAAGCACTTCTTCTTCATTTAAGAGGGGAAAGTGAGGAAAGGTAGGGGCCCTTGAGCACCAGGTCAACTGGAGCCTGGAGGAATCTTCCCAATTCTCAATTCTCACATGTTTAAAATTAGGTACAAAGTCAGAGCCCCCCTTCAGTTGTTGCCTATGTAGATGTGAATATAAGACCAAAAAGTTACATTTCAGCCTGCTCTCCGCTCCGATTTTCATCCTCTTATCCGCAAGCACGCAATCACACATCCCGCCGCTTAAATCCAAGGGTGAAGGGGTTAAAAGTTTTCACTGCAATAAAGAGGGCCCGGCTTATCCCTGAGTCTATTTTTAGAAAACACACACCAGATACGCGCATGTGCACGCATAGCGAACAAAACAGTCATTGTTTTTGGTGTCCCCTGTTGATTCCCCTCTTCACGATTGAGCAGTTTGTTTGTCGGCTAAAAATGGGGCGCTGGATGAGTGTACGCGTGACACAACCACTGCCTTTTGTCGCGCCGCTTAATTGTGATACAAGCGTGACCCACGTACGGGGGTAATTTCAAGCCTTATTGTCACGTTTTTCTGTTGTCTGCTTGTGCTGACATGTTTTTTCTTTCCGTCAAAACGGAATTACGAAATTGTGGCTGATTGCAAAATGCGCTTCAGCGGTGTGTTCCCACAATGCCGCACCCTCCCTCCACTCGCTGGAGCCGGCAAAGAGAGATGAGGCTCTTGCCAGCCAGACACTTCGGCAGTTCGGTGCTCCCATGTGCCACCAACTTGGCTGTGCATGATTAACAGTCCGTCCCAGAACAAACCAAGTGGGGTCTCTTGTGCAACGTCTGGCCCCCTACATGCACAAGCTCTTCTTTGTCCTTGTGCAAAAAGTGGTGCAGCACCCATCTCCTCTGACCACCCCCCTTCAAAAACACCCACTCATGGCCTTCCTGGTACGTCAGGAATGCTCTGTTTTAATTGGTATTAGGATGGAGGGAACATGAGCTAATGAAAGACACTGCGGGCATCTTTTGCCCCTGTGCATTTTGTCTCTTTCCAGCTGAGAAAGGGGAGATACACTGTGTTCTGCCAACGAGCTGTCAGCGGCAATTACGGTTTACACCGCCGCCTGTGAGCCCTATCCTTGTGCCTTTTGACATTGTGCTCCACAGTGCTTGACGGGAAGCACGGATGTCTGGCCAGGGCATCAAAGGAATACTAGCATTATGAGGGTGAATAGGAGTACGGTCGCTGCCGGGCCTTGAAACACACAAACACTTGAAAAAGTCAAAATATACCAAAAGTTAAAAGGGGCAGAGCAGCTGCCGTCTCGCATGTTGTGGCTGTTTGTGTTTGTAAGGTATTAGGTCCGTCTACCAGGGCTTTACTGTTGCATCACAAATCTCCTAGCAACCATCAGGACATCATGGATGTCCTGAGAGCAAATAATCTCTAAATACAGGAAAACCACTCTGCATAACGAGAGATAGGGTGTTTGGTGTGCGAAGGTCTGTTCAATAATTCATTCATCCATTTTTCTATAGCTAATTATTTCTGCACTGGATTATTGCAGAGGGCCACAGTCTGTCCCAAAGTACACCGGGCTGAAGTCAGCTCAACTCATGATGAAGGTTAGAAGTGCAACTTTCTGACCTTGATGCCCACTGGGATCGTGGGATCGTTAATTAAAGTTGCATTAGAATCCAAATCATGTCCATGAGTTTAACTATTCTCATGAAGTGCCGAGCACGTTTTGCTGAGCTGGAGCGGAGATGCGATGTGGCAATCAATGGGACAAATAAGTAGTTTTTTTTAAATAAGGATTGTAAAGATTATTAAATAAAGATAAATTGGGTTCAATGGGCAAACTCGTGGCTCCAACAGAAACATTTTTAATGTCACAGTAGGGCTCAGATTCCATTATTATTATTATTATTATATTAGTTCTGAGAAGAAGATGGAAATACCAATCACATCTTAGGTACGGGTACAAACACTTGTCAGTGAAGCTGTTGTTGATGTGTTACTCTTCGCGTACCTGTGCAGTGCTTTTTTTTTTTTTTTTTTACTAAAACAGTCTAACTTAGTCGGTGTTACATGCACCATGTCAGCCGTGACTAGGAAAGGTGAGGCCTTAAACTTTGAACAAGACCGTACAATCTTAAACCAGCTGCCGACGAGCGGGCCACGTTGGCGAAGATGTGACCCTGTGTGCCTTCGAAACTGCACCTGGTTTCTATTGTTGGCATTTTATTTACAGAAAAGTCCAATATTCTAATGTTCTGTCACAGCCAAGTTTTGGTGTTCTGTTGTTTGTTGTGTCCCCCTGGAAACGAATAGAATATTAGTCCTGCAACAGTTGGTTCTGCATTGCACTGCCGTTTTTATCGCTTTTGGATAAAAGAAAACACCTCCTGTTCAAGTTTTTTTAATGCCTCCACACCAACAATATTTGCAGGTGGAGACATTGTGTTTTCGTGTGTTTCCCATTCGTTTTGCCATTAAATTTAGCGCCAGTGTGCGCTGAGATCCAAGGATGAACTGATTGAAGTTTGGTGGTCACAGGTCAAGACGTGAATGTGATATCTCAGGAAAGCTTTGAAGGAATTTCTTTAAATTTGGTACAAACGTTCTCTTGTTGTATAAAAAAAACTTTAAAAGTGTGCTGATTTAAGTTCTGAATAAAGTGTTTCATGTCCATGTTTCAGAATTCAGAGCGTACTTGCAGCCAGATATCCATGTTTGAAGCATTGTAGTCCACCACAAGCGCTTTGATTTTGTTAATATTTAGCCTCAGGTGATTGTTGTTCCTCCATGTGAGCGAGCGCTCTATCAGTCTCTGCAAATATTCTATTAGTCTGGACAGAGGCTGGCAATCTCACTGCTGTGCAGAGGCATACAACCGCGAGGCGGTGATTCTAGTTTACGACCTCCTCAATGGATTTTTCCAGCATCTCGGCAGCACTTTTTTGTCTCTGTATCAGTCTACTGACCTCGTGACTTAAAATGTGTTTTGGACCTGAAGCAGACAGTTAACAGTTCCCGACTAATTTGTGATTTTATACCAATTGACAGCTTTCACAGAGAAGCACAAAGAAGCACTTAGATGCCACGTCACTTTGCATTAACGCTGTGTTTTTCCAGCTCTGCCAGCATGAAATGGGGGTCAAATGGTTCGCTGCTGACCGTTCACAGGACAGAAACTGGTTTGCCGCTCACATCAGGGTCACCCATTCTTTTTTATCAGCTGCCATGACGTCAGTCGGTGCCCTCAGGAAGCAAATTTGTGACCCAGAGGAAAAGGCTCTTCAAGGAGAGGCGTGTTTGATTAATCGTATTGTTCCTGTCTCGTTCACCTTGCTCACTGGAGTCACCCTGGACGAGGCGGCCAGAACGGAAGTGTACTGAATGTAATGAGGCCCGAGCATCCTTCCTCTCTCTCCCTCCGTCACTGTCTCTCTTTGTAAATGCCACAGAGGCACAGACAGACATCTCATTTCTCCCGCATAACAAAAGGCCTCTGTCAACATACAGAAAGCAGACCCGGGGGTCAAGCTCGCCAGTGTGTCCGCGCCGCCACAAAACTACATTTATGCAGTTCAGTGGACAAAGCTCCCCACCGATCGGTTAGCTCATTACTCCCGCACTCGCTCCCGATCTACAGATCATAACATGCATCTTTTCGCTGAGCGGTTGCTGCATTTGCTTGAGTCGACTGACTCTCTGCCTGAGGCTAGCCGAGGCTATTTATAGCTCCCCCGTCTCCCGATGCTTGCCCAGCGGGGCCGAGAACGAGCAGAGAAAGAAAGAGAAGGAGGGAGCCGGAGGGAGGAGGGGCTGCTGGGTAACTAGGCTACATTCAAAATTGATGGACCATGTTGCCAAGGTGTAGGGCACTTCTCCGCAAGTGTGTGTTGCATGCGCTTTGACGCTTGATCACGCCCCTCCAACCTGGTTGGACGTGTTGCATTTGCACCCACCTGTCCTCCTGCCGCTCAGGTATCAGCCGTGCAGTTTGGCCCTGAAAGCTTATACACTTTAACTAACCGCACTCAAAGACACCCGTCGCCTTAATTCCCCACACTCGAGTCGGCGATGCAAAGCAGCTCACGGCAATTTGTGCAAAAGCTGGCATAGAGTTACTCCGAGCCACAGGTGTCACCACACACTCGATTTCCATTGCAAAATCCGCCGGCGTGTGTGAGCCATTTGAATGGGCTCGTCGGGAGATATCGCCTATCGCTGATCTGTTTGTTTTACAGGCGACGGGTGGTCCCCGCCGCCTCTGGCAATATTTCCTCTTTCACATGACACCTGACCCGTTGTGTGCGCACCACGCTGAAGATTTGATTCGCCTCCCGCTCAAGTTTTGCATTTGAATAGCACCTGTTTTGAGGTGTTGCTGTTTTTTCCTTTATCATGAGTCATCAAACAGCAGTGTCTGTCAGCCAGCGGTGAGAGGATTCAGGTGAATAAAGCCCATGTGTGAACACGACCGAGCACTGCGTTCCACACCCAGATCCTCACAGGGATTGGTGAATCAGGGGTGCAGCCATTCATGCAAGGTGGTGCGAGACAAATGCGCGCATAGTCGGCGCGTGATGCGTCCTGCAGCTTCATGGCTAATTAACGTGTGTGTGTGTGTCTGTGTGTGTGTCTAGTCCAGAGAGAATTCCAGAAATAGATCACGTTCAGTGAGATGCTTGCCTGTTTTCCCCTCTCTTTTATTCCTCCATTTTGCATGGCTTTCCATCTCCCGTCCAAAGGAATAGTTGCATGTTTTCAGGCTCAAGCCTCAGTGTCTATATGGATCAGGTGCTTCTGATAACTACAAATACATGCATATGTATACATGTGTGTGTATATATATAAAGAATGTGTGTGTTTGAGTGCAGCTGCGATGCATGTCAGTTCTTCATTTTAGCGCTGTTTTGGTTGTTTTTCTTTCCCTCTCCTCTCTGCCCTCCTTACCTCCGTCTTCCCCCTCTCCCCCTCATTCGCCACCCCCTCTCTGTCGCTCTGCTTTTTATAGCCACGTCTTCCCAGGGCTCGGCAGCTACAAAAGCCTTTTCATGTTGCCACTATAATTACAGCCTACACACTCGAGCGCACGCACACACACACACACACACCCACGAACACGCATGCATACGCGGGAGAGGAGCAACAGCGCAGCGTCTTTGTGTCTGCATGTGTGTGTGCGTGCTCCGCATGTGCCGCTTTACACAAAAGGGTGAGCTATTTTTACCTCACTCCATCACCCCCCGTCCACACACATACACACACACACACCCACCCACCCCCTTCATCCTGCTCTGCTGCTGCTGCTGCTGCTGCTGCCAGCCACATTTGCTATGCTGAGCACAGGCAGGATCAGTCGAGCCCGAGCATTCCGCTGAACTCACACACCAGCACACGGGAGCCGATGAAAGGCTGCTCCCTCGGCTTCCCTCAGATTTTTTTTTTAACAGCTTTTTTTAGAGCGCCTCTGCAGCCGAGCATCTCCTCAAGGACAGAAATCGCAGCTCATGGATGGGGCTGGCGAGGCGGCAGAGGCGCCGCGGCATGTGCTTGCACATTCGCTGATGACCTGAAGCACTCTCCCCCCCAACCGCGCTCGTCCGGACTGTGGTTTTTACCGGCCGAATAGCAGGAGGGTCGGAAAAAGCTTTTCTCAATGCTGCGGACCATATTTGAAGCAGAGTGTGCTCTCTCTCCCACAGAGGGGATCCTGGGGAAGGAGCAGACGCTGGATGTTCTGAAGACATCGGTGCTCAACCACATCCCAACAGGTTGGACACTGTGTGTGTGTGTGTGTGTGTGTGTGTGTGTGTGTGTGTGTGCGCGCACCAACGTGATTTCACTATTAACTACCTCCTGTGTGACTTTGCATGCCTGGTGCATCTTCTTGTGATTGTGTTTTTACAAATATGGATTATACAATCGATAGTTGATGTGTCATGGTCCACGCTGACCCTCCCGTACGTCAAATCGATGCAGTGCCATTTTGTTGAACGGCAATCGGGGATCATTCTGACAAATATTTTGGTATCTCCAGAGGGAGGATGCCAAAAAAGAAAAGCCCAGAAAACAGAAAAACATGATGGTTTGTTTGCTGCGAGTTCCTGAGACATTCCCAAACAATCCAATGCGATCTTTGTTTTGGCAGACATTGTTTTGAAAAAATAAGTTTCTACCTCAGAATTCACGTCAGCTGCGATTGTTCTGTGTCAGAGGACGCAGTCAAAACAGCACAAAGTACTGCACAGTATTTACAATAACACAGGAGTGGAGACAGAGCGGTATAGAGGGAGTGTGTGGACAAAAATAAATAGGGCACAGATGGAGATGAGGTAATCTGAAGGGAGAAGCAAGTGTGAGGCAATTTATGCACAGAGCATTATCTGATTCATAACGCGGGAGCTTAAAGTGCATTTTTATTTAACACCGCAGAGCACAATCTGGATTTTCCACTTAAAAGATAATGAAACATAGTAAGAGCGTTATTCATAATTTACTCCCCGAGCTGCTCTTTTGCTCTCTAACGATGTCAGAGCAGTTAGCAGGTGGGTAAAACGGCGCCGACCTCGGGTCCGGCCTGTTGCTTTGGAGCAAGTAGAGAACAACTTCCTCTTCGCCCTTTCCCCGACCGCGCCAAAGCCCGACATGTGCTCGTGTGTGATGGTAGGTTATTTTTTTTCTGCACGCCCTTGGCGGAGCTGATGAAATATTGAGATTCACTGTAGAGGCTTCATCGTACATTCTCCAAATCTGTCGCGTTGGATGCGGAGCCATGTAGCGTGTCGGACCCGGACCGTTTCAGATCGCCTCCTCACAGGATGGGGCGGGGGGGGGCTGGTGCACCGGTCAGGAACGTTTACCTGCAGCACGGCCGGGTGTATATTTTTTCTAATGGAAGTCTGAATTTGCACAAAACACTGTGCTTCCCTTTCAGGATGCAAAGCACTTGCAGGGAACTCTCTGATTTAAAGTCATCACCTGAGTTGGCTGCCTGTTTCACGTGACTCTTATTTAATCAATTATCATTAGAAGCTTTCTTTAATGGCCTGTTTTTTGAGCAAATCATCAACCAACAAAACCAATTTGAACTGGTGTTGGGCAATACAACCTACAGTACATTCTGTATATCGTTCTCGTGAAGTGAGAAATACGTATGGCATCAAGTAATGATGCACCAGTATGGAAACTCTGGGCTGGTAACAAAAAAAAAAAAGAGCAGCTGATAATAAACCCAGATACTTTTTAAATTTAGTTTTTTGGTATTTGTTCCCCTTTTGTGTCACGTAAATAAAAAAATGGAAACGTCAGTGTGAAAACGGAACTATTTTGAGCCCCACCCCTGAAATCTAATCTTCTATCACTTCTACCGTCTTTGATGCTCATTGCGGTCCTCAGTCTTCATGACTTGCTTAATTTGATGTGTCATAGTACCTTAAAAATCACAATATGGGCACGTTAACGATGAAAAAAAAAATTGAATTTTCAACAGCGGCTGCCTTTAAAGCTGCAGCCAGGTATAGGATGGTGGTTGTAGCCAATTTAAAAAAAAGACACAACATATGAGCCAAATGTCACCTTATGCGAATGACCACACCCATATCGGCCGGTAACGATACTGAGATGAAATATGGGCCAAAACATCGCTTGGTGTAAATGTTGTGTTTCCCTGGATTCATAGGCTGCATTACAGTAAAATAATGTAATGTCCTGAACATATTAGAGTGTTCAAGCTGTTTTAATTTTTAATATTTAGCAAAGAAATCACATTACATTTTGTCTATTTGTCATCCTTAGAATATAGTTTCAGTATGAATATGAAGGTATGTGGTCAAAAATATTGTGACATTTAATTTTGTTGCCCAGTCCTATTTTTTAGGACGAGCTTCTGAGGAGAAACATTAAATATACCTTGATGTGGCCTAAAATCATTGTGATATTATTTTTAAGGCCATACTGCTCAGCCCTAATTTGAACAAGCCGCCTTTGAGATGCAAATTAAGTCAGTTAATGTTCTAATGAATTGTTTCATCTACAAAATGTCTCCCTGTGGTGTGGAAACTTCGTAGTGGCGCTAAAACAACTGTCTGAAATTGTGTTAAAAGTCTTTAGTTTTAACCACCATTCCAAAATGGAAAGACAAAACAACTGCTCAAGAATCAACAAGATGTATTGATATTGAAAGTAAGTGGCTCCTGAAAATTGCAGGATGACTTTTGATACACTCGTGTGTGTGTGTGTGTGTGTGTGTGTGTGTGTATCCTCATGCAACAGAACATGTTTCTGCACGTACGGCTCCAGGACCTTCACACGTCGTCGTCCCCCCCACACGCCTCTGCACCACGTTCACCGTCTCCTTCCCGTTCAGCTGCCGACCACTGTGTGACGTCACTGGGACCGCGACAAGTCGGAGCTCGCTTGTTGTGTTTTTCCCCACTCGTCCCGCCGTCACGCCCTCGCTGTTCCTTCCCGGTCACAGCCATGTCAGTCGTCGCTGCAGCTGGGAGTCAGAACGCGACAGAGGCTGACCCCTCGGAGACCAGATATCAGATCAACAGATGTGCTACTTGTTGCCGCTCATCCCGCCGTTCTGCTAAACTCATTTAGACTCCGCTTCTTTGTCTTCTCTTTTCATTGTTTGAAAAAAGGAAATTAATTGAGGGCAGCCCGGCTCAGCTCAGTTTGACATCTATTAAGCCTAACGAGTGTCGAGCTCGGTCAGTCAGACCGTGGGATGTGTACGCTCGGCGAACAACCCAGCCTCAATCAGAGATTTGTTGCAGGGAGATGGAGGGAATGACCGTAGGATGAGGAAGCTCCCGAAAGGGAAGACGGCGAAGGAGCGCCGGTTCAAAGATGCTCACTGACGAGCAGCGTTGGAGAGGCACGTCGCGGAGATCCCCACTGATGTGAAAACAAAAACGTTCAAACTCAATAAATGACGAGCACGAGATATGACACCTGCAAGGTCCTGCAATTCCCTGCAGGCTCCGGATTGTTGAGAGAACTTTAGAGGAAGCGACAAACGAGGATAAAACTGAAGCCTCTGTGCCTGTCAGACTCGTTAAACTCGTCAGTTGTGCAAGTCTCCCAGGAGAATCAAGGTTTCTCTTTTTGTTTTGATGTTCTGAGTGCCCCCATATTGTCTTCTATCTGCCGCACATCAGTAAACTGAGCTGCGTGTTTGACGTCACTGCTTGTATACAAAGATGTGCTGATATCAGAGTTTATTTTCATCAAGTTGCAGCAATGTTGTAAGTAAGGTTTCAAGTAATGATTATTTTTATAATTTATAAATCTCATTATTCGCAAATTCATCTATTAAGGACTGCAAACAATCCCAAACTCAAAGACATTGAGGAAAAATAAGCAAGTTTTCACTCATTCCTGCAGATCTTTTGCCTGCTAACATTTCAACTAATCGATTGTTTTAAGCGAAAATATTATACATTTGTGGGTTCGAGCCTCCTGGATGTCAAGATTTTCTGCTTTTCTTTGTAATTTCAGGCAGTCATTGAACAGTTTTGGGTTTAATAAAGAATTAAAATAATTGTTAGGTGAAACTCTAAGTGGTTATTTGATCATTCAATTGATGCCTCTGAATATTTGCATAAATTGACTAATGATTAAATCAACTCTTAAAGCATGCATGCACATGTCAAGAAAACACCGACGCGGCTACTGCTAGCTTAGCTGTCTTTGGTCTTTTAATCGTAAACGGTTGCATCAAGGACTGCGCCTGCGAACTTTAAAAGAAGCAGATTTGCGACAGAACACTTTGATTTAGCAAGGTACAAAGTTAAATAAATGGCGAGAGCAGAGTTCCACAACTCTGCCAAAAAAACTAATATGTGCACATGCTTTCACGCTCATATATATATGTAATAAGAGCTCTCTACATTATTGCGATAAAGTCTAAAACGAAAACAAATAGTGTAATGCTGAACCCTAATTTCCTTAAGATCCTCCAGTATGTAAATAGGGAGGGAGCCTCCCTGCAGGGAAAGTCCTTACTCGGCTTCACCTGAAACCATTTTGTGGTTTTATTTGTTTGGGAAATGCAGGCAAATTCCAGGCCAGGAATTTGAGCACACGGTATTAAAACCGCACCAGAGAGAAACAGAGAGAGAGAGCGAGAGGGGGGGGGGGTTATTATAAGTCGAGGGAGGAGGAGGGAGGGAGGGAGCCAAAGCAGCCGAACGGGACGCCTGCGAGAGTGTGGGAGATATTTGAAGCACTACAACACCGGCGTGGAGGGTTTTCCTTGGCCTTAGAAGCAAGGAAGGCAGGTCGAGCGGGGAAAGAGAGGGTGAGGAATATATATATATATATAGAGAGAGAGAGAGAGTGTGTGTGTGTGTGACGTTGGTTCCTGGAAAAGCAGAGGGCTGCAGAATAAACAGGCTGCATGCCTGAGACTGCCCTGTGATGTCACCACTGGGCAAACGAAGGCCGAGGAGGGGGGAGAGAGAGAGAGAGAGAGAGAGACCCATCAGGTTAAGCAGGAGAGGAGAGGAGAGGAGAGCGGGGACAAACAAGGAGCAGAAAGTGACAGAGGTGGAGGAGACCAGGAGGTGAAGTCAGATGAGCGGGAGCGGGGAGCGGGCTGTCACTCTCTGAAACAGACTGAGAGAGGAAGGGAGGAGGAGGAGGTGCAGTAAGATAAGGACGAAAAGGGAGGAGGAGAGCACTGATGGGTACGTTTAACAACACCTCTGATTCCCATCTCTCTCTCTCTCTGCATCTCTTTTGTGTGGCGAGTAATTAGCGCTGCTGGTGCGACTGCGATGCCACGCGAGGTGTGTTTGTGCATCCCTGTGTGCCACCATCGATATGAGTGCGGGGGAACATTCTGTACAGAGTACAGTGTGTGTGTGCAGGCGTTTGTGTGTATGAGTTATGGATTTGCATTAGCCAAGATTGGAACTGCGGCGCTTTGACAAGAGCCATTTTTAGTAACAGTCGTGCATCTCCTGACTTGCTCACCAGTATTCTTCGGAAAAACCAAAAAAAAAGGACCTGCCTTTGACGTCAGGCCAGAGCCGACAATGAACATTTCAACATGGAGTCCCTGTCGCTGGCAGTGTTGAGCTTCCTTAACCGTCAGGCAGGCACTGAGTCAGGATCTCAAACTGCACGTGACTCATGCAGATCCAGGTGCGATTGTGCCATAACTGCAAGGAGTTTTTGTGAGGCAAACTTTGTCAGTGGAATGATTCGGGTCTGTGGGAGTTAATCTCCACTAACAAGCCCCCTCTCGTCCTTCTCTCGGCTCTCATTAGCGGACACACTAAATCGAGCAAAGGCCTTAAAAAAAACTGAGGGCGTCGCTGCATTTCTTTAAATATTGAAGCACTTTGTTAGGCAAGTTCATGAATGACAAAAACCTTTCTATTTATTTGGATGGCAGTCATCTCGAGATGTCCAGGTCACAACAAGTAGGCTAAATAAGCAGTGTTGCCATCCCTCGCATGATGCCAAACCCGTTGCATGTCACTCTCTTCTCCCCGATGGCACAGCTGCACGAAAAAAGAAAACAGGAAGTTTTTAAGTCGCCATGTGGCGTTTGGGAGCTTGTTGGGATGCATAGCTTCGTCTCTTTCCAAGCTTATGTCTGCATTTCATTTAAAGGATCTCCCATGAATGCTTTAGGGCCTGAATTTTCAAACGTGGCACATCCTGGGGATGATATACGAGGGGGAATGTGCCTGTCGGGTGGCCAGATGCAGGAGACTTGGTCCCAGAATTTGGAATGTGAATATAAAGATTTTTATTTCACACTTGGAGTTTAAGTGTGACATCTTAAAAGTAATCATGTGAAAGCCCGAGTGTAAATTTGCCCCTGGATAATGCTCGCTGTGTATTTTCTTGAGTTTATCCCTAAGTCGCTTATTAAGAGCGCCAGTGATGCCGTGTTTGCCTCTTTATTACCGCAAAGTTCCCAGCAAGTATCTCTGGCTGCCGCCGCGTTCTCTGCAAACATGTAGGTAAATAATCAGCCAGCCGACTACTATTTATTCAGATTTAATAGGGAGGAAGCTCCGTGATTGAGAGGCTTCCTGTGCAGTGATTGGTGGGCGGCCGAACCGGGTCAAAGCCATCTTTGTCAGATGCGGCCGGCTCATAGGTGTGTGTGTGTGGAGACAGGCATCACTTTTTCATTACTATAGATCTTTTTAATGCGCAGTGAAGCTTTATTGATCCTGTATTCAGTCATCTTCTCCTTCAGAAGGGGGTCAGAGGTCAGGGTGCACTATTTAGCACTCTTCCTCCTCCTCCTCCTGATTAAGCTAGTATAAAAAATGGAACCTGGTCATCAATGTTGCAAGTGCAGATTGATTTCTTTTGACAGACATATAAGATTTAGACTCTTGATTTAGGATCGCTGGTCAAATATTAATCAATACTTTTCACTTACATGCATTTATCTGATTGTAAATTCAGAAAATCATCTTACTGTAAATCAAACTGCACTAAAACAAATTTAAAGTTGCATGCACCTGCTTTGGTGTTTCTAAATAGATGCAGCTATTGATGCTCCAGCATTAATGCTGAAACTTAATTTATGTCTCAGTTTGGTGTCAACAGTTATTTTGTGTTGATTCTTATCTTCCACAATTAAAAACTATTTTTGAGATGTTAATCTACACTATAACAGGATGTTGAGGCTCATCATTATCATGTAATTCATCCTCAAAAGGCAGCAGCCAGAAGCATCCTTTTTACTGAATGAATATATAGTCACCTTTATTGCCACTCACATAAACTGTAACTGAGCGGAGCAGTTGTCACATCATTTAGCCGCGACACCACAGTGAAGATAACTCTTGGACTTAAAGAGCCAAAACTAAGTCCTCATTATGCAGAAAGGCATTGTGATTATAAGTTGTATTATGTGTTTGAATTGGCGAGAAATTTGCGTCTTTGTCACCTATTGGTGAAGTTGGTGGTTCACTAGTACTTTTACACTGCACATTTGATAATGGTCATATTGTAGGGCACAATGTACATTTCTATTTTTATTTCTTATTCTTGGTATAAACAAAGTTTGTTTGGGCAGACGTAACATTTTACAGTTGGAGGAGCTTCTGGGAATCACGCATGAGGCTCCTATGGAAGCAACTCAGCTGCCCCTCCCCGTTTCTGCTCTGTAGCTCCGTCCCGTCAGTCAGTCAGTCGTTTTAATGTATTGGCAATGGCCTCCTGGTTTTACTGCCGCGGCTGAAACCGCTTTCCATCTGCCACGCTTCCCTCACTAAAATGAGTGGAGGCGTCAAGTTACTGCTCGGCAATTCGAAAACACCTTAAAGCTCAAGCTAAAAGGTCATCTACCATCCCTACCGAACGGACCAATCATGTGCTTTAATCGAATATCAGTTGATTTGCAATGATTGGTTCCATCCCAAGTGCAAACCTAAATATTGAATAACCATAATATGCAGCTGATTGTAACGTACAAAATGTGTCTCTGAATAGTGGAGAAGCAGGAGTAGTAAATGTAATAAATCACTCTACACTGCTGATTTCAGTGGACATAAAATCTTCAAATTTCCCTAGAACAAGTCATTTTTGGACCATGCGACCTTTATGATCATCAGCCAACATCTGTGTCTCACTTTCAGTGGACATCAACTCGGCGCTGCCCCTGCGTCTCCCTCCAGCAGCCATCCCCATGGACCTGCGCGTGGACCATCAGCAGCAGCTGCAGCATCCGGTGTCCTCGCTGTCTCCGCCCGGCCAGCAGCCCTCCGGCCCGGGTCAGGCCGGCGGCGTGCCCGCAGCCTCTCTGTGCGAGCAGCAGCTGCAGCAGGAGCTGCTGACCCTGAAGCAGAAGCAGCAGATCCAGAGGCAGATCCTCATCGCCGAGTTCCAGCGGCAGCATGAGCAGCTGTCCCGCCAGCATGAGGCCCAGCTGCAGGATCACATTAAGGTACGCCGTTTACATCTCTGACGGCTGAATAATTCTCTTTTATGTCACTTTCTGCCCCGTCTCCGCCGCCGTTTAGAAGAAGACATGTCGTGTGACAGCTTTAGTTTCTTTGCAGATTATTTTTATCAATTAAACTACCTTTACCAGCTGCTCCATAGTGACGCTTACTAGTGTTATCACACTGTGAATTCAGACTGTAAAAAGTCCTTGTTTTAACTTTTATACGTGTTTGTGTTTGTGCTGCCTTAAAATTTTACATTCACTGAACTTGGGGTGACTTTAAATCTTGCAAAAGTGAGACAAACACAAACACATTTTGTTTTGTAAAGATCAGCAGATCATTGGTTTTAAGCCCTGAGAACAAAAATTCTCCTATTTTTACAGCTCCACTATCTTCCGGGCTTCTTGAACATTTTGCCAGTTTAAATTATATTCATCAACAGGTTCCATAGTTCACAGAGATTCAGTCATCTGGCAACAAGGATTATAACTGGTTTCATGTTAAAGTTTCTAATCAATAGTATTTCTTTTGACTGTCCATCCATCTTTTTTCTACTGCTTATCCTAAAGCAGGATATCCTGATTATTCAATGTGACATTTAATAACTCTACGCTCATTACAAGTAAACTAAAATGTGCTGAGCATTTTGCTATTTTAATTTTGAGAAAAAAATCAAAAGTAAATTTTTAAGCCATAATCGTCAAAATTAAAACAACAAGGTTCGAAATATGTAACTTTCCATGTAATAAATATACATGAAAGTTTAACTTTTTGAATTAAACATGAACTCTCCCAGGATAGTCTAATTTTTTGGTTTTGAGATTTCGTTTAATGATCCCAAAGCAGAGGATATAATATGCAGTAGAAGCCAGTATTTGGTATTCGGACATATTTGCTATCAATATCGGCCAATATACAAGAAATATTTATGGGTATTAAATTCAACAATGGAGAAAAAGACGCTTAGGGTGATACGCAGTTACTAAAATTCCATTGAAAGTTACTATTATAATTATTAGTTTAAAATGTTTGATAACCTCGCTTGAGGGATTATTGCTAAAAATTGTAAACGATTTATCGATATCGGAACTTTCCCCCTTTAACACCAGTATCGGCACCAAAAATCGTACACTGATCAGGGTCTATCATGCAACGCATTTGTCATTTATAGATTTTTTTTTTTTTTTAAAGAAC
>KV751431.1:130487-146386 GCA_001698575.1 Mola mola
GGAGCCCAACCTGAAGCTGCGCTCCAGGCTGAAGCAGAAGGTGAGCGAACGGAGGAGCAGTCCGCTGCTGCGGCGTCGAGACAGCCCCATCACCACGGCCAAGAAACGCTCCCTCGACATGGCAGGTGAGGACTGCACAGAGTTTTCAGAAATTTTGTTTTTAGGATGCTTTTTTTTTTTTTTTAATGTATTTAATTTGTGTGCTCTTCAGACTCTGCATGTAGCAGCGCCCCCGGCTCAGGCCCAAGCTCCCCGAATAACAGCTCCAACAACATCCCCAATGAGAACGGCATCACTGTGTCGGTGTCTAACAACACAGAGGTAAGGCTGATTGTCAAACAGCAAGTGATTGTGCTTCAGTACACCTTAGGTTAACGTGTTGTATTGTCAGCTCTACACCTGTGGCAACTTGTAATTACAGAAATATGTTCCAAACAACTAGGGGGCACTGTTTTACCCCTTTCAATGACACGTTTTGTTGCGTTTACACATGCGGAATAAATAAACTATGTCCTCAAATCCAACTTTATCTCATAACACTAATTTCAAGTTGATAAACACAAACTCTAACTGACGGCAGCGCAAGAATAGGCAAAATTCAACCAAAATTCTGTGGCTCTGACAACCGGTTAAAACAACACTGATGTCTTATTTCTTGTGTGATGTCTGCCACGCGTTTATGTAACAGCTTTAGAGAGAAAATTAACCACCAACTGTTTTTATAATTGAATAATTGTTTCAGTCTTGTTCTGATGAAAACATGTCAAAGTGACACCAATATTTAGTCGTGTCACTCCTCGCCTCTGCTCATTAACTGGCTTTCTTTCATGGAGTGTATGTGTTGGGTTGGTGATTAAGGTCGTACTTCCAGTTTCTGTAACCTCACCGTGATTGAAAATCCCTCAGGGCAACTTTTCTTCATCCCCTCATGTTGCACACTAGAGGCAACAGTGACTCACTATCGCCTCTTGAGGAAGACACGGTATTACAGTAAAAGACGTTCTGCAGATAGTTGGTTAGCATGCTAATTCCAGTTGATATCTTTACAATATAATTATAGGCTTAGCACAACAGTTATTTCTTCCCATTACTTCTTTGAAAGTCACTGAGAAGGGCTATTTCTTGTCTTTTACTTATTAGAAATCTTTTAGCTTAATTAATTCTCCCTTCAACAAAAAACAAACATTTTTATTTTAATAATAAATAAGATGAATTTTTTTTTTTTTTTATAAATGCCATAAAACTTCCAGTGCATTTATAGTTGTAAAACATGGGTTGTAGACAGAATCAGCTCAAAATTACAACTGACAAAACACATTGCAGTACTTGTGCATAATTTAAGTAAATCTAAATTATAAACAAATTATGCAGCCTTTGGCTGTCAGAGTGGGCTCTGTGTGGGCTTCAGCTGCTGCTTATTAGCTCTTAAATTTAGCCGCCTGTAGCATGGACAAAAGCGAGGGATGTTCAGATGATGGGTCTGTAGAGAAGGACAACAGCCAAGGAGCTGGCAAGATGCTATTTCTGGCAGCCATTAGAGACGCTCAGGCAGTGTGGAGGAGCCTGGCGGCCGTGACGGTCGTGTAGCGCCAGTGGGGTTCAAAGGTAGCTTTCTCTCCCCATGTGTGGACATCCACCACTGCAGTCTTTCTCCCCCCCCACCCACCATGAAAACAAAGATAAATCATTTGAATGTGTTTTCCAGGCGTCTCTGGCCCAGAGGCTGTGCAGCGGTGCTGAGCGGGGCTCCATTAACCAGCTGTCCCTCTACACTTCCCCATCTTTACCCAACATCACCCTGGGGCTGCCCGCCACTGCCACGGCCACTGCTGCTTCCAACGTAACCATCTGTTTTTCCTTGATTATTAACAATTCTGACCTGTTGCCTCTTCTGAATTCTGCCTTTTTGCTTAAAATTTCCTTTTCTTGTGTTTGAATTTTTGTTTCGTATATTCTCTCTCAATTTTCAAATTCTGTTTTTTTATTTTTTTCATCACAACTCAGACATTTTTTCTTAAACTTTACTATAAACTGATGTTTAATTCTCAAAAATCTTACCTATTTCCTTCAAATTTTGATGTTTTCTTCTTAAATTTCTAACTTTTTTCTTAAAATTAGCTTTTTTTTCCCATAATTTCAAATCCAAAATTCTGACTTTTTTATCAAAATTTTTTTATCAAAATTAACATTTTTTCCCCCCTAAATTTCACCCCCTTTTTTTTTTCTTTTCTTTACAATATTCTGACTTTTTTTTCCTGCAAAATTCATAGAAAACATCTTTTTCACCGTCAGCCCTGCCTTCACCGCTCTCTTGCCTCCCGTCCAGGTGACGTCGGCCCAGCAGGACGTCGGCCTGCAGTCGGCCCTCTCCCTCAGCCCTCCCTTCCTCTCCGGCGGCCACTTGACCCCCTACCTGGCCGAGGCCGGAGCGGGAACGGGCGGGCACGGCGCGCACAGTCCACTGCTTCAACACATGGTGCTCATGGAGCAGAGCCCGGCACAGAGCCCCCTGGTAACAGGTAGGAGTGCACACGGAGGCTGTAGCGATAAATGTGAATGGAAGCAGCTTTGGTGACGTTAATGAGAGGAAATGCACTAAAGGTATTGTTAAGATCTCAATCACCATGTGCGTCCTTGGTACTCTGTGTGTGAATTCACACTCATAGACGTCCATTCTTCCGCTCACACTGATGAGCTCCATTCATACGTCAGCGTCGGCGATGAGAGCATGGCACGGCTGCATTGTGCGTCGGCTCGCTCGCTGATGACCGCCTTCGCGACGATTTCCAGAGGAGTCGTGAATGGGTAATGATGCACATGCGAGCGTGCGTCAACGCGGCAGCAAAACGTACAGACAAGGACGCGAGCGCACCAACACAGGGTCCAGATGTGGAATTTGGCGCGTGCCCTCTCTTTATCTGGCAGGAATCATTCTGAAAACAGCCGTTCTGTTAGTTTTCACACAAATTAACCTACTCTGATGCCTTCCCGATGGTTGTTCTTACTTCTCCGCGGGTGATACGCTGTAGATACTCTCAGCTGTTAGCACTCCCTGACTCGCATCATCACAGTAGATGAATTGCAGTATGGTAGCACAGATGGTTATTTTTATTTGCTTCACAGTGAATCTGCTGACTAATCTTCCAGGTTCGGTACTAATCTTGTATTTGAGAATGTCGGATGCCTCAGCTGCTTTTGCAAAATCAGTCTAAATTTGTCATATGGTTTGGGCTTTCCTCAACACTAACCATTGTAGTTTACCCAAAAAAATCCAGATTTAATGAGTTCTACAATAGAAAATGAGAGAACCTGTAGAGAAAAATGATGAGATTCCAAACCCTCTGTTCTCGTTTGTTTCCAAAGGCGTCAGCGGCCTGTCCATGTTGCCGGCGGCGTCCATGGCCAAGCTGCAGCGGCAGCAGCAGCAGCGCGGCGCAGGCCCACGCCCAGGCCCTGGCCCTGCAGCAGCTGGTGGTCCAGCAGCAGCACCAGCAGTTCCTGGAGAAGCACAAGCAGCAGTTCCAGCAGCAGCAGCTCCACCTTAACAAGGTGAGAGTTGGAGAAGGGGATCAGGGCCTTTGGTCAAATGTTAGAGTCCGGGGAAAATGGGAATGGGAATTTCTCACAATTCTGACTTTTTTCCCCTCAAAATGTTCAATTTTTCCCTAAAAATTCAGATTGTTTTCTTAAAATTTTAAAGTATATGCCTATTTTTTTCGTAGAATTATGTATCCTCTCAAAATTCAGACTTTAAAGAAAATTTTACTTATGTTTTCCTCAACTTTATGACCTTTTCTATTCATTCTGACGGCTTTTTTATACTTTTTCTTTTTTCTCACAGTTCCGATTTTTTTACTTAAAGTTCTTTTTTTCAGAGTTCTGCAGATTTTTCTTAAAATCCTGACTTGAATCTTCAAATATCCAAAACTTTTCCAAAATCCTGACTTTTTTTTCTGTGAATATTTATAAGAATTCTAAAGGAAAAAATTCGAAATTCTGAGACAAAAGTCAGATCTCAAATCAGAACTTAAACAATTTTTTTAGTCCTAATTTGGTCCTAATTTTCTTTCATAACTGTAAACACACATTTAAAACAACACAATATCTGCATTTGATATCAAAGGAAGCACAGAACATATTACAAAAAAACAGATCTCCAGTCAGATTTTCAGCCCAATATTATAATATCGGCTTGTTTTATTTTTGCTTTTTTTCCCGTATCAGCTCTTTTTGCGGGTGGTCAACAACAAATTTCTCTCTCCTCCAGGTGATGTACTGGAGTTCAGAATTGTGGAATTGTGACGGCCTCAGTTTGCTCCATTTCCCCGGGTGATGGAAGGGGGCCACAGACCCGACATCACTTTCAGATAAACAAATAATTAATTAGGGCTGTAAGTGTGCGTGGGCCAGCGCGGGAGCTGCAGTGTGGTTGTTTGTGTGGGCGGCGGCTGCTAACACAGCCGGCGCTCTGTTAGCTGTGCATGTGTGTGAAGTCCTTGATTTTGTTCTGCCCTTTTCTGGCTCCGTTGTGTTTTTCTTAGCGAGTAGGTGGAGGCAGGTGTGGGTTAACACATATAGCAGCTCATGTGTGTTTGTGTGTAAATGTTTGCATCGGTGTGACTGTGGCTGAGACAGTTGCCACGGACTCCGAGGTAACTGTGCAGCCATGGCAACGGAGCGGAAGTCTCTGCCTTTTATGGTCAGGGAGGAAGCTAGCAGCCGTCGCTGCTGGATGGCTTCACCTAGAAGCGGAGTACTCGCTGGAGGAAAGGTGGGTGGATGAAACAAGGGATTTCCTCTCCTCCTCTTCCTCCTCCTCCTCCACCTCCACCTCCCGCTCTCGCTCGCTCTCCTCCGTATGTTTCAGAGCTCTCCAGTGGCGGCTCTTCACACAAACATCTCTGTAACAGCCTCTGGCACGCCGAAGAGTTTTGCCAGGACACAAATGAAAATCTCCACTTCAAATGTTGTTTTAGTCTGATAAATAATTCAGAATGCAGTCGGGTGGGGAGCTGTTTTTTATTCTAAACTCTTTTTAATGTAAGAGGTAATTAATTATTTAGCCACTCAACAAGCACAAGCTGAAAACATTCTCTGGTTTCAGCTGCTGTGTGTGTGAAAATTCTGCTGTTTTTCTGCGTTTGTGTCACTTAACATTTCAGATGACAGATCTGTTCTGCGCTCTCGATTCAGAATCTCAGACTTTCTGTTAGGGCTGCTGGATTATGACGAAAAAAACGTGTTTATTTTGGTCAGTATCGAAATTATGACTATTTAACGTGATTCCGGACGACATTGGGAGTGTTTGGCATTACTGAAAACAAATTCAGACCCAATATTGGTGCCGTTTTCACTCGCGCTGAACTTTTTAAAAGGCACACACGCACGACTTGAATGTTACATGAATGAATATGTTAAAATAATTGCTCTTTTCCTAATTATGATGTTTTTTCGCGGTTGTCGGAATCTGAAATTGAAATTTTGGTTCGTATCCGTCTGCGACATTAATTAGGCCACAGAACCGGAGACAGCACCCTGCCAGATTTAGATCTGAGCTGGAGAAGAAGGCCAATTAGCCCCGTTCGTCCCTTTGCGTTGCGGCCGTACATTAAAGCAGATCTTCAGGTGGCGTTAAACTCCTACTGAACTTGAGTTAACTGGAAACCAGAACGTTCTGTCTCTTCTAATATTTCATTCATCAACTTCAGTCATTAAATCCAAGTTACACATGAGTGTTTACCAAAATCCCATTGTGTTAATTAATTTTCCCCGTTCCCGCCAAGTAGTCTGGGCCAGTTCGGGGTCACTGTTTGTTTGTTTTGTTCCATTGTTGATCTTTGTTTGTTGTTACGGTTCCCTCATCGGTTTTATTAGAGGGATACACGGGGTCAAACTTGTTTGTCTTTATCGCAACCTTTTGTCAATGTTCAAGCAGGAAAGACAAATATTTATTCATATTTATTTATTCGAATAGCTTACAATAACAAAAAAAAAACAATAAAAACAAAAATATAAGATATACTGTGTATACTAGTCTGGAAATTAATCAAAAGGGCGACTGTGACATGTGTGAAAGGGTGTCAGATGATGTAGAAAATAACTTATCGAGTCCGACACCTTTTTATACATTATAAATGTAACCCTGCAGAATAAAAAACGGGGGGGAAAAAAAAAGACTGTTTGTTTAGAGACTGAGCAAACAAAACAACAGTGGTAGATCAACGGGACCTTGCACATCCTGTTCCAGATCGTATATCTTGTATCTATTCAATCTTTGTTTAGCGACATATTTCTTCACTTACATAAGCGATTGTTTTTTAAAATTTTTTTTATTTTTGTAACTTTTTTGTCAGTACTTGTCGGCACTAATGATTCACTGGTTATGGCGGTGGATTATTGGACTGTAGAAAGGGAAAACAGTTGGTCATTATTGTGTGTTTGTGTTAGATAGAGAGGTGGTTTCTGGGAAAGTAGAGCCGGGTGGAGGGGGTAAAGAATGGAGGGGTGGATGCTCTGACGTCAATGCTGCGTCAGCGCTGTGCCAGGGGACCCGGAAGGTTACAGCTCTGGGACACACATGCACCTGTAGCCCGCCCTCGCTGCTTTGGGGCCGGCCCTCGGTTTAAAGTGAATGAACACACGACTGAATCGCTGCTCTGAGAACAGCGGGAGCCAGAATGAGTCGTTTAAAGGGGGGAAACAACGGGGAGCGTGGAATGTCTCCGCTCGCCGCAATACGTTACATACACACACATCCTGAGTACAGTCAGGATCCAATTAGAGCGGGAAAGGTTTGAAATGAGCGAGCCACCAATCTGGCCGAGTAATCCAAATTAAGCTTGTTAAAGGAAGAATGCTCGAGTGAAAGGAGCGCTCCGCCAGGAATCTGAGCGCGCCCGCCCGTCCCAACGCCGCCACACACGTCGGAGGGGATTTGTCACCATCCCGATGATTCGTCATGAAATACATTTCACGTCCTAGCAGGGACACAATGACACGCGTGATTCTTAGCTAAATTTAGCGTTATCGCGACAGGAGGCAGAGAAATAAGGAGAGCAGGAGAGAGAGAAATCATGGCTAGCCACTCGGCTGAGGTAGCCAGCTGAAGTAAAAAAGTTGTAAATACGCAAAAGCAATAAGTTTCTGAGGTTTTTAATCTATTGGGCTAATTTGCTTTGTTGATTAAAAAAAATATCAGCACACTCTGCTGTTTAGGGCAGAACTTCATTTGGAGTTTGGTCGCGAGCTTTAGCTCGACAATGCAATGGCACGGGGCAAGTCAAAATGTCGGGGATAATAAACTTTTTTGCTTCAAAATTAGTTTGTCTTTTATAAAAATGGAAAATCTTTGGAAACCCGCCCCTCCAGCAATTAACAGGAGTGCATCGTCAGCAAAAAGAGAGAAGTATAGGAAAATCTCACTCTGCACATTTGTTTTAGACGGTATCTTAACAGTTATTGGTTAAATAAACATGGATGTTTCTCTGTAGTTGTCTGGTCCTTGTTACCAGACACTAGCAATAATGTTTTGAGCGTGAGTATTGATTGAAAGAATCGATTTATTTCTGACAGTTGTAGTTGTTCTTTTTCATTGTGCAGCCTCGTCGAGCTCGTGAGTCCTTGTGACTAAAGTCCTTACTAAAGTTTGTATTTGTTTTTTTTTTAATGGAAATCGTGAAATGGGCTTTGGGTTGAAAATTGAGGTTATTCTTTAAATTTTTCCATATCAGCTGATTTGGATAGATTTTTGCATTGTTAAATCTCTACACATCTCTTACTTCAACACCCTTTCCTGTTGTTGTCATTGCTGTTGTTGCAGATGATGACCAAGCCCAGCGAGTCCCCCCGTCAGCACCAGAGCCACCCGGAGGAGACTGAGGAGGAGCTGCGGGAGCACCAGGACGCTCTGCCGCCGGGCGTCACCATCAAGCAGGAGCCGCCCGACCCGCAGGAGCTGCAGGAGGAGGTGCTGCAGCAGCAGCAGCAACGGGAGCGCGAGAGGCAGGCGGAGCAGGAGCTGCTCTTCAGACAGGTAAAGAAAAGTGGATCCAGCTTTACTTAAGGTGTCTTTTCATATCTTTAATTCAACACTGAGGGAAAGTCAAAGATCTGTTATTTGTTTTGGCTGCCACCTTCTGGCCAAACGTTGTACCTACTGCTCTGAAAAATGTTCCCACTAGCCTCACTTTTTCTTGTTTACCGGTGTTTTCTCTGTGGATTGTGCCCGAGCAGCAGGCACTGTTGTTGGAGCAGCAGCGGATTCACCAGCTGAGGAACTACCAGGCTTCCATGGAGGCCGCCGGCTTGTCGATCTCCTTCCCGGGTCACCGCCCCCTGTCCAGGGCCCAGTCGTCCCCAGCCTCGGCGTCCTCCTTCCCAATCAGTGTCCCGGCCTCCGATCCCCCCGCCAAACCTCGCTTCACCACAGGTGCCCACCACCATCCTCCCTCAATCACCATGCTATCTTTATTTTTGCTTGATTTCGAGCCGCCGCCTTGGTCCCAACACATCTGCTGTTTTCACAATAGCAGGCTGAGTCTGGTTTGTGTGACACATACGCGAAGGCTCTCTGGCTTTGAGTTTCACTTCCTCCTCAATGCACCCCGGAGTGAAAGGAGTCTATTCACATTTGGCCAAAGAATGGCTGCGGGAGCCTATCTTGCCAAAACCTTTTCTGTCTCTGACATCTGACTCCTCGAGCAGAGACGAAAACCATGAAGGAAGCAGTGAATAAATGGAGAGAGAATGAAGCTCCAAGCTTGCGGCGCATTTTCAATTCTGTATTATTGGAGTGTTACCATGGCAAAAATACCCAACTATGGTGCATTTAAGCACCATAATTTTATTCCTAACAAAAACCTGAACGTTAAATGAAAACAGAAAACAAACCATCATTATTATGGTTGAAGGAAAACAAAAGAAAAGTGGAATATTGTCACATTTGCCAAGCTGCATGCAAGTAAATGTGCAGCACGTATGCCGATGATCCTTTGGTAAACTTTTAAGTGCTCTTCAGAAACATGTCCCAGGTCTTAATATCATGCTAACAAACACAGGCTAAAGCTAAAAGGTCACAGGTGATAATACCATGCCGGCAAACATAGGCTAAAGTTAACAGGCCGCAGGTCATGCTGTCATGCTAACAGAATGGGGCTAAAGCTAACTGGTCATGATATCCAGCCAACCGGCTGATGTTACAGCTAACATGTGGTGGTCAGAATGTAATACAGATTTGGGACCAACGCTAACGGGTCCCAGGTGAAGATAAGGTGCTGACAGAATGATGTTGATGTTAACAGATCGCTAATGAAAATGTCATGCTAACTCAAAAAAAAAACAGAAAAATGGCAAATTGTCACATATGACCCCATATGTTCCCTCCCTCAGGCCTGGTGTACGACTCCCTAATGCAAAAGCACCAGTGCATGTGCGGGAACACCAACAGTCACCCGGAGCACGCAGGCCGGATCCAGAGCATTTGGTCGCGGCTGCAGGAGACCGGACTCAGAGCGCAGTGTGAGGTGTGTTTCTAAAAACAAACTCTCCACGGTGAACGTCCCGTAAAGTTGAGAACTGCATACGAGGCTTGTATCTGCATGTGTGCAGTGTATCCGTGGGAGGAAGGCCACGCTGGAAGAGCTGCAGACGGTTCACTCTGAAGCCCACGTCCTGCTGTACGGAACCAACCCTCTCCGACAGAAACTCGATTGTAAGCTCGCGCACCGGCACAGAATTGAACTGACTCAACTGTTAATATCCAGACACAGTTTAACGTTTATTTCCTCGATCACCAGGTTCAATCACTCCTATGTTTGTGCGGCTACCGTGTGGAGGAGTCGGGGTAAGTAGCACGCGTTCAGAGTGAATTAAAACATCACAGATGCAATGTGTGCAGGATTATGTCATCTAGTGATATTTTTTTTTAAAAATCAGAAAACCTGCAGAAGTCAGTGTGTAGAAATATGAGAGTCGCTTATTTGTGTAACACTTATCAAACAGACCGACACTTAGCGGCTAAAGCTAACTGGGCCCGGGTCATAAAGTTCAGTTAATACTTCAGTGGCATTAAAAGTCCTGTCCTCTTGTCGTTGGCTCATTCCAGACATCTGGCGTTTGGAAAAAACAAAACTTCTCTCGATGGGATGATGTGTCGCAATCATTTTTGTACTAATTCACCGTTTCCCATGGTGATCAAACATACTCTGACGTGCTGGTAGTCAATCAGGTTTAAAACAAACTGGCTTTTATTGTGGATTAGTCATGGAACTTGACGAGCTTGCCAGTTTTTTCCCTCCTTGCGTCAAGCAGTAATAAAAATCAAACCAAAATTCTGCCTCACTGGACGCTGTGTGCAGAGGAGCACTGCACATGTGCAAATTGCGAAATCAGCCTCTTGATGTGTGACTGTTCCTCCCATGACATGCAGTAATGGGCCAACAGTCACAAAAACTGGAGCTCTGACACCTTTTATTAGCATAATTTACAGGGTCCTGCTGTAAAACTGCACGGTTGATTGTGGTCAAGAGACTCTTGGGACTCTGCGGGTCAGAGCGGGCCTGAGTTTTGTTTCCAGGATGATGAAAGCACTTCCCGCCCCACTTATGCCTTCACCAACCTAGGAAAACCGCATAGCTTGCACATTCATTATTTTATGCACCAGACAGGATTTAGATTCCTCATTTTGGGTTAAATCTAAAATAGATCCCTGGTCATACTATCATGCTGACAGCGATCTGGTTATAACATGCTAACAGACTGAGGCTTAAGCTAATAGGACCCAGACTTAGATAAAAGGCCCCAGGCCAAAATGGCATTCTTACAGGTTAAAGCTAAAGTTAATAGTTCACAGGTCATAACAGGTTATCATGCTGACAGCCTGAGGGTTAAAGCTAACATGCCCCTGGTCAAAGTATCACGCTAACAGGCTGACGCTAAAGCTAAAAGGCCCCAGGTCATAATATCATGCTAACAGATTAGGGATAGAGCTAGAAGGCCCCTGGTCATATGACCTGGTCTACCCCACTGTGTCTCCAGGATCACTCCTTGTCCTAAAGGCACCAATGTTGTTATTGCTGGTTCCAAAGAGCTGCTAGCTGGTTTAACTGGTCCAATCAACTTGCATATCTGAATATGTGTTGTGCGACGTGTATCGTGTTTCCCAGGTGGACAGCGACACCATTTGGAACGAGGTGCACTCCTCCAGCGCCGCTCGTCTCGCCGTCGGCTCCGTGGTGGAGCTGGTTTTCAAGGTGGCCACTCGAGAACTGAAGGCAAGTGCAACACAACATTTGAATTTATTTAATATAATGAAGGAAGCATACTTTGAGTGTATCGGCTTACTGCTTTGCCGGCTAACGCACTACTCTGTCTCCAGAATGGTTTCGCGGTGGTCCGCCCTCCTGGGCACCACGCTGAGGAAAGCACTCCCATGTAAGACCACACACAGCTGGAGATCTACACGACAAAAAACGAGCACCTCAAATGAGCTACTTTGCCTTTTACATGTTTCAGGGGTTTTTGCTACTTCAACTCGGTGGCCATCGCAGCCAAACTGCTGCAGCAGCGACTCAGCGTCAACAAGATCCTCATCGTGGACTGGGTCAGTGAACGCACCGCCGTCACATGACACAGTGTGTGTGTGTATTTTTAAAAGTGTGCCACCGTGTCATCGCGTTCACTGTCGACCCGCAGGACGTTCACCACGGCAACGGGACCCAGCAGGCTTTCTATGACGACCCCGGCGTCCTGTACATGTCCATCCATCGCTACGACGACGGTAACTTCTTCCCAGGAAGTGGAGCACCTGACGAGGTAAATGTGTGGGCGAACCGTCCCAGGGGATCGTGGGAGACATTTTGCAGCTAAACTGTGATGGTTTAAGCCTTTTTTTAAAATAATATAGTGAGAGTAAAGCTAACGAGTATTTTTTTCAATTGTACCATAAAATGTGAGAAAATAATCAAAACGTGTTCAAACTGGCGACTTTAGAATGTTGTTTTTTCCCACTTTAAAGTGAAATTAGTCTTGAATAAAGCTAAAACAGCAGTATTGTAAATCTCTCTGCAGGTGGGCAGCGGGCCAGGAGTGGGGTTCAACGTTAATGTGGCCTTCACCGGGGGCCTGGACCCGCCCATGGGGGACGCCGAGTACCTCGCTGCCTTCAGGTACCAGACACCCTCACGCTCAGACATCGCAGCTCCTTACAGGCGTGAAATCAAATTCAAACGTCGCCCTTCTGCTCCGCCCACTCAGGTCAGTAGTGATGCCCATCGCCAACGAGTTTGCCCCGGACATCGTGCTGGTCTCGTCCGGCTTCGACGCCGTGGAGGGACACCCTCCGCCGCTCGGCGGTTACACTTTGACATCCAAGTGTGAGTACATGACTGCGTTCTCACAGCGGCGTGTGGGACGAATTGCCTCTTGGTCTCTAACTGACAGGTTTTTCCTCAGGTTTCGGCTATCTGACCAGGCAGCTGATGACCCTCGCCGGAGGCCGGTTGGTCCTGGCTCTGGAAGGGGGTCATGACCTCACCGCCATCTGTGACGCCTCGGAGGCTTGCGTGGCTGCCCTGCTGGGCCAGGAGGTACGGAGGTCAACACACAGACTAAAATGATTCACAAATGTTGAACTATGATTCTGATCATCAAGTCCAGTTCTTGTGATTCACGTTTCCACGAGTAGATTCCATATTTTGATAGATTTTTCCGCCACTGTGTCACTAATCTGGGACCCAGGTGACAAATAAAGTTGGAGTACAGGCTGAGCTGACCCCTGGTGGACAGTTTTGGGAACTGCATCCTGCTCCGCACTTGTTTACATTTTTCCTGTGTTTGTGTTTTTGTCCCGAGCAGCTGGACCCGCTGCCGAAGGCCGTCCTCGAGCAGAGGCCCAACCCCAACGCCGTTCGTTCCCTGGAGAAAGTTTTGGAGACTCACAGTGAGTTGACAGGCCAGATTACCCATGAGTCTTTGTGCTAAACAGTGGAGCTCACAAAGAAGTTTTCCTCTGTCTTTGTACCAACATTACTGAGGTGACTTTTTAGGTATCTGCAACAATGCTCAAATAATGTTTATATTTATTGTATTACTCTCGTATTTAAAGAGAATATTTGCTTTTTTTTTTTTTTTTATTTTAAGAGTGTAAGGTTGACCATTTTAATTATGCACAGTGAGATTTGTGTGAAAACTAAACAAAAAGTCTCCTCTAAATTGCTGCAAAGGCCACAAATATGACGATTTTCATTAAAAAAAAAACAAAACAAAGAAAAACACCGGGAAGCACCCAATTTGGAACACATTTTTAGAATTAATCCACACAAAAAGATTTCAGGAAGTGCGGTTGGTTGTTCAGAGGTGTTCGTCTCCTCCTGTGCAGGTAAGTACTGGCGCTCGGTGCAGCGCTACTCGCCGCGGCTGGGACTCTCCCTGCTGGAGGCAAAGCGAGGTGACTCGGAGGAGGCCGAGGCCGTCAGCGCCATGGCCTCGTTGTCCGTGGCCAACACCAACGCCATGGACCAAAGGTGAAACACCCCAAATCACATCCATAACCTGCATCGGTCAGCTTTTACTTTCAGTTTTCCAAGCTAATGAGTAATAAGTCTAGAATATATGAAAGAATATATGAAATGTTGCTTAAATGATACTGAAAAATTTAGTTTTTTAAATTTAAAAAAAACCCCAAAAAACTCACAATATTCTAATTTTTTGAGACACACAGTAATGAATAAAGAATCGGAAAAAAATAAATATCACTGTATTTTTGACCATATTCTTGATCCTTGATTAATATTGATAAATATGAATTTATTTAATTAACCTGTATTTAGAGATGTATTGCTAAAGAGAAAATCCCAGAATAGATCCCCAGATACGTTCGAAAGGTCACTTTATGTATTTACTGCGGCACAATGAGTCCCAAGTCCACGTTATTCAGGAGGTTATTTGATGCCGCTGTGCAGGAGGCAGCAAACGTTCAACTCGTGTTGCTCCCGTCCCGCAGGCCCGAGGAGGAACCCATGGAGGAGGAGGAGCCGCTGTAACGGAGGGGACCACCAGGGTGTGACGCTGTTACCTTTGACCTCTCCGGAGGACACCGACCCCTTCATTTAGTCCCGACCCCACTCGCCACGTCAGTCACCTTGATTGGCGGCCCCCTCGGCCAAACGTGAGGGAGGAGAGGAGGGGGTGGGCGGGCTCAGCCTCGGCGCAGGCAGCCAATCAGGAGATGGAGGACTGAATTGGAAATAAAACATAATTCCACTCAGAGACGCTGCTTTTTTTTTTTTTTTTTTTTTTTTTTTCTGTCAGTGGTGGCGAACTGCGGCTAACCATGTGACCAAGGCAGCGACGAGTGTGTCGGAAGAGGACCACGCGGTGCTTTACACTGCTGCCCCACTCGGACACCAGGGGGCAGCAGATGTTTCCCAGCGCCGGGATTTCCTTTCTCTTTTCTCAAACGTCCCACCCCGACAGAAAGCGCGGGAATAGCGGAGAAACTCTTGTATACGTTCACTGTGGACCGATCGGCCGGCGTCCGAGTCGGCTTTTTCGCAAAAAACGTGAGCCTGTGGCCTCGTTGAGAAGGTTGGCGAGTGAGAGGAGTGCCTTGGTGAGGGGGAGGGGAGGGTCCGCCAGATTTCAGGATTGTTCACGAACAGTTTGCCTTAAGTCGAAAGAATTGTGTCGCTGAGGACTCGGCGCGAGCGGACGGAGACGGAGGGTTTCCCGAACGACTCGGCGGTCTTTAAGCATGTTTACTTGGAAAATGTGGCGACTTTTAGGTCCGCCACAGCCTCTCTTGCGCTCTCTCTCTCTCTCTCTCTCTCTCTCTCTCTCTCTCCAGAGGAGGAGGAGTTTACTTTTTGGAGGGATCTATTTTTCTGTAAAAAATAAAAATAAAACAAAATAAAAACGCTTCGCAAAGGTAGTTGCCAGCTTCAGTAGAAAGACCTTTTGAAAGAATCAGATCGAAAACTCTCAAAATAAAGGTTCAGCCTTCGATGTAGCTTCCCTTTAACTGAAGTCGATGCTCTGCAAACACGAAGCTAGCATTTGAGCGGACGAGACCACGGCGGGTTTTTTTTTTTTGTTTGTTTCCTTTTTTTAAGATTTCTGAATGTTATCAAAAAAAAAAAGAGACGCGGGAAAAGCCAAAGCATGAGTTTGCATTTAGCAGTAGTAGTTTTACTCCATTTAGCCGGCTAGTCGACGAACTCTTGCTCCGGATCCTCCGCAGAGCCAATCAGCGGCTACCTTGGTTTGCCAGCGTGAGCCAAGTCCTGTATATTGAATTGAATATATTTTGAGGGGGCGGCCGCCCGTTTGTATCTACATGTATGATTTCCAACGTGTCAATTCACGATATTGGAAAATACGTTTGGTTAAGCATGTCCACTTTTTAATTTTCCCCAATTTTTTTTTTTGTTATTGTATAAAATTATTTTTCTAACCTTAATCATCCATAGATTTTGTGTTTTTATCCGTTTTCTGGATAGTTATAGGGCTGCCGTTCACATACATACCCAGCAGTTTTGTCACTTCCTGTTGGAAACTTTCTTTCTTGTATTTATCAGAAATAACAAGCGACTTCTTCCTTCCTTTCTTTCTTTCTTTCTTCGGCTGTCACCGCCTTTCCGCATTCTCATCAATTGTGTATTTATAACACGGACTGTTTATAGGAGATTTGTATATGAAAAATTTATAAATGTACTCGAAACTAATGACAGCTATTATATCGTGAGCGACAGTATGGTGTACGCTTATTACTCCATGAATTTAAAAAAAAAACCAACAAAAAAAGCATATTTAACCCGTCATCGACTGCACTCTTTCGCAACGCGAGTAAACTCGTTTCACGGCACTGCGATCGACTTTACGAGCAAATTTCCGACAGCACGTTT
>KV751431.1:159179-177894 GCA_001698575.1 Mola mola
GCTGCCACTGCTGCTGAGTCACGTCCTGGTCCTCCTGATGGAGGCCGGTTACCCCCCCCCGGCAGGAGATTGTTATTAAACCCGCTCCTGCTGGCAAGTTTGGAACGCTCAGGGGATTTTGGACGCGGCGCTGTCGATGTTTGACCATCTGTCTCCAGTGTGCCTCCCATCAGCGGGATGCGGGCTTATGCTTAGTCAGTCTGTGGCCACAGATAACATTCATTCATGCTAACACTAGCCACGATGAGCCTGAAAGAGCTGAATAAGCACTGGATGAATTGCTTTAAAATTTGGTGCAGATGTCTGTGATGCCACGATGACGAAACCTGACGATTTAGGTGATCTCTAGCAGGTCATTGTGAGAAATACTTTGACTTTTCTTTGGTGCCACCATGACTGTGCATCCAGACAGAGCGCGAAATGTAAACTGGAGACTGGAGGGGATGAAAAGCTAACAGGAAGTGAAACAACACATGGCTCTAGACTCTTTTAGATATCAGAATGTCACCCAGTAGTCCCAGTTTGTAAATTCTAGAAGAGCTGCATGATCAAACTAATGTAATCCCCATTCAAGTTAGCATATAGCTACACCAGAAGCACCTCTAGTGGTGGGAAACCACTCAAAAGGCCTAAAGGTGTGGAAAATTTGGACAATTGTAGACTTTGTAAGTTATTTTGGCTTACTTTTAGGAGAATCAACAAGGCCTACTCTACTGAATGGCTAACTGCTTGCTAGCCTACAGCTAATGAATGTTTCATACTTTACTGCTGACAGTCAATAAGGGTCTTTAGTGAAACGTCTTAACTGCTGATCTAATTGCTATGAATCTGACTCAGACCGTCCGAAACCACGCCAACATTTCATGTTAGCAATCGGCCTCACAGTGCCACTAGCTTAGCACGGCTGCAGACTGAGAGGAACAGCCTGTTGTGGAGGAGCGACGTCAGCGGGCAACGCAGCTCGCTCACCGAGCGTCCTCTCGCTATCCGAGCTGTGCATTAGCTGCAGGCAGTCGGGTTGGAGTCAGTTATCTTCGTGTCGATCACTGGCAGTGACAAACGCAGGCGTCTGCCCACCCAGGAGCTGCGTTTCTATTGATTCACGCCTGACCATTAGGCATGTTTCTGTCATCCCTGCCAGCAGCCACACACGAACGTTAGCTGCGCGCCGCACATGTGCAACAGTTGTTCGCTCTCTGCTGCTGCGCTCGAGGTCATCGGGCGGAAACGCTGACCGCTGGAGCTCTTCGTCGACACATGGCAGCGGCGAGCGTACGAGGAGTGAGCGGCCGGGTCTCGGTTGTGTGCGTGTTAGCTCACGGGATATGACTTCAGACTGTAATCTAATACGGCCTTCTGGGACTCCCAGACTGCAACAACTAAGACGATATGGCACCCCATAATAATATTCATACACGCACCAATGTAGCGCTGGTTTCTGAGGCGTTTTTATGATCATTTTAGGATCCATTTTTTTGGATCCCTCCTGAGGTGTCATTTTTACCTCCACCAAGGAGGTTCTGTTTTCTGTTCCGTTTGTTTGTTTGTTTGTTTGTTTGTCATGATCGCTCATGTATCTTTATTTAATTCTTTTTTTAGCCAGTTTCACGGTTGGAGGTGTCCCAGACCAAACGGGGCTTGTCGAGCCTCCGTGGATTTATGCGCTCTCTGAGTGTTCCTGTTTGATAGATTCCCTTCATTCTTGTCTCTTGAGGACCCTTGAAGCTCATATGTTTCCAACCCGACACGAGAACAAAACAACATTGGACTGCATGTTAGCAGCTTGTCACTTTATTGATGTATTTTGCACTCGAATAGTGCCGACGTAGCCGGTTCTGATGGACTCCTCTCTCTACGCACACGTTAGACTCATACAACATCGCAAAGCGTCTCCACCAGCCGTGTCCTCTCTTTGTGCACCGTGTTTACAGATAAGCGCAGCGCTGCATCCGGCGTCAGCAGGGAAGCAGGAACTCACTTTTTATAGTACATTTCAAGAACAAAGGTGCAAAAAGCTCTCGCGCGTAGCAACGCTCAGGCGCGAGTTTGAGCAAAAACGCTGCAGGAAGCCCAGAAATCATGTCAGCCCATGACTGCGTGCACATTCGTTACAACAGATCCTGCGGATGGGACGGTTAGACAGTTGTGCGAAAATGTGCCAGCGACCTGACACGAGAAGGCGGCCAGTTTGAGAACGAGACGGCCAACGGGGTTCTGTGTCAGCTTTTCTGCAGCGGGCCCGGTTTGATTATCCCAGACGTGCTCTATTAGTCGGGCCCCAAGTGGGGCCTCGATCAATGCTGTCTAAATGGTGTTGACGTGCTGCATTGCCTGCCAGCCCATCAGCCAAAGCGGCATACAGAATCAATGTCAGCGCGCAGAGCAGAGTGCAGCACATCGCAGCTCATTAGCTCAGGCCCTGACGAGGGGGTCTCAGGTCTGCGAGGTCTCCAGAGCCCCCTCCGTCCGTCCTCGAGGTGTAGACTCAGAGAAGCGCTCAGGGGCCACTCTCCTCTGGGTTTATGCAGAGCGACAGCACTGACATTTCCCCCGAGCGCAGATCCAGGCCGCTCCCCGAGCCTCCTCTTCCTCCACACCAAGCGCCCCACCAGGAAGCTTCTCCTTAATTCTCTACCATTCGTGTTTTCACAGCAGAGCAGGCGGGTCAATTTTTCATAAACTGGAAGATTTCCACTCCTTTTTCTTGTGGGCCGTTGCATTTTTGATTGTCATGTTTTAAACATGCAAACCGCAAACCTGATGAACCCTTCCTAAAAGGAGCCATTCCCTCAACCTTTTGATTTTTTTTAGTTCTGTTATACTGAGCAGCACAAAAAATGACAATTTCTTCTGAGGCTGCCCTAAAGTGACCTCTAGGGTACAATTTCAGCAGAAAAAACATGCTAAAGTGCCCCCTAAGATGCCCTTCCATTGGACAAAGTGTGATAAAGTGCCCTCTGAGGTATCCTTCAAGTGAATAAAACAAAGTGCCCCCTACAGCCGTTCCTTTTTAATTATTTTTGCCCATGCCACTGCTGGGGAACCATATTTCATGCCTAAGACAAACACGCCTATCCTGGCTGGATTCGCACTCATTTGAGAGGAGCCCGAGAGAGTTTAGACCCTGTTGGCCTTCCCTTTTGTTAGCCCACCTGGCTCATCCGTGTGAGGAAATTCAGACTTGAGAAAGCTTTTAGGCATCATTCCAGCATCAGATAAGCACTTCAGCCGAAGCACAGAGATACTCTGAAGACTGGAACATATTTAACATTCTTCTGCGGTCACTTGGACACACGTCCATGAGGCTGTTTTTTGTGCCTCAAACAGTTTAAAAACAGCTCGATTAAGCTGCGATCGAGAGAAGCTGGAAGCCGAGGAGGTGCAAACGTTAGTGTCTTATCCCTGGGGCAGTTTCAGCAGTAATTTAATCTGCCTGCCTGCGTGTGCCACTTGTAATTATCCTAGAGGAAGAGTTATTATACGAAGAGCAGAGATGCATCAAAATGTGCTTTTACCATCGATGAGCTCATTATCTCTCAGTGGCGAGGCCCTCTGAGGCTGGTGACGTGCTCACACTGCTGGAGCCCACCGTTCCCTATCTCATTCTTATCGTCTCCTCGGGGCGTCAATAAACGCTCCTCTTGGTGTTGCGTCACATGTGGCATGAGACTCGCAGAGTTGCTCATTGGCGTCATTGTGCAACACCTCAGCGGGGATCTGGAGTAGAGCATCGCCGTGGGCTCAGACGAGCAACGTGTCAGATGGTGCGAGATGCGAATTAACGGTTTCAACAGAGAGTTCTCACACACGGAGAGAGTGCAGGTCAGCACGGCGCCCGGAATCCACCTAACCTCATATCTCACACTTGTCTCGACACGGTGTTTATTCTTTTATTTGCCCCTTCACCGGGGTCGATCCGCTGGCGATAACGCCTGCTGGCGTGGCAGTGACTCACACCGTGCCAAGGTCGGCCTGCGAGGCTTGACAACAAGGAAACGGGAGCACTCTGCGGACAAATTGTTGGTCCATATGAAAGTGGTTGTCTCTGACTACAGCTGGGAACCATTACCCGCAATCTACATAACCAAGGATGCCATAAATACCAGAAATGGGACATGCTAAGCTAATGCTAATACAACAATTTCCACTTAAGTCTTTTGGCATTTAAAAACTGGCATTTAAAAGCTATGCTAAACCAACAGTCTGCTATCTTAGCACTTTTAGCTTAGCTTACTTGGCGCAAGGCACTAACACTCTGTGAGGACTAAAGATGAAATGCTAAACACGTTATTAGTCAACGTAAGTGTGGTTATCTGTATTTATCTACTACAGTTTGGAACTGTTCACTGGAATCTAGATACCTTTTATAGCAGCAAACGATAAGAAACAATGCTAATGCTAATGCTAACGCTGGTCTTTACTGTAAAAGATAACATCTCCCGCTCCCATCCCTCATGTGGGAAAAATTATATATTTTATGTTTGATTAGGCAAAAGTTTGAGGCTAGCTGAGTCTTTATGCTATGCTAAGCTAACTGTTAGCTGTATTTTCATATTTAGCAGACATCTGTATAAGACACTAAAACTCCATGAGGACTAAGGATGAAATAAGTACAATCCCCCATTTCAAATTCACGCTAAATGACAAGAATTTTTAGTTTAGCTTAGCTTTAGCTTAGCATGGCCCTGTCAAGCAGCTTTAAAGCTGCCTCATTAACTCTTTGGGCGATTTGTTGCTTGGATTTTTCCTTGTTTTGAGTGACAGCCTGCCACACATCCCAACAAAGTATTTTCAAACCTGATTTTTGTACACATTTAAAACAATTCAAAGATTTTCCCTTTGGAACACCTGTTTTTATGCTAAGCTCCGCAAACCACCTCCTCGCAATAGTTTCACATTTTTGAAATGATAGAGGCGTCAATCCCATGCGATCCTATTAGCTGTCCAGTGAGCTGAGCATGTGGCGCTGGGGGGCGTGTCCATATAGAAATACAATGATGTTATTGATCAGAAGGCTCATTTCCTGTAGCTATTGGTAACGTTGGACGACCATGAAGGAATTTGTTTGTTTGCTGTTTGCAAAGCCTTTGATTTTACATCATGTCCTCGCTGTTAAATATAAGGTCTGCGCACAGATGCCTTCATTTCCCTTGTCGACCGCGCCCAACAGCTCTGAGGAGAGCGGGACGAGGAGAGAAGAAAAAAGAGGGGAAATAAAAACAAAAACTACACCTGGACGTTTCCTTTAAACGCTTCGCTGCAGCGTTTGCAGTCAAGGACAGAGATGTGCACAGCACGAAGCCCCAGGTCACCAGCCTCTGCAGGCATCCCAGCAATTCCGGGCCACATGTTGTTTTGTCTAAAGGAAGTGATTCGTCTCACTGAGGTGGCGAAGCACAAATGTTATCGCGGCGCAGAAAAAAGGGATGTCGAGTGTAATTGTTACCTTCCGCCAGAGCAGATATTTGAAAAAAAAAGCCCTTTGTGAGGAAGTTTGATCATTATGGGGACATAACAAAGTCTGATAATAATATTTCCAGCCCTCTCAAAAGAAAAAACAAAAAAAGGTTTTGTAAGGCTTGTTATTGAATCTGGTCCAGTCTCCTGCGTCGCTAGCCTGACCTTTGACCCCCGCAGCGGTTGGCAGCGAGCAAATCCAATTTCCAAAGCAGGATCAACCGAATATGAGATTTGTTGTCATCGCAGTGGTTTTACAGTTTGATCTGCAGGAATGAGAACTGTTTCCCACCCCCCACAAATGTCCCAGCATGCCTTTCCATCGGTATTAATAAAATGGCCTTTTTTTTTGGGAGTCCAAAACAGGAAGTCGGCTGCACTTCCTCTCACACAATGACAGTAATTACTATTTGCTGCTTCTGACGGCGAGGCTTCGGTTAGCTTGTGACATTTAAAGGTAAAACAAATACATAAATAAACTGCCTTTTATAAAGACACAGGATGTGAGTGCGGAGCATCTACTTAAAGAGACAGTGTCCCCAAACTGTCCTTTTAAATAAACATGGTTGACAAGCCGTTCATTAAATATATATCATAATATATAATATTCAATATGGGGCGAGCTGCAGACGGTCTCTTAAAGGTTTTGCTGTCTGTATGGTCCATACATGGTCTCCATGGCGACAGACGTGGCTGCACAACAAGTGCGTCCCGCCTGATTCGTTCATCCGGGGCTCATGGCCCCCTGAGACTATCGTGAGAACTGGATCTGCAGCTAAGACAAGAATTTAGCCCCACTTACCGCCGGGATGTTTACTGCTCTGCGAAAACCAACAGTCATTGCTGTTCTTATCAAACCAGACTGTGACTTACTGACTGTGTGCTGGTTATCTGGGTCAACGGCCAATCAATAAAGATAAGCAGACCTTAATTGCTCATGTGGATTGTGTAGGTAGACTGTTGTTGAGGTCATCCATCTCAGGGATCAGACTGCAGATTATCGGTTTTGTGGATGTTATATGTTAATACTTGCAGCGCGGGGAGAAATAACAACAGCTTTCTACATCTAATTTTGGACGCAGTGTGTGTGAGGGAGCCGTCTCCCAAGGGGAGCAGGTTATTATATCCACCAAAACAAGATCTGCTGCACAGGGAAGTCAAGGGGCCTGATTGCGCTTCCTGTTTTCTCGGCGCGAGTCTATGTGCCAAGTTTCCTACTCGCGGGTATCAAAAGGTGAAACCTCGCCGTCCTGCGGTCCGGACGGAGGAAATACTGATGGTTTGTGGGCAGAAGGTTCGTTTGTAGTGGGAGATAGTTCCCATTAAAACGAGCCAAAGAGACGAAGGGTCAAGGGGTCGATACTTGAAGCTTGTACTGTAAGACTGCTGCTCCCCCTGAAAACGCTTGCGAATTCCAGATGCCTGGGGTCCCCTCCGTCTTTGCATGGGGATACAGCCCGTCCCTGTGTCTTTTTGTCTTTTGAGGTCCCCCTCCAATATAAAGGCTTCAGTCAGACGTGTGCCTACGCCCCTCCCCCCTCTCCGACCTCCGCCATCCCAGTCCAAGTCCGACTGGACTCCTGCCCAGATGAGCGCCGACTCGCCCTCTTTGTGTGCAGCCGCGGCACGTGACCCGTTCTGGCACCGTGGGCCCGGCTCCAAAAGGCCACCCACGCCCCTATTGTTCCCCAGCGCCCCGGTGTAGGCACGCCGCCAACAGAGGTCCAACAACAACCATGGCGTCATGAGTCATGAGCGCGCGGTAACGGCTTTGTCGTGGCGAAATTCTTGACAGAAGCACGTCTTTGTTGAATTCATTTCATGTGCTAAAATACTGGGTATCACCCCCAAAAACCCCAAGTTACACACTTCAACCAAAAACCGTCGGGCGTCCTCCCCGCCATCAGCTGACTGGTCTCACTTTCTGACAGGAGAGAATCTGGGGAATAATCCCTGCAGGCCTCGTCGGCCGAAGTCCCCCAGAATGTCAACGTTTAGCTATGCACGGGGAAAACCAAGGTTTTTCGTCCCAACACATTAGCGTTCCGATGTAGCGGATGATGTGGGCAGAGGCGGGTATGTCAGCTTTGAGCAAAGAAGAAGAAAAAACAAACAAAAAAGAAAAACTGATGTATAATAGAGGTGATATGATATGATAGAGACTGGAGGCTGCTTAAGAGCTGCAGGTAAGCGCAGATTTTCTGCTGTTATTCCTTCCTTATTTATTTCACCCTCAGAAAAACCGCAGCCAAAATATTTACCAGAAGGGGCCAACGGAGTGAATCCCAGCGCAATATCCCTCTTGTTTATATTTGATGAGGGGGGAGTATTTCTCCTCGCCGGGGCTTGTTATGAACATTATCTGGCCCCGAGCTCCTCTGAGAAACCTGAGACAAAATAGCAGAGGATTAACATGAGAAAACTTTTCGGTGGGGAGGAGGCGAGGAGAGCAAAGAAAGAGGGCTGCCACTCTCCCAAAGAATCCTCCTCTCTTCTCCTTCGTCATCCAGCCTCCCTCAAGCCTCTCCTCCTCGGAGGTCGGAGCGGGGTCATGTCCCAGAAACAGGCCCACCCTGGATCTGGTTCTTTCCATAACAAATCTTCTCAGGCACGGGAGTACTCGTCCAACGGGCAGCAACAAAACATCGCGCCCGGTGGAGTTGGACTGCACACCGTTAAGAGTAAATGCGAGGAATGTTATGTTTTGTCGTGTCTTAGAGCCCAGGATTCAGAGGGGGAGCAGCAAGCAATCCTGAAGGGTTGATAGTGCCCTTTTGGATGCCCTTTATTTGGACAAAAGTTGAGTTAGCTACGTGCCCTCCTGGGTGCCCTTCCAGTGGACAAAATGCAATAAAGTTCCAACGTAACCTTCCAGTTGACAAGGTGCCCTCTTTAGTGCCCACCTGGTGGACAAAATGCCATAAAGTGCTCTCTAAGGTACATTTCCAATGGACAAATTGCCATAAAGTGCCCTTTCCGTTACTGTTCCAGTAGACAAGATGTGAAAAAGTGCCCCCTACGGTTTCCTTCCAGTGGACAAACTGCCACAAAGTGCCCTCTTAGGTACCCTTAGTTGTTTTTGTATGTAAGCTGAATCATTTTTTTTCGCTGGCCTTCCCCCATGTGATCGGCGCCACGCTGGGAAGTGTTTTGGTGCATGATAATCCTTTAAAGGAACAGGACAGGTACATTGACTTAAAGCAAAAAGTGAGGTTTTATCGCCGCAGCTGTGAAGTAAATCCATAGTTCACTGCCTTTGAAGTGGCTCTTTAAGATGAACAAAGGTAAACAGCTGGGTAAGTGTGTTGACATTGCAACAATAAATGTTGGCAAATACAAGTTTAAACAGCCTCAAGCTGTCCCGTCCAAAGGGTAAAACAAGACCTTTGAGCAGCAGAATGGATATACATCCATTTGGACAGGTTTATGTTACATCACGTTTACATTCCAGCAGGCTAACAGGGTGATGGCATTAGATAACGGTCATGTCGAACCTCCCCACAATGAACTCTCTTTATCCATTCTATATCATCTGAGATGGAGACAATAGGCTAATGTTGGCGACTGGCAGCCCGTCGCATTCCTGTATCCACCTGACGCGCGGCAGCAGATAGCATGTAGCCATTAGGCGCTAAAAACAATTTGCACGGTGATGGGAACGGCGCTGCTAAGTGGACTGTGTTTTTTGCACAGATATGTCATATCAGGGCTCGGCTGCAGGAGCGCTTGGCTGCCCGAGGGTCGAAATGGGTTAGTTGTATTGAGAGGCTGGGCTCCTGACAAATAGGACAAGTGGTGCCCCTAGCTAAAGCAAAGCTCTGTTTCAGGGCGCTGTCTGCGCAGCGACTGATTAGCTTTTTCTCCTTATTCTCAATAGAAGAAACACGCTGGTTCATGTTCCTGAAAGCAACGAGCGCTTTAGATACCGTTTAATGTTGGCTTGTCTCCATGCCTCACAGCGTTAAATATTTTAAATATGTCAGTGTCAAATGATACCTGGCACGCTGCTAAGCTAGTGAAAAATAGTCATTAATTGGCACTGGCTTCGCCAGCCTGTCAAAAGAAGTGATGCTCGAGTTCACGCTAATCTGCCCTGACAGGATGCTCATCAGATCGAGCTCGCTGTCGGCAGATATTCCAGCTAGACGTGTACATCCTGCCCCCCCTGCAGCATGTATGAGTGAGTCCTCGGGTTGGATCTTATGTAACTCATGGCAGACAGACACGGGAGAAAGTAGTGGATTTGGACCCCGGGGCCATACAATCCATCCTTTACCCTTCCTGCTCCTCGGTGGTGCAGGTTACATAGGCCTTGCCCTAATTTTAAGCATTTGTCTGCCTCCTTCTGCAATGTTTGTTGAGTTAGCTTAGCATAATGACCATACTGACTGCTACTGACTCTTTTCAAGTGTCAAACTCAAAAAAAAAAACATAAAAATGTCTCCTGGCTCAAGTTCTATAGTTACGTAACATATTTAGCGCTAGGTACCGGAATCAAAGCTCATGATGGGATTGGAAATGGACTGAGTGTTTTAGCTCCGCTTCAGATCCAGACTCCGCCAACAGGAAGCTGTCGGTTTATTTGCAGGCAATCCGACATAACAGCAGGCCCTGTACACACAAAAAAACAACAGGTGAGCCAGGCCAGTAGGTGGCGATACAGCATCATCTACATGTCCAATACCATAGAAGAGCTTTCTTCCATGTTTCCTGACCTCCGACCTTTCAGGTACACCACCCCCGGTGCTACGGAGAAACCAGACCTTATGTCGAACACTGATGCTTGAGGAATCGAGAGTGTGCGGTTGACAGAAAAGGTTACAGGAAAGAGGATCCCCATTCGAATGGGAACTGGAGCGGCAGTGTCGAGTTCCATTTGCCAGGGCCCGTCGTCAGCAACCAGCACGTGGACTTCCTTTAAGTCCTGGACGATACCGGGACCTGTTTTACATTTAGATATGATCGCGGCGCTTTCCGTGCGGCGAGTTCCCCTCTGTTATGAAAACGCTGATCTGGGATTATGTAAGGCCGTGATGGCGGCCAGAAAGTTTTACAAACACACGTGCGCAGATTGCGGGCTTGAAGAAGACTCTCCATTTATCAACGCCGTGTTGTCAGGGAGATGTTCGCCGCGGCCAAAAGTGAGCAGATGGCTTGAGAAATCAACGGCCGTGACTCAGAGTTGTTGTTTCGGACCCGGCGGGGGGAATGTTTGGAATCAGCTTGTGCTACGCTAGGCGTGTGTGTGTGTGTGAGTGTGTGTTTGTGCACATCTTTACTTTGTAAGAGATATGGGACAAGCATGCACAGACCAGTCGCTCATTGTTATCTCTCCGACATTCCTGCCCACAAGCAATGGGTGCCTACTAGCTGAGTTCAGGGGAGACGTAAAGTTTGAATAAAAGCTCAAAGATGCAACAGAATCAGTTCATGTACATCTTATTATTATTTTAATTACTCAATTAGTTTTTACTCAGTTTTTTTTTTTGAATTAGCTTTTAGTTGAGCATTTCCTGAAGTGACAGGTGACTGAAATCTGAGTTATTAGCATTCAATGTTAACTCTCAGCTGCACAACACTGAGCATTTTATTAACTTTTGCTAACATTTGCTAACAGGCCAGGCTAGTTAGCTTTCTTGAGGCTGGGTAGCCTGTTAGCGCTCGATGTCGTAAAATACATTTCAACATTGTTATGCCTTTATGCATTCTTGCATAATCTCCTCCATCAGTTCACCCTTTAATTTTAAAAACGTGTGTGTTTATTTTTTTGTCCCCTCCAAAACACTGTGGGGCTTTTACTTTGAAAGTCACAGCTTCTCTTTTTCCACTCTATGAACGAGAGTATTACCAATAGTGCAGTCAGTTCGACAGATGGACAGACTGTCTGCCCCTAATGCAACTTTCCAATATTACCCATAATCCACTGGGAGGCATCTGTGCCGACCAGGTCCAGTTGCCATGCTTGGGAGCAGCCAATCAAACCTGGTTTTATGTAATCCCTGAATCCATCTAGTGGCACAGTGGAGCCAGATTGCGGAGGAGTGGTTTACACTCATAATTTTTATGCCTGAGGCCATTGTGGACCAGATCGTCCCCCGAGACATATTTTGCTTTATTTTGCCTGTGTGTCTTTTAGCCTCTTTCTCACACACACTCACACACACTCACACACCCGCCTTAATTGCGAACATTCCTCCTCCCTGAGCCAAACGTCTCCCGTTGTGCATTCCTCAGACATTAGAGCGAGCCGCCGCCACAGCAGGTGGGAATTCGCTGTAACCGCCTCTGCACTGCTGATGTCATCAGGCAGGCCGTGTTTGAATAAAGAGCATGGATGCTGTGCACGTTTGGGAAGTTGTGAATGACGAGTGCGCTCCCTTGCCCCGGTAAGGAACTGGGCATGAGCGCCATGATGCTATGTGGAAAGAAACAGTCGTACATATAACTCAGTCCCGGTGGGGATTATGGCAGTAAAAGTGTCGAATTGACTCTTTTGGCTGCGGTGACTGTGAGCAATCTTTGAATGCTTACACGCTAATCGCCTCCCTGCGGTTAGCGTCACCTATTGTCCTACCTCTAACTGCCATTTGACTGCATATCCATCGAAGTTGCAGACTGATACTCGGTCCCAGTGTTGTGCGCAGCATCGATTATTGTCTGCAGAGGCTTTTCCACCGAACAGTTTAAAATGAGAAGAATCAAGCTGAAGCTGAAAAATGGTGCCACCAAGGAAGGAGAAAGTGTCCCCCCCCGACCCTGCTACAGTATTAACACGCCAGTGGCGGGAAACGCTAGGCATGCCATTGTCTGACTGGGGGGCGCCGTTGGCTGCGGACAACAGCCGTCCGGCAGGAGGAACCCCTCCCTGCAGAGGCAGCTGTCGTGACTGTGTGTGTGCGCGTGTGTGCGTGCGCGCGCGTGCACGCAGGTGGGTGACGAATTGACCGTGGCAGGTAAAGTAAGCGGAGCAGACGTGAATATGCATGAGCCTCCCTGGCAGCTCTGTGGCTCAATACAGGCAGTACGTTTGTGCACAGCAGGTGCAGGCTGTCCGTTCAGCAGCTCTCCTTAAAAGGGAACGCCGGCGTTTTTTCAACGTCGGCCCTGTTTGGTGGTCTTTTAGGATCACGCTTTACCTCGAAAAAGGCTTTATAATGCAAAAGCATCGGGCAAGTGGAAACATCAGAAATGAATCGCTTGCAAGTGTCTTAAAATGAATATTTGTCAGTTGGGGAGAGGTGGTTTTTTTCAGAGGTTTACGAGAAGTTTCCAAAGGTCAAACAAATTAATTTGGATCATGTCAAAGTCATCATGGAATAAACCCAGCAAATCCGTTTTCACTTTCGTAAACTTCGGAAAGCGTTGCCCCTTCAAGCGAGTCACTGCTCTTATCTTTGGTACAAATACTCGTTTTATAAAGGTTGTCATAAGTTTTATAAAACACTTGAAGTAACAATTTGAGCATAATCAGGGGTGAAAAAAACTGATACAAACTGTGTTTTGTAAAAAAACTCGATCCTTAAAGACCAAGAAATAGGGCCTGGGTTGAAAAATGCCAGAGTTCTCCTTTAAAGTGTCACCGCTTTGAGACTCCACCTGGGGTCGTTCGTGTCGTACAGCATCGGGCGTCACAAAAAAAAATGGGGAGCTTCTCCTTTTTGCCATGTCCACACCAGCTCACTCCTGCCGAATTTTCCCCTTTTTGCCAGGTGCCAGCACGCAGCCATATTTGGACACGAATGAGCTTACGTCCAATGTTGTGTGGAGGAATTTCTCAATCTGGCTCCTTATCGCGGTTAATTGAGGCCAGGATACTCAGGAGCGCCAAACGCCACCTCTCACGCGCTCTTGAATTGAAACTTTCTACGGTTCAAGTGGCTGAAATCTTCCTGTTGTCAGGCGCTGAAACAATAAAACATCGTCAGCTCAAACTCAGCTGTTTTTTCTTTTTTTTGTGGATTTACTGGAGCAGGTAGGCTCAGGCATGAGGTCAGCGGCAAAGAATGTGGGCCGTCCCTTCCTCTGTTCCACCGAAACGAGGCCGAAGCCGATCAAGAGGGGACTTTTCCCCACCCCTCCTCCACCACCACACGTCCAGGAGCTGAGTAACCGCTGTTTTCGTTGCAGAGAGCGGTCATTGTTCCAGGAATGTGGGAGAGACAGAGTGTTGATTAAAGTGGCCACATCCGTACAGGATTATATCTGAATATGCCTGGGCTGCTTTTCATAACGTATCACACAACATAATGTGAAATATCAAAGGAAAGAGAGTGTTTTTACAGTCATATGGGACCATGTTTACCACAAAGAACCATTTTATTACCTCAGCCAGCAACATTCAGTGGCCAAAGGTCAAAGGTCAAAGGTCAAGGTCGCCCTTTGGTTAATAAACACAGTTTTTGGCCATTTCTCCTGAAGGAATTGACACAGAGAGGTCCTGCTGGTGTTATCTGGCTCTGACTTTAGCTGGTTTGTCACGAAGTCGAACGAATTCGCCGCTTTCAGAAATGTAGCAAAAACTCTTAATTTTCATGCCGCACCAGCGACCGCCTCCTACAACCCTGCAGAGGATAAATGAAGGATTCATGCCTGAAACATATTGAGTTGGTATCTGTGAGTTTGGCTGACTCGCTGGCCGTTCACTGCAAAATTGGTGCCTTATTCTCCTTTTTGATGGATTTCTCAGCAGAGCAGAGAGGGAACCTCAATGCTAACGCAGATATGTTGTTAAATAACACACCTGAGAACACACGGCGCAGTAAGAGGAAGAGGTCAACGAAGAGGCTCAGATAGAGAACCGAGAGTGACCTTTCTCTGACCTAACCCATCGCCATTTCTGCAATTTCCCTCGCCGAGGGGGAAGTGTGAGCGCTGACTTCCTGCTTGCCTGCAGAGGTGGGCATGGTCAGGTGCCTCGCGTCTCTGCCGCGCTCGCGCGATGTCAAGCAGCAGAAAGACAGGAAGCATGAGCCAGGCTTGATAACAGCGGGGGCGGCTATTTCTGAAAGCACCGAGCGGGCGAGAAGACAAGGAGCTGTCTGTTCTGTTTCCTGTTGGTTGTTTTGTCAGATGTGGACGGCCGAAACGTGTCTTTATGTGCCAAAATGAACCGTTTGCACTCTGCGGTCGCCGCAGCCAATCAATGATGGACAAAGGAACGCCCATACGAGCTGCGCAACTCTTCTGGAAATCAGCCCCTATCTGCACTTTAAAAGCTCAATATCAAGTGGAAACCTACTTTGTTTACTTGAAATAAAGACTCCAGGCCCCAAAATGGCTGCCTTGATGGCCTCCAGATAGGGTTATTCTGCTGAGGTTTAAAGGCTGCTACCACTCCATATCACTCCTGGTTAGATAAAAACCTGATGTGGAATTTTGGCCCCTCACTGCCACCTTCCTTCCTTCCTTCCTTTCATTTTTTTTTGTTTTTCTGTCTCTCTCTCTTTAAATTTTAAATCCCCCCAAGTTGCCAAATAAGGCCAGTTTGCCACATCTCCTGAAATCTGAGCCGGGCACTGCAGCCGCCGTTCACCGTCTCGGCATCTGAGGAAGAAAAAAGAAAGTGCGATGTTGGTATGCGTTTGCCTCCTCTTTTGTTAGTATGAAAGGCCTGACATCATCCCCTTTCCTTCCCTCCCCCCTTGTTTTTTCTCTCTCATCTATCGTCTCCTGTCTCATTTTTCACATGTTTGCGGTTATGTAACCGTGTCGAGGCGGTCGGGGTGACATGGTGAACCTTTTGAGAAAAAAAAAAAAAAGAAAAACATAAACAAAGTTTTCTCTTTTTCAGACCTTGGCCACAGCTGCTGCATTTCACTGACTGTCAGTATCAGAGTGCACACAAGTAACCCCCACGGTCTCTGCACTGCTTTGTTTGACATGTTTATATGAAGAAAATGACCTAAAATGGACATTCAGAGAGCTTAAAACCACATTTCACAGCTTCCAGGTGTGATATTGTGAGAAAACAACCCTACTGAAAATAAAATTCTTTGCCAATTCGGCGAAATTAGATCAATTTGCTTCAATGCAAATCAGCTTTATCATATGCTATTTCAGCTTCAGGTGTTCCCATTGTGTCCATGTGCGATTCAGCGCGCCTGTCTTGCTGTGGGAGCAGCATTGTTCCTCTGAGAGGACTCACATGCGGTGACCAACACATCCGGCAGATCAGAGGTTAACTATTTGCAGAAGTGGGACGACTGGAGGACAGCAGCAGTCAGCAGATGTGTGCGATGTCTGGTCCGTGATTATCAGGCTTCCTTGATCTCTCCTCTGCAGCCTGTAGTCCTCTAATTAAACCCAAAAATGCATTTTTTTTTTTTTTTTTTTAGCTACTGTATTTACTGGTACGAAGACACAGTTACAGCAACTCAACACCGACTCTGAGTTGCTAAAAATACCAAGAATAATTCTAAATATTAACCAAAAGCTATTGCAGTGATTAGCATTTAGCTCCAAGCTAATGCTAACATCAAATTGCTATCATGTGTTTGGAGACAACGTTTCTGTCTCCAAATCTGGACTCTTTCATGCTGGCATTCTATTAAAAATTTACTTCATTAGCTTGTTCAGCTGATCTTAACAATGGCGAACATGACTAAAACTGACATGTAAACTGTTAAACGTGTATTTCAGTGGCGAAAGAACAAATCGTCGAGCGTGGAAACAGTTCCGCCTGCTAACGTCGTGATGTTTCGCAGGCATAATGTTAGCCACGTCTCACTGTATTACAATACAGTTTGATCATGAATTAACCTACATCGTCTGTCAAACGTTGACTCCGCGTTACAGAAATCGTCCTGTTCATCTTCAATGTGCCACCGTGGTGCAACACTATATGTAAACAGAACCGTATAGTACAAAACATGCTCATAAGTGTCAGTTTGCTAACATTAGCTAACATAAGGTCCTGGTTAGAGCAGAGCCTGAGGCATGAATCCACATGACAGAGGGCGTGTTTCATTACATGTGGGTTTCCATCTGTAAGATGAAGACAGTGTTATTATTATTATTATTATGGCCCTGTTTTAAAGTTTAATGGTCTCATTCGTGAAGTTTTATGTTAGCGATGTGAGGCTAACGGAAAGCTTGTTCGCTGCCAGCAAAACGAGGTGTCAATTCTCTCACGTGTGTTTTTTTACGCAGCTTTTTCCCAATTTCACGCGCTAAGCTACACCGTGTGTGCGTCGGGACTCCAACAAACGGTTACAGCCAACTCGGTTGGGACGTTCTCCGAGCTGGGACACGCACAGCCGGTCGGAGGATGCAGGAGGGAAGGTAGAATGAACGGGGGAAGGGGTTTAGAAGCGTCCTGCCTGTGCACACACCGCAGGCCCAGGAATCTTAACTGTGGGATATCTGGAATTCAAACTCAATCACCCAACGGAAATTACCAGAGAAGTGGTGGGGGGAGGGCGGAGGGGCAGATCTTGGGCTAAACATACAAGAAGGACAGCACACGCTGCCCTTGTACTTTTTTGGGAGGCTTCGCTCATCGACATGAATCCTCTTTTTTCCGGGACAAATTCCCTTGATAATGCCAATGAGTAATGCCGATGAATCATTATCTTGCGCGTGTTCACCTCTCTCATTAAACGGCGACAGACTCAGCACAGGGGCTTTCTTTTATCAAGAGGACTTTACACCCAATATGATTTAGAGAAATAAAGGAATAAAACGCCGCCACCGCTTCTTATCAGACTCAGAGAAGATACGGTAAAAAATGGGTCACCGATAGTCAAAAGCCCCCTGTTGTAATGACCATTTACACACAGGAGGCGAGACAAAAAGCACTTTCAGCTCTTATCGTACGTGTGCTTGGTCACACCTGTCCGAATCTGGTCGTGCAGGTAATTTTTAACCGCGTGAGCAAACCGTCGTGTGTGCTTAGAGCTCTTTACGGGGCAGGACGGGGGAGGAATGTGCCGTGTGAATGTACATGAGCTGAAAGTCAACAAGGGTTTGATTTTTACGTCAGATGAAGAGCAAAGAAGCGAGAAGCTGCCATGAAACGATACATCACGCGAAGAGACAATGATTGAACCAGTAAAGACTACAGCGAAGACAAAGTCCAACAGAGTAAATTTAGGGAGAAAAGAAAAAGTCACGATGTTTGGAAGATTCATTTTACTTGATGTCAAAAGTTGATGACCATTAATTATTTTCGCTAATGTTTTAACTTCTATCACATAAGTTATTTGAACTCAAGGCATGATGGTTATTAAGAAAGCCGACAAAGTCACTTTTGTTGCCTAAACTTAACCAAGTCAAGCTGAACTTTGCTAACTGCGACCGCAGGTCATGTGACTAAGATGACAAATGTCGCATAATGAAAGTCGCTCGATGTTGTTGTTCATATGTCTAAAAATGGCACCACAATATCACATCTTCTTACGCCAAACTTAGCTTAGCTTTATGCAGCTAACGCTAGCTAATATTGAACTGCTACACGGCGTGTTGGCACAACAACGCAAAAAACATTAGCAATCTGAAAATATACTCGAATGGCTCAAACCTCGTATGAGTTCCAGCATTTTCTTTAAAAGCTGCCACACATGTGTTTTTACCCGTGAGCCTTGCATCACAGGCTTTTTCACTAATGCTTATCGGTGCCAGTTTGTGGCAGCTCCGGCAGCTGACCCAAACTCACACCTGTGCACAGTCCGGACCTCAGCGCCTCCCTCCCTCCGTGACCACGGTCTTCATGTGGTCATTTTGTATCCCAGAACGAGCTGCTGGTGGGTTTTCCCATGAGGCCAAGCATGTATCCGGTTAGCTCCCCTGCAGGGAGGGGATTTCATTGGAAAACAAATGTGGTGACTCAATGCGGATAGTTTCTCGGGAACTGTGAGGGTGTGCAGAGGGATTGGAACATCACGTCCTTCAGAGCAAAGTCCTCCATTAAAATCAAGGCCACACTTCCTTTCCATGCTTCAGCTCAGTGCCGCCGCCGCTGCCGCACAAACCACCCATTGGTCAGCAATAACTTCAATAAAACTGTGTGGTGCGGTTGGAGGATGCAACTTTCCCGTGAACTGAAAAAAGAAGCGTTGCATCAGAGGAGTAATGAAATCAAGCTTTTTTTTACAGCAGCATAAACCTTCGAACCACTTCGCTGTGGCGGCTGATGTCGGCCGTGTTTCCTTATTGTCTCTGCTGAGGCTTAACTCAAGAAACCTGGTAGTCAAAACAGAGTGACCCCTGTGGCCGCGACAGAGAGGAAACACAAAGAGAGCGAGAGAGAGGAAAACATTTC
>KV751431.1:187772-197834 GCA_001698575.1 Mola mola
TATCTAACTAATCGACAGTCATTATTTCATATTATATGATTAAAAAATTACATTCAAAACGTGAGTTAACCATGAAATTTTCTTTTAATTCACTAAACCGCGACTTATGCCGACCATGTTTATGCATTTATGATTAAGTTGGCAGCTCGTGGTATAAAATTATCTGTTAATCCGACCTGAGAGGGCGTTCATGTGAGTTTACTTAATTAGAACGTTGTTATTCCCATTATTCCAACTTCACGTGAACGCAGCATTATGTGCGCTTCCATAAATGTTAATTTTTGAAACCAAGGGATTAATAACACTCAAATGTTGTTATAGATGAGAGAATAACAAGTAAAAACAGCAACTTGCCAGTCTAAAAAAATGATACCCAACAATGTAATATACATTCTGATTTTAAAATAGTTCTGTATTTGCGAACGGCAGAGTAAAGGATGTGGTTTTTACACCTGGTTGTGCCAAAATCTTATGTACTGAAAAGAAGGAAGTGATTGGCCCTCATATTGGCATCACATCACCAGTTTCTCCTAATCTTAAATGATATAATTGTCAATTTTCATCAGTTAAGATTAAATCACACAGTTGGTTGTTTGGAGAAAGTGGTTATTACTTGTCTGGAAATGTTCGTTCTGCTGGTTAAAGCACATGACTGATCTGTGCTGACTTTCTGCTTCTGCTGCATTGTTGAGATCATAAAAAAGTCAATATTTCTCCAGAATAAATGACAGCAACAGCACTGTTTTTGGTTTTTTTCATTTTTTTTATAACAAAAACAACATCGAGTGGAGCCTCCTCACGTAATTCATGTGTTTAAACTCTGTAAAAACGCCTAACATTTCCTAACAAGCAGCAGGTTCGATCTAAATACCTGCAGACTGGTAAACTAATATTTATCTGTTTATTTTTTTGTGATATTTTGCGGATTTTTGTTGATAATTAATTAATTGTCTTGCTGGTGGATGACACCCTCCTTACAAAATTAGTTTTTGGAATTTTAAAGTACCTTTACTATCAAAAATGGTGATATTAAGATTGATAATTTTTTAATGAAATTGAATATATTGATGTAAAGAACAAATGATCAGGCTGGGACTGTCACACACTCCCATCATGGAGGAGGTTACCATAAAACCGGGCTCATCTGAAACATTTGGTGAGCTATAAATGAGGTGCGTCTAGGAGGAGTGAGCTATTTGAGTGTTCCTAACCTGAAGTGCCATCCTACCGGTGATAAACAAACAGCGCTCCTCCTCGCCTCTCCTTCACTCGTCCCCGTGGCGAGATTTCCTCCTCTCTCTCTCCTCTGAGATTCGAGCTGGTATGTAGGCGGGACGACGCTCATTTAGTTTAAACTGCTGTGTTAAGCATGTGAGTGTGTGGTATGCGATTAAATCGGTGCCTAAATCCTCAGTTTTCTCTGCAGCGGAGTGGCTGTGAGTGGGTGAATTCCTCGGCTGCTTTGTGACGTTTTAACACTCACTCTCTCTCTCTCTCTCTCTCTCTCTCTCTCCTACAGATTATTGGCAGAATGACATCTGAGTGTTGATAAAACGGTGAGTTTGAATTCCTCCTTCTGTTGCTCTGCCATGTTAAATCGTATCAGTCGAGGGAGACTTGAAGTCCTGTGATCAGTGGCTACATGAAAACACTAATTATTTCATGCATCAGACAGCGTACAATAAACACAGTCGTCTGCTAACAGGAAGTGCAAGTGAAAATTGATAGAGAAGTTTGTTTTTTTTTCTTATCTGTGAGGTCGAAGTCGGAACAACAAAAACAGTCTTGAACGAGCGTCACTCTCCAATGACTCAGGACAAGTTGTTATTTTGTCATGTTGTCATGTTGGCAATGACACAACACACACATCAGCTCAAAACTGTGGCCAATTAAAGGAGAATTCCATTGTTTTTCAGCCTGAGCTTTATTTCTAAGAACTTTCAAAGTCTACAATTTAACAAAATACTTTTCTTTTTTTCAAGTAGCAGGACAAGGCTGCCAGCAGTCAGATCAGAATGGACATAAATCACTTTTTTCACTGCTAACTCCCCGCAGGATGTTATTGCAAGTGTCTGGTGACATATAGTAGATACCTACAGTGTTTAGAAATATTGCAGAAGGTGCTGCTTTCTGATGTTAGGAAGAGAATTAGTGTGTGAAGTAGATTTTTATCTTTTAATGGGTGTGACGATATATTTTGTGATATTTTTAGAGCCTCATAGTTGAGTAAACAGGGTTTAGGTTAGGCTGTTTCCAAGCTGCTCACGGTGAGCAGATGTACCGTATTTGAACTATAATTAGGTATGAGATGTCCTTTCAGGTTATCTCAGTTCCCTTTCTAAAACGATCAGGTTCAGTTTTTAACAAAGTCAGACATTAGAAAGAAAGTTTTGTCCAACTAGAGGAGAGCTTTGTCTTATTAGTTCCATAATTAAAGAACACATTAACAACCTCCAAGTCACTCTGGTTCAAACCATTAAAAGGCTTTTATTGTCACATCACACAGGTAAAAATGTTACTTCAATAACTTTATAATGTTTCAAAAGTTAGAAAACAAGCTTGTCACTACATTAAACATCGATATTTTACAGTGTTAATCTGTTGTTGTTGTGTTGCTCTACGTTGATGTATTTGTGCCACTCAGGTGAAACTCTGTCCTCCTTTGTTGCCGTTTCCAAACCTCCAAATCCAGCAAGAGCAACTGTGGCGCGAGCTGCTCCAGTGCAGGCATGACGTCGAAGTCGGCCCTGCTGAAGGTGATCCTGCTGGGCGACGGCGGCGTCGGCAAGTCGTCCCTCATGAACCGCTACGTGGCCAACAAGTTCGACTCGCACCTCTTCCACACCATCGGCGTGGAGTTCCTCAACAAGGAGCTGGAGGTGGACGGCCACCACGTCACCCTGCAGATTTGGGACACGGCGGGCCAGGAACGCTTTCGCAGCCTCCGCACGCCGTTCTACCGCGGCTCCGACTGCTGCCTGCTCACCTTCAGCCTCGATGACAGCCAGAGCTTCCACAACCTGGCCAACTGGAAGAAAGAGTTCTCCTATTACGCCGACGTCAAGGACCCTGACGGCTTCCCCTTTGTGGTGCTGGGCAACAAACTGGACGTGCCCGAGCGGCAGGTGTCGGGGGAGGACGTGCGGAAGTGGTGTCGCGAGAACGGCGGCCACCCGTACTTTGAGACGAGCGCCAAGGACGCTACAAACGTAGCATCGGCCTTCGAGGAGGCGGTCCGTCGCACTCTAGCGTTGGATGACAGGGCCGACCACCTGATCCACACGGACACAGTGGACCTGCAGAGGAAGACGGCCCACGAGCCCAGCTGCTGCTGAGCTCCGGTCACCCGACCTCTCCACACTCCGAGCGTGGCCAGAGAGGAAGTGGTGTTAGTTCACCAACGTCCAGAATCCACACTCGAATGCAAATAATGAGATTTTTAGATCAAATTTGACCATTTTGTGTCCATTTTCACCACCCAGGAGACTTAAAACTCATGCACATTTTCCAGCTCTGATTTGTACGGTTATTAATTTAAAGAGCAGCCAATAAAAACAAGCTGAAACAGTAACGAGGAAGACGTGTCCGACTTCGTAACAGTTCAGTAACCACCGACTATTTGAAACTTGTCTCCACGTCACTGATGCAGCTGCGGCTCCAAGATTCAGCCCATAACAATAGACCTGAGATTGTTTGCTGCCCCCGGCGGCAGAAGCAGAAACTACATGACCACATTTACAGGAAAAATGAATGTGAACGCTGTCAAAATTACTTTGAAGTATTTTTAGAGTAGAAAACAAACGAGTTGAGATTATCGACATGCTGTAATACATAAACATAAACATAAAATAAGCCACTAATGATTGTTGAAACCTGCATTGCAAGTTTGCTGCGACTCTCATTTCCTTCACTGGAAGTCATTTTTAATTTGTGGTGTAGTATCCTGTTTGTCCACAAGGGGACGCTCACGTCAAAACTAAGAGCTAAGAGCTGCCTTCACACCAGTGGAAGTGTCCTTTACTGCCACAGATTCACCCACACGGGTGCGTTCAACATCTTTAATTTCCAGTAAAGGAGCAATAAAGTTGATTTGGAAGGAAGCTGTGAGTATCTCAACACCACATTCTTTTGTTTTAAAAGGTCAAATCTCCATGGAAGTAAATGAATGAATATTGGATCAATATGACTTTTTAACAAAGCAACAGCTGCTTTTCTTGTACGTTTTGTTTTTATAAACCTCTTAACACAAGTGCTGCCAATATAAAAACATGTATTAGTGCATTTAAAGTCTTTTTAGTATTAAAGTGAGCATTTGTATTCCAGATGAATTCTAATGGCAATGTTAATGCATATTAACATATTTCAAGCATTTTACTCCTTAATCATCAAAATTAAAACCAAAAACGTCTTGAAATACTTGACTTTACATGTAAGGTTTTGAATTTAATTACAAAAATGAAAAACTTTACATATTTTGTAATATTTTGATTGATATTTTTCTACCCATAAACTCATAAATAAATTGAGATTATGGATTTTGTAGGTGACTATTGGCGATTACAGCTGAGATGATTAGTCAATTAATCCATTAGTCAAAATAAATTTAGACAATCGATTTATAATTTCAAGTCTTTATAGCAGATACGCCAAAAAAAGTTCTTGATAACTCAGTGAAATGATGAGTCATTAACACCTCAGGAAGCTCAGAGACCCAAACAAGAAGAACAAGACAAAGAACAACGGTGTCACGATAATAAAAAATATCGGTTTTACTAGAGAAGGTTACAAAAAATCATCACTGTATAGGAGTCATAGAACTATTTCCAACTTAAAAAAAGAAAGAAACACCTACAGGGACTACAATGCCATCAAAGTACAACAGAGTTCTCTTTAGAAAAAGGGGGGTGGAGGAGGGGCCAAACACCACCTACCATAGTTGTCAGTACGATTGACTACACATCACCTGAAAAACCGCAAAGACATATTCATGTCTCCTTCATGCAAACAACGAGGAAACAACAACAGCCCGACACGCGTCGTCTCACAGGAAATTCAAGTTTGCTGGCAAAGCACGTATATTTATCAAACATAATAACACACATGGCAATATAGTCCTTTTTTTATACAGAGTAGACAGCTGCACACATGGACGATACTGACATGCTTCATCTCATTAAAGTTCCAAAATTTGTCTTCAGTGTTACATTTTTTTTGCTTTTTTTTTTTTTTTTTAAATTATAGGGGTAAACAAACCAGTGATGGTCGTTTATAGAATAGAGTTCATGGTCATTAAAGAATATCTGATTATAAAATCAACGTATGAAAATTCCTGACTTGTTTTAAATTCAGAGTGTAAACATCCAAAAAGAGTCTCTGTGGGCATGGCGTCGAAATATCAAACCAGTGACCTTCGCCCTCAACTCGCATGTTGAGTGTCACTCGTTTGGCTGGTCATCATAAAAAGAAAAAAAAGAGCGCAAACAAGATCAATAAAGTCATTATTACTGGATCACGAGAAGGACTCAGCTGCCTAAAACTGAGAGAAAACATTTAAAAAAGAAAAAAATAGAAATTTCCAATTTTTTTTTTTGTCTCACATTTTTAAATGTATACGTCACAAAGCACCTCAATCCATCGTATCGCATGACTGCACTGTATCCCTCGCACGACATATCATTTAAGATGTTACATTACAGGTATTATATCAAATGCAGAACTAGTATTTCGAGTGCTAAACACATATCTCAAAGGGTACGAGTACATATATCCGTGGGGAAAAAATAAGAGAAAACCATGGCAATAACACTGACTGTGTTCTCTCCGTCTCAAGAGAGGTGTAAATTGCGATTTTTACATTTTTTTTTAGGGTGATTTGGCTATTTACAGGTGAACTTTTTAGGAAAACCACGTGTAGTGGATGGTAGAGCTAACGAGCTAAATTAGGATTCGGTGTGATACCTGAGGTGTGTCTCTTTGTGGTTAAAATCACTGGACAGATAAATCTTTGATAACTGCTCCCGCTGGTGGTAACTGTAGTGAAAAACCATGCAAGCGTTATGAGAAATAGTCTGAAATGTTCGTAAATAACAAGCCAGTGCCAGCAGCCGGCAAGCTTAAATGATGGAAATGCATCTTTGTCGGACAAAGAAAAATAAGCTTAATAATTAGATAGTAACTCGTCCGTGTAATTCACACAAAAACAAAAAATTTTTTGAAAGCAGATCATTATTAGCGGAGCCATTAAGGAGCGCTAATGCGCTAGTGAAGGAATCATCTGACCTTTAACCTCCCCATAAAACAAATACTTCGTTTTACGCTAACTAAGCACACGTGCTTAGTTAGCTTTAGCAGTGCTGATTGTGTTACTCTTGGGCGGAGCCAGGCTAGCTTTTTTTCCAAGCTAGCTAGCTATACCGATAGCTTCCTGTTGAGCATGCAGATGTAACTGGTGTCAATCGCCTTGTCTAATCCTTGCCAAGAAAGCAAATTATCGCAAAACCTTTCAGTTGCTTAATTAGCCAGACGCAAAAATAAACTCTGATCATGTAAATGCAAAATAATCCTTAAGATACCACATGATTTGTGCCATTGCGATTATTTTTGTTAAGAAAAAGGGGGGCTGGGGTGCTTTGCAATTTTTTTTGTTTCATAAGAGTGCAACAACATATTTCGCATTAGCAATAAAAAGTTTAAGTTGGAGAACAAAGTAAAGGAGAAAAAAAACCGATGAGAGCAAAATATAAGGAAGAAGAAGGATCAAAATAGTACCTGGCATACTTTCCAGAGCGTATTTAAAAAAAAAAAACCAAGACAAAAAAAACAACAACATTCGCACACATTCGCACAATATATTCATATTCATATATATATGCATATAAAACATCAAAATAACAGAGGAAGTTGGTGGCTGCCTGGCTTCCCTGTGGCTGCAGCAGACAGTGAACAATGTTTTTTAGCTTTACTTTTTTTAGGAGCTGTGTGTCGACAGGCTGTGCTGGCTCAGGGCGCGAGGCCGTCACAGCCGGGCCACGTTTTGGCGAGCCGCCGGGGGGTGGGGTGGGTGGAGGAGACGCTTCTGAACCGATGTGTTGTACCTGAGCTCGACCCCCGGCGGGCGAGCTCCCCCCGGTCGGACGCATCTGCCTCCTCCCGATCCTCTGCCCTCTCGCCCCCTGGTGGGAGCCTGCGGCTCGTCGAAGACGACGTGGAGGCAAAGAAGATGGAGAATCAGGAGGATGGGGGCGACTATCAAACATGACCGAGGTGGCTTGTTCTGAAGAGAGAGTGGAGTGGGCGCTGGGTGTCGGAGAGGAGGCGGGCGGTTTGCGGGAGCGGACAGCTGTCCTTATGAGTAGGAGGAGGAGTTCTGGCCCTCCTTGGAGCGCACCTCGGCCTCCAGGTCCTGGTCATCCTTGGTCTTGATGTCCTGGTAGTCGTGCGTGGACGCGGCACTCTTCAGGTAGGCCCAGTTGGCCGACAAAATCATCAGGTAGTGGATCTGAAGGAGAATGAAGGCGAAGATTTAATGATGGAAATGTTATTTGTTTCTCTCGGTTGGTTCACTCAGGAACTTGATTCTGTTGGAAACTATTCTTCGACATTGTACAGCAAATAAAAATGCCGCTAACGGATGGAAAAACAGTGAAACAGCTGTGAAAAAGAAAATGCTTTGTTGTTTGTTGATTTCTGGTACACTAACCTATAGTAATTACACAGTAAGTACACAGTGAGGGATTATGATAATTAGACTTGCAACCGTTAAAGCTGCTTCATCATCTCCTCCACTTACTTTACTGTTTTAATGCGATTTGTCTCTTTAAACCTTTGTGCACTGCATTGTCAGACAAATGGGTGGAAAAATAGATAGAAGACTTTCAAAAATGAGTTTAAATTTTTCAGGCAAATAAAATGTGAAATAGTCAATACTACAAAATTATTGCCCATCTTTATCAAACGTTAAAAAAACTTTTTATTTCTGAGTTAAACTGTGCAAATAAATTCACATTTTCTCTTTTTAAAAGCTAAACCTAAAACATTTTGTGCTATAATGCCCCCTGCTGTTGATAACGTTCCTTATGTTTTTGTTGTAATTGTCCTCCACGAGATGTTAGCATGTGCAAATAAAAAGGAGAAAAAAAAACACAATTAAAAACAGCCTCCCAGGTTTCCCGGCCGCTTAGGAATGGCAAGTAGGAGCTACGCTTGGCTAGCTAGGGAAGCTAATGCTAATGCTAATACTAAATGCATTCCACGGTGCATCGATTTATATAGTTAGCTTTATCGGTAAAAGAGGCTGAGGGATAACCAAACTTCTGAAACCACTGTTAGTTGCTTGGCTAATCGTGCACTTCAAAGAGCACAAGCGCCCTCTGCTGTTTGAGGGGAAAACACACTGTAGGTATTGAATGATACGCTGATGGCAAATATCTGGTCAAATGATGACAAGACAACCAGAGCAACTTCATCCTGAAACATTTAATATTACTAGTCTGTATCTATTTCTGAATACATTAGCCGCAAACCATCACTGGCCACAGTGCCGTCAGGTGATCCGAAGAAGCTCGTGGAGAGGTGCTCATTGCTTTCTTTTTCTTTTTTTTTTTTTTAGACTCGCCAAGTCCGCCTCCACAGCAGAGTGAAACACTGACCCTGTTCTACACACACACACGGGCAGAGGGGGGCTGCAGGATTGGATCTCAACTGGCAGGATGGCACACTGAATAACGTGAGAGGCGGCGTTGCTACGGCAACGGATAAGCACACCATGGTAACAACGTGCATCTTTTTCTGAGAGGCTCGTAATCAGCGGCTTACCAGCGCGATGACGGTGGCACCGGCGCCGGCCAGCGCGACGATGTAGAGGTGGTAGGACAGGTAGAACTGGGGAGGAGAGGGGAAAAATTAGCGAGGGGAAGATGGACGTGGGGGGGGAGGTCGGGTCGACGTCCTCTCACCTCGCTGGTGTTGCAGATGTCTCCCAGTGTGGCTCCACAAGCTTTGCCCGGTGTGGCGTTCCAGGGAATAATGCCTGTGGGATCAGAGAGATGAAACATCACAGGACTGCCGCTTTCTCATCGGAGACAAGAAGCTTTTTCCTCCCCCGAGACTGTGTGATTGAAGGCATTATGAACTAGGCCGGGATAAAGATTAAAGGAAGCAGGGCTGCTGCTGCTGCTGTCCTGGTCTGAGCCTCTCCTACTGCACAAATATGGATCATCATTCACACTCATTCCTTTGCTTAGAAACATTTGAAAGCTTGGTGCTTCACTCATCCCTCTGTCTTTTCATTAATATTTCAAGATTAGCATTAGCAATTAGCAGCAGCTCCTGAACGGCGGATAATAATTTGATGTGTGCCAGTAATTGGGGTTAATATTTTCATACTGTGTAGTACAGTGCCAAACGAAGCATTATGGGAGCCTCATCCTGCTTTGTAAGCGGGCCAGCTGTTCTCCTAATGTGGGTCACATACTGTACATATACAATCACAGCACAGTGCGGCTCTGTGTAATGCTGCAGGAAGGTGGATTTTCATACCGATCCAATCAGGATTTCAGTAATCTATATATTCATCGGCTTCTGTAGAGGAAATTACATTTAAAAGATCCTGAACAACCTTCACTGCTGATTCACAAGCGGCCATATTTTTACTGATGCGTAGGTAGTTTTCGGGACGACTCACCGTACTGCCTGACGTCCACACAGATGGAGTCAGGGGAGGTGATGTTGGCGTCGGGCGACTTCATGGCAGCGCAGGTGTTCCACATGTTGAAGAAGAGGAAGACGGGTATGGCCGTGAAGCCCAAGATGGCGAGGAAGGTGAGGGCGAGGATGTAGGTCAGGAACATGAACTGTGGAAAAGGTGCGGGCTTGAGCAAATCCCAGAAAATGTTCCACAAACACGTCTGTACTTAAATTAACGTTAGTGGACATCTGCAGCAATTAGCGTAATCAGGCTGGAAAGGACAAACTGTGCCAGAGTTGGCCTCAAGGGCTCCAGTCAATGTGTGTATATGTATGTCTTTATATGTGTGTGTGTGTGTGTGTGTGTGTGTGTGTGTG
>KV751431.1:199086-214086 GCA_001698575.1 Mola mola
TGTAATGCTTTGAAATGTACTTTTAACGAATCATTTATCCAATGTGGCTTTTTCGGTATCCTAAAAAGGGCTTCTTAGGAAATCCATCTTCCTTGTGAGCGCATGACCCATTTTGAAATAGTTGAGCCAGAAAAAAAACATTTGGGAATCTTTTTGACTGACGAAATGTTGGATACGTCTCCTCCTATTAGTTTTGTTGCATTTTTAGCACATCTAAAGTGCACGCTTCCAGCAAATGCTCACTCACCAGAGACGTCTGCTAGTTTTAACGGTCTCCCCTCGACACAGTTAATATCTGTATTTTTCAAAGCGTTCTCTAAAACCATTAATGTTGCAAAGAGCTCATCAATGATTCATTTTTTTGGAAAAAAAAAAAAATCGGGGAACGTCATGTTGCTTTTTTAGTGTTCGTGTGAAGAATTTTGGCAGAACGTCTTATTCCATCATGGGCTTTGGCGCCTAATTTGATTAATAGAGCGACACGTACTGTCAGCAGCTTTTAGGCGGGATGAACCGGAATGAGGACTTACACCACGGTGAGGGTGGCGTGGTCGCTGGCGACCCTGGAGAAGTGGTTCTCCAGCATGGTCAGGGTGCCGGTGAGCGCCACGTGGCCGCAGCCGCAGAACAGGGCCACGCCTGAGAAGCACAGGATGGTGGCCACCAGGGAGGCGTAGGGCACCCCGCCCAGACACTTGATGCAGCACTCGAAGCATCCTGCAGGGGGAGATGGCGAGAGGGAGGTCAATTCACTGATGCCACAGCTTTTGGCTCGACAAGGCTATACAATACAACAGCACAGAGCAAGCAAAAACACCTGATATAAATCACCTTTATTCACTGCTGAATACGCTCAGAATGTTATTGTAGGTGTCTCTCAACATTGCAGTAAAACATCAACAAGCGTAAAGATATTTTATTAAATCAATGTTTGTACAAGACTGTGTTTTTCTCGACATTTTTCTGCTTCCAGGGCAACGTTTTCTGACTTCACGTAAACGTATCGTAAAGTATTCATTCCAGTCTGTGGCAGTCTGCTAAATAATGGGACATTCGTTTGGAATAAATCTACACAAATTCATTTGTCTTTCTTTAACGTTAGAAAACTCTGGAAAATATTGCCCTCTGCTGGCATAAAAGTTACGCTCCTGAGAAACACTAAACTGTTAGTCATTAGCATCCCCAGTAGGTATATAATCCGTGTTACCAGACACTTGCAATATACATTTTAAGCGTAGCTGGTGGCTATAAAAGATTTTTATTTTAAACCCCAAAAGGCTGGGAAATGGTTTAGGTTTAAGTTTAGGCAGTTCAGGTTGTATTTGAAAGCACACGAATGGCTCGTAACAAGTGTGTGCTCTGAACCGAAGGGGCCACTGCAACACAACACCTCATGATGTGGCTCAGCCTGCAACAGCCCTACAGCCTTTTGTCCACAGCCGTCTAACTGACGCTCCTGTGTGGGAAAACCCGTGAAGATGCCCACACAAGTCACGTTCTGTCTCTCCGAATCCACATGAGAGGAACAGCGCTCGGCCCTGTCAGGCATGTCGTGCAGCTAATCTCAACATCTTCCACAGTTGGTGCCCGTTTGCTTTGAGCTCAAACGGGGAATCATTGAATATTACATGGAAACTGCGCTGACACGCTCACATCCTGACCCAAAAATCAGATAAAAACCTCTCTCTTGTCTTGACAGAAACTTTTCATAAGCTCTTGTAGCTTGCGGTCAGGCTAAATGAGGAGCTGTTGACCTACATAGGTCATTTGGTCAACACTGAAGACGTCTTTCCTGTTAGATGCAAGTGAGAACAAGACTCATGTTTTGCTTCGTTCTTATTACGGCACGATGACGCTGATGAATTAGTGAATTTGTTTTCCATTAGCCGTGGCGGCGAGTGAATCTTCCCTCGAGTGAGTTACGAGCTACATGGGCTCTGAATGCGGGAGGGAGAAGAAAAGCAAAGAAAAGGGGGGAAAATAACACATTGTGTTGAGCACAAGAGTCGCATCTTATATAACACCCGTTAAAAATAGCTCCTCCAGCAAAGCAGGAAGTTACTCTGGAATAAAAGAGAAAAAAAAAAAAAAAAGCCTAAATGAACTGACTTGTGTGTGCCACTTTGCTGTTTCCATGACAACGTGTTCCATTTGGCAACTGTGAAGCATCATAATTTCATGTTCAGACTTGGTTGAATCTCAGTGTTTCTGTTGGTGAAAAAGGCCTGGATACGCGTCGGTGTCAAACCTGCACCGCAACCAGGCCCAATGACTTGGATGACCAAACTTTTACAATAGTGTCACTTCAGGGCCACCGGATTTCTGAAAATTTGAACGAAATTATGTACTCAGCAAGGAAAGAGTTGAATTTTGTCACTTCCTCGGTCAAGATTTAGTACGTATTAGCACACTGCTATATTAGCTATATATTGTGTAAAACTATTGGATGGATTGCCGTGACATAATGTCCGCGTGTGGACTAAATTGTAATAATTTCTCTTTCAATCTCCATGACGTTGGTTCACATCCAAATTAATTTAACAATAATTCTAAAATATTAGCATGCTAACATAGGACAGCGCGTATTGCACTCATGCTAAAAATGCTGGTGCAGTCTCAAAAAGAGATGCTAGCTAGTTTTATTTTGCTTTTCTGTATAGTTTTGCACAAAGTTATAAAGTGCTATAAAAAGATGGAAGATATGATGCAGCGCTAATAAATTTTAATCACTTGAAAATGTGTTTCAACCAGAAACAACCTAATTACTCACAACTTAATTTGTAGACTCAAGCATTAGATTTTGTGATTTAAACATGTCACGAGGAGCTAATTTATGTCGTTTGTGCGCGTACGTGCATATAAGTGTCAACAACAGCCTTCAATGAAAAGTCTGTTTTACAAACTACAGGAGACATTTAGGCACAAAATATGGTGCCCACACAGTGTTTCCACTTCGGAACTGGAGTGTCCCCGTAATGTTTGAGACACACGTGTTCCCAATGTTAAGGTTCGGCACCATTTAGTCAATTAAAGTCAAGGTTCTGCTCATGATAAACCTGCAATTACCAAAAATGGGGCTCTTATGGATCCAACTATTCACCTTCTGAAAAAGCCATAAATAACGAACGTTGTCTTCATAAGCTGCTATATAGTGTTAGCATAGATAGGCTAGGTGATTCAAGAGCCGATACGGCAGAAGTTCTCTTTCGGGGGCCTTCTCGGACAAAGTGGGCGGAGATTAAAGGGAAGCTGAGTCGCATATTTTTAGACACACACATACCTACTAAAGTAAAGGCAGGAGGGATACGTAATTTTGCTAAACACCAGAAGAACAACCTAATGTGCTTGCAGCGCCTCCATCTGTCACCTCGGACGTTGACCCCAGCCCAGTCAGGTGATGCTCACATATTAAAAATCCTTCCTCGCCGTGTCTGAGTGAGTAAAAAAACACCTGAAATGCAACAACTGCCGTCCAGAAAGTGTGCTGCCGCTGCGGAAGACTCGCGCATTGCGTAATCGAGCGGAGGCCCGTTGCATAATGGATCCAAATCCTATTAATGTTAATGAAGGCGGCGGCCTGATGGAGAGGTGGAGCTGATAAGGCCGGAGGGCTCTGAAATCCTGAGCCGGTGAAACAGGCCGGGCCTCGCCGCCTGGCTGTTTAACAGCTGACGCGTCCTGCCACACAAGGTCAGTCTCAACAGGTGATGTGGTGCGTTGGAGAATAAACTCCTCTGCCTTTTAACTCCACCCCTTCGGCCCCATGCGGCTTCACGGATGAATTCAGAGGTCAGGAGCCGGGGGCTGTAATCTGATCAGCCCGTGGCCACGACTGTTTGTCAGCCCTAAAGTGCGCTAATGGGAAACAGACAGGCCGAGTGGAAATCAATGGTCTATTCATTAGTTTAGTTTCGTAGCCGCCTGAACCTCGTCAGCGACAGAACAAGAGACGTGGGTAGTTCTGTTGAAAAGGGCGGACAAGAGCTGCGATCGAGGGTTACCAAAACAACAATGCAGCCAGCGGCCAGCAGGACAAAACTCAGCCGCTTCAGTTTGGGTTTCAATTTGCAGCTGACAATTAAACAAGAGGCCGATTACAGATTGTTTTTTTTCTGCAGAGGAAGAAGTAACAAGAGAGGTGTGACCAAAGCGGATGAAGAAAACCTGATAAGGAATAAGGTACAATAAGGGAGGAAAAGTGGAGAGGAAGGCTGAGCACGGGATCAATAGAGAGCCGAGCAGTGGAACAAAGAAGGAGGAGAAGGAGGTGAAGAAAGGAGCGCAGTGAGCAAAGGAGAAACAGAGAAATGGACAGAAAGTGTAAGCTAAAAAAAAAAAAAAAAAAAAAAAAAAAAAAAAGCAGTTGCCATAGCAACGCGTTACCCACGACCCAATTCAGCGGCAACACACATACACACAGACACACTCACACATGCTGATGAAGAGGGATGTAAAGCACAAAAGCCAAAAGACTGATGCTGGATGGGAGTGAAAGTTTGGCATTTGAACCAAAAATGATCTCGATTTATCTTCTGGAAAGTAAAAAAAAATGTCATTTTTTTTGATCCGCCTTAAAGAATTCACGATACAAACGCGAACGGGGATGCAGAAACAACAACTAACATCTGTGCAGGATCGTGCCAAAACCGGCGGGAAACACAACTGTAGGCGGCGCAACGTGTGACAACCGACCCTCGTTTTCGACTCGTTCTATCAGACGAGCGAGAGCTTTGACGCTCCCCGCTTGGAGTATCGAGGCGTGGCGGCGAGCACGCGCGGCTGAAGACAGAACTTGTCACTTACTGCTGACATCCTTTGTGATTACGCGCCGCTTCCTGTCAGTCAAGCCCGCCAATTGCCTCACGCCCACGGCGTGAAAATGAAACATTCGCCCCTCAAATGCAACTAGAGTGCCAAATAATTGATCCTGGAGGCTAAAACAATCACTACCGCTTGAATTTATGTGCAGTGTTTCTTTGATTCCATTGAATCTGTTGCTAAACCGCGTAGCCAGTGGCACGGCGTGACTGTTGCTAACTGTTTGCATCTGCCAGGAATGGCAGCGTTAATAAAGCTTGGTGAACATTTCAGCCGCTGCTCTCGTCCCTGCCTGCAGCTGTACTCCAATTTCAAAGCGCTGTATTCATTATGGGGCAAATTTCCTCACAGTGCATCATGGGTAGATTCTCACAAGAGCTGAGGAGGACCGCAGCGAGGGCGGGAAAGGGGAGAGGGGATGGTGGTCCCGTCTGTTTGATGGCAGCAGACACAAAGTCACAACCTCAGCTCCAGCTTTCCACGCGAGCCGAAGGATTAAAACGCTCTGTTGAGCTTTGATGGCGGCTTTTTGAAAGCAAGAGAACATCAGAACCACGTTTGCTGCGGGGTCGAAAAACAAAACCACGTTTCCTTTAAGGATAATTACACTTAATTACAAATGTGAGGCCGACATTAAACCTGCCACAACAACGATGTCGAAAAAGGTTTTAATTTTGTGGAGGCATTTATTTAAACCCTTAAAAAACTCATTGTTGTTGTTGTAAAATTTCCTTTTTTTTCACCACAAATCCCTTTGAGGCCTTGGATGGAATTTTACATCTTTACATCATCTAAATTTTGGGGATCTATGATGTCTGCGCCTTAACTGTGGCCGGAGCTTAACTGCTCCGTCATCTTCCACCTTTCAAACTAGTCTACTATACTCTGCATCGTGGCGAGCTCTAACATTGGACTAATACAGCCATACAGTTTGATCCAGACACTGATTTCCTTCTTGTACAGGCCGATGGATCAGAATCATATGTTTAAATTCTACAGTGACAAGCACCTCCCCCGCAGGCCATCAGGATTTGTTCCTTAGGTTTTCTACGTGGACCGTCAGGAATCCATTTTTTGGACACTGTCATTGGTGGATCGCAGAACTGAAGCAGAAACGCTCCACGACTGCCTGTTTTGGTCCTGATGTGTGTCGTAGTACATTAAAAAAAAACAACATAGGGACATGTTAGCGAGGTCAAAAAAACATGATTTTCATCAGAGACAGACTTTAGAAGAAATAGCAAACAATAAATGCAATCTCCAATCCTCCGTTAGCACCTTCTCGTGATGCATTCAGGTGCTGTCGTACACATTTCAGCAGCTCTCCGAACCCTTTATGCACATAAACTAATATGTCCGTTTAAAACGATATTATCGTCCCCGCCCAGAACTTCCATGCACCATCCACCAGGGGGCAGCTCAGAGTCAAAGCACTAACCTCCACTTCTCCTTCGCTGCCTTCTCCTCCCAGCGGTTCTGTGGCATTTTTTGGTCCAGGTTTCTTATCAACTCGCTTAATCTTTCCTCAAAAAGTTCCACCATTTCTACAGTTTCTTCTTCGTGTCTCACCAGAACTACGGACCTGAGAGTGACGGCAACACTGCCCCCACGGTTTACGATGGTACTGCTCTGTTTGGCATGTATCTGTAGTTTTCCTGAAAACGAGTATACGTATGCATATTTGAGCATAAATTAACCTTTATTCATTGAAGTTACTGGCATAGCACAAAAGAAACATGAGGCAAAAATATTTGTAAAACACTTATATAATGTCTGTTAGATACGCGACTACAGACAGATGTGACTGGGATAATTCATAGATAGAAAGCAAAGCAGGGAAAATTCTTTTGAAATATTGTCTTTAACTTGAAAAAAATAGTTGTTACCAAAATAACTGCAGGGTTTTTTTTTTCTTTGGTCCATTACTTACAGTAATTGACTAAAAGTCAGCAATGCTATTATTGCTAACAGGGGATTATCGTTCCAAAAGCAGAAGAGACCTTGTCGCACGTGAAGACTCAAAAAGAAACCCCCCTCAGAATATCTAGTTTCATGTCCTCTCTTTCATACCTCCTTCCTCGTCTCGACACGCTTTGGTCTGGCAAGCGACGTGTTATCAAAGCGAGTTTTCAGTAATCGGTCCGTTTGCCGCCATCGATCGAGAGGACACAATATTCTCCGCGCCAGCTGCTGTCTCCATTCCCAACCAGGCATATTTTTCAGAACTGACCCTAATCTGCTGTTTGTGAGACACCTGGCTGTGCAGCACTATGAATGCCACAAGGTCGGCATCTGGCAGGGCGTGATTGAGCATGACGATGCTCGAATCACGTTCTCCTGAGGGATCAATATGTTTAACCCAGCTGATCTGGGACACACAGACACATGAGAGAGCGACAGAACAGATACAAAGGGTTCACCTGGTGCAGATTACACTCAGCTTGTTTGCATCTATACTAGCGTGTTAAAAGTGTGCGCCAAAAACCCATCAATGATAAGAGCGGAAGGCGGAAATGATTGAAGGAAACAGAGGAGCAGCCAGAGCGCCTCAAAAGAAGACCTGACCTCTTCCCACGATGGGAATGCATGCCCTGATGTAAACGTGTTCCCTATTTAGGTGGATTTCTTTGTTTTTTTTGTTAGTGTATCAATATGTGTAGCTGGATTATTCTTCCATGTGCCGTAATGGGTGAAAGATGGAAGCCTAAATCTGCAGAGACGAAAAATCACCACAACAAACAACGAGAGAAATGCTCAGGTTTTATTTTATTCATACTTTTTCAGTTTTACCACGTCGTCATTTTAGCTTATCTTAGATTTTTGAGAAACTGTCGAAAGGATGCGAAAGTAGTAACATTTTTTCTGATTTTGATAACTAAAATTAACAGGTACTCAAAAATGGAAAGAACTAAATTTTTTTTAAATTATAAAATTTGTGGTTCTAATCATATTTTTTGCATTATATGAAATGAGATGCAATGGAAGTAAGCTGTGCTAAAGTTTTTTTAATCATAATTGGTCCCATTTTTAAGAAACACGGTCAAAATGATTAAGTAACTAAAGTGATTCCAGTCTTCTCATGAGACATAATTTTGAGAAAATAATTAAATTACAAGATTCCAGACTCAAAATGGAAAGTAACTTTGTTAAAATGATTAAAAAAAAAAGTCACATTTTTGCCATACTAATCTAAAATTATGTGCAATTTACAGCAAAAAAAAAAAGTTTGTTTTATGTATTTACTGGCATTAAACTGTTTGAAATGAGTTGCTGCTACTATGAAACATTAGAAATCAATCTTAGGACCATCTCACAAAATCCTGAGAAAATAATTAAAATTGATAAAAAAAAAAAAAAACTCTCTTACCGAGTCAAATTTTTGTTAATACTATTAATCTGAAACTATATGTAACTTACAACAACATGTTTTAATTTATTTACTGGCTGTATTTGGTGCAAATCAGCTGCTCATATTATTAAGAAAATGTAGGAGACCTGATTGAGTGACCAAAACAAAGATGGCAGCCAGATGACTTCGCTGCCTGCCTACATGGTGTGAAAACTCTTCAGGGCTGTGTAGTATTCAGCAGCGGGATCACCTGTCCTGAGCTGCCTCCTGCCAGCGCAGAGAACGAGATTAGTTTGAGTTTCTGTCCACAAAAAAGAAAAAAACCCTCAAATGGTCCCTATGGCCAGAACTGCTGTGCCATCAAATTGAGTGCCTCAGCGGTTACACAACCAACTTGGCTGATGTCACTTTTCCCCGAGATGTTGAAGACGTCTGTGCCTCTTTGCCTCCCCCTGATGTGATTAGCAAGATCCACTTTCCAGTAGCCTCGAGGGCTCACAAACACTGAGTACGTGTTTATCGCAAGGACCAGGCTGGGCCCATCGTCTCGATACTGCGACACGTTTTCTGGAACAGATGTCTGTGATCTCTCATGATATTCTTCCTCATTCTTTAGGAAATAATGAACAAAACCTGTGTGATATGATGAGCAATAAAGCGGCACCACGACAGACTCTGGCCTGAGCCCCACAATGACCCAGTCCTCCCGTGGCTAAGTCCTGTCGGCCATGGCTAACGATGACAAGCGCTAATCGGCGTCGGGCGTTTTATGAGCCGTGGATGAGAGGAGCAGATTGGGCATCAGCGGGTGATGGAGGAAGGCCAGAGGAGGTTGGCGTCAATCAGGAACAAGGCACGCTGTGCCAACCTGCCAGACCGCACAGTGTTTGAGGGCGCCGCAGCTTGTGCATTAAATTCTCCTAACGACACTATACATTTTCCTCATTTAATCAATGAATTTGTTAAGAAAAAAAAAACCAACTGTCGTCAGGACAGTTCCTTGCAAGCCGATCGACCACAGTGTCGGGCCAGCGTTTCCATCATCGCGCTTCTCTCACACTTCCTCTTCGCCCCACTGAGTTACTTTCACCTGTGTGTTGTTAACCTGCCCTCGCCTGTGTATTTGAACTCCCTGTGTTACCTTGTGTTCCTGAATTTTTACAGGATCCTTCCACAGTGCCCGTTTGGGACGTGTGCCTGTTGCACGAAAGTCCGTAACGAACAGTCCCAGATTCTTTGCTTTTTGCTTTTGATGACACTCGGTGGCATCTGACTCCAAACTCAATTGCTCTGCCTCTTTCCAGATATCACGACCCGGCTACTCGAGATAATCCACAGATCTTGTTGAGAGCAACTTTGTGATAAAATTTTCATTGTTTTTCTCTTCCCACATCAGCGGCTAGCAACTAAGCTAACTAAAAGAGGACGCCATTACTGTTTACATGCCGTCATGAATAATTTTCTACTGTGGAAAGACACAATCTAGTTTGGTAGCAAGAAAAATTTAAATGTTGTAAAAATGGCGTGCATGTTAATAACATTGTTATTAACTGAAACTTAGAATATTTCTATAATATTACACCCTGCGCTAATGTTACAGTGTTTTTTTTTCTTACCATTATTTTTTTCATACATTTAAAGTTGAATTTCTATGTCACAGGCACACACTTGCACAAACATATCCACTTTAATGGTTCTTTAAATAGGCAGCTGCTTTTTTTTTTTTTATACAACAGCTATTTTTTTAAAGGGATTTTCAGCAGCGTCTGTCTAAGAAAGAAACGCAAAGAAAGTACATCCACATTAGACACTGCTTGTATTGTTAAACAGGAAAGAAAGCCCACTTAAATTGAAACGTGACTGCAGCAGGGGGACGTTTACCACCGGGTCTCCCGTAGAGTAGAGTGTTTCCCTCAGCACCGCAGACATTTCCTTTAACCACTCCTGGTCACTGACACGAAAACAAATACAAGAGCGCACGTCGACCCCTGCACACACACACGTATCCAGATGGAGGCTGACAGCATGCTTAGGGCGAATGGCTTCAAATGAGGGAAGCCATGAGCCTCGTCCCTGTGTGACGGCTTTCACATGCTTCCACGACCTTACACACCTCCTGGGTGAGAGGAGAATAGGCGATGTGCATGGCACAAGATTAGACTGAGAAATGAAAACCCGCTTTTGGTTTGGATGCATGCGATTCTCATAAACAAGTCACAAAGCTTGTGACTGAAATTAAAACGTAAAATAAGAATTAAATCACAATCTGGGCCCATACGTAACCCGTGTCTCTGCATTAAGCTCCAGGCTTAAAAATGGATTTGCATTTTATTTTTGGTGTCACTGGACATAGATTCCATAATAACCTTTGAGAATATTGTAATTCATGTGGTCCAAAAACAAAAAAAACGAAACAAAGACTTCTGCGCCTCCTTTAGGCTCTGTATTCAGGCTTTACTATCGCCTAGCCACAAGTCATTTCACACTTTAATTAGAAACAGATCCTTCCTACTCTTCACACACTCGTAAATGTCCTGACCCACTTCCTCCCACTGGACCAAAAACAGAGTCAAAGTATCCAGAATACGAGCATTACGGGTCTCGCGTTCATGATGTCATTTGGAGCCAAAATCAACAGTCGGACAAACATCAGCTTGAGAGGAACCATCTAAAATGACCAAAACTATTCTTAGGAGAAAAATTTATTAGTTTAGTCCAACCTAAAATAACAGTATTGGAGGGGTTTATAGCCAATACTGACACCAGCCACCAGGGGGGCGACATAGATACTTTGGCTTCACTTTGGGGAGCTCCTGTGTCATCAATCTTTATGTACAGTCTATGAGCCGGACCAATGATATGCCACTAAGAGTCATACAAATGCACATATTAGCAGCCATTTTCAATCAAACTCTCCACGATTGGTTCCATGTTTTTTGTCTCGCAGCAGCAGGAAATGTGTAGGAGGGAATAAACAGCAACCAAGCTGACCATCGGCAACGAAGTGCATACGCCAAAGATAGAGGCTACACCTTCTTCGGTTGTTTAGGAGAACCCTGCATTGCTGCTTTCATTCTGAGGCTGCAGAAACGCTTGTGTGTTGAAATCGTCGTCTAAGTTTTGGGGCACTACACTATTAGAAAAGGTAGGGATGAGGTCCATTTATGTTCTTTAAGGAGCAACTGCACGTGGTTTATGTCAAATGTGACAGGGCTGATCTACATGGTACCTGTTCTAGGTTGATAAGGTTCAAATACATTCGAAAAAGTACAAATTCAGCACATTATTGCTGACGGTGTGCGTAGATAATGACTGAATTTGACTTCTTGAGTGAACTTTTCCTTTAATGCATCAAATTGTCGAGTAAATCTTAAATTACAGTCAGACAGAGCATCCGTTTTAAAAGTCTGTGTAGGCTACCCATTAAGGCTATTACGCACACAGACGAGCTGAAAGTGTGGAGAAGAAGCTTCTTAGGATTTATGAGCCAGTGTGTGCAGCGATTTTGCTCTGGCCTGTAAAGTGGATTACGAGGCGTAATGACATGGACGAGTTCATTCAGAGGAAGGAGCAGAAGTCACCACTGGCCATCTCCTCATATTTACAGTACAGCCACAGTGATCCGTAAAGTATTAAATGGTTTTATGTAACAGCACTACTTGTGCTTGATCTACTGTGAGGTCAAGACGGCAGGGAAGGGAACGTGTCCGATATTTATCGGCAACACGCACAAAATGTCAGTACTCGCTGGGAGGAAAGTCCAACTGCTCTCCTGCCACCTTATCATCAAAACGGAGGGTTGGCCTTTAGGTTTCATGTCTCAACGTGAACTATCTGGATACAAAATATCATGTCCTCCTGCTTTGGGCGTGGCGTCGGAGAACCAAGTTCCTTTAGCTGGTGTTGAAAAGATCGCAGTGTGATTGGTTCCACACGTGTTAGACCCATGTTTTTTGTGGCTGAAGCTAACGTAAACACTTTTTAGCAACGTCAGTGAAGTGTCAGGATGCTAGTGAAAACCATCCAGCCTCCCTGGAAAAAGCAACAAGATTTACTTTCCTAAAGAAAACCAGCATATATTCACAAGTTTTTCAGTCTCAACAGTTTTACATTTTAATGCAACAAGCAACGAAATCCATTCAGTTTATGCCAGTTTAGAGTTTTAAACTTTTAATATCACTATAATGTAGTTAAAGTATTATAAATATTTGCTTTCTTGCTGAAAGTGAGATGAGTTGACTGATACAACTATCAAAAATAAAGGTACAGCGAGCTGCCGATTAGCTTAGCTTAGCTAAATTTTGCGTAGTGTTAAAAGTGGGGAAACAGCACCCACAAGGTGTACAACAGCATGAACAGTAGGGGGCAGTGCAGGGCCAGTATATAAAAGAGTTATAGTGATACCGTCAACGTTCTGCATAGCCATTGTTTCCGCTGATCATACTGTCTCAGCTCTGTGGTGTGCCCCCTACTGGTATCCCCCAGTAACACATGTAGTATGCAGTTCAGCATGCAGCCCATTGTTATGTCAGTGTGTGGTTGAAAGTAGAGTATTTCTTTAATAATAATGAAGCTTTTCTATTTCCTGGCAACTCATTCTTCTCATCTAATTCTTGGCAAATAAGCGTATTTCCCAAAACAGCTTTACTCGATTTCCAGCTCTGCTTGCTATAAAAATGATGTGAAAAGTTCTTGCTTTAACACTGTAGCACAGAATCTTACCATCCCAGTCTGTCCAAAAACATAAACTTGACGGCCAGATTACGAGGAGCTCACTTTGTGCTCCGGAGGCTGCAGCTCTGCCCCTCCATGCAGGTAACGTAACAAAACCTGCACCCCTCCAGACGATGATGTAATCTTTTACAGTTCTGATCTGAGCATCAGGACGAAAGACGGCAAGCCAGCAGCGCATTATGTTAGGGAGGAGACACACATGCACACACACACACGAGGAAGGTGTGTCAGGACAATCATCTTCAACAAAGTGAGGGACAGACAGAGTAGCTGGAAATCCAGTTTGAAAACCGCTTCACGTTAAAGCTAAAGCTAAGGGAGGGCTTGTTTTCAGTCATCAAACTTTCCTGCTAATGAGATCGGATGTAATTGTACCTCAGAGAGCCCAGGTGATGCACCACTGCACCACCACGGACACACAGATTAGAGATTATAGGCCGCAATCAGGCAAAAGATTCAATCGGTACCCACAAAGGCCGCCGTCGCGGATTATAAACCCTGTCTGCTCTCCGACATCATGTTCCACTTTGCAATTACGTTCAGTTCAACGCAGCGAGACGCTGCAAAAGCACACAAAAGCGGTGCAATCGAGAGGGTTTACCATGAGTACGACTGCTAACGTAGCTAATCGGAAAGCCAAACCGTGAACGTAGCACCTGATGCTAATGCGAAGGGCTCTGCTCTGACGCATTTTAGACAATTACTTAACCAATAGTCGTACATATATAAGATTCAAATCAAAAGCTATCTTACTTCCTTCGTTTCTCTGTATGCTAGGCTAACCATCTTTTTGGTCTTTGAGATCTTCGACAAAAAGCGAAATGATCGAACTGTTTGTCTCTAAAAGACAATCTGTATTAGAGCTACGATTAATCAATTAATCGACAGAAAGGAAAGTAGCTGACAAGTGTTTTGATTATTGAATAATCAATCTCCGTCTTGTTTCGACAACCCCTAAAAATTTAAACATCTAAAATGTCCGGATTTCCTGTTTTTCTTTGTCATTTCTGAGGATAACAGAAGAGTCTGTAACCATTTGTTGGTGCAAAGAAGCATTTGAAGACGTCATTTTAGACTCTAAAAATGAAGTCCTCTAACTGATGATGAAAACAATCATTAGCTGATCCGTTTACATTAACATCAGCAGACTTGGTTTCACACTCCAGCCTGTCCTCTCCCTGGAATCTATGAAGCAGCGATGAGCATATATCACCAAACTTCCTGCGTCTTGAAGCAGGAGAGCGCCAGCGCTGGCACACAACGGCACAAGCTCCTTACACGCCGGCTCTCGCCTCCTTGGGCAAATCTTCAGCCTCTTAGCGAACGCTGTAAGCTTATGGTGACGTTCCAGATGTCAGAGGTGGGCGCGAGTGATTGCACCAACAAACGGGCCATCCTCCAATCCGGTCTATTTTCAGTACGCGGGGGCGGGCGGCTGCGGTTGCGCAACATCACAGCTGGAGCGCAGCAGCCTCAGCTGCAGAGGTGGGACGGGGTGAACGTGGTTTTCAACACGATTATATGTGAACTAGGCTGCTCAGTTTTCCACGAGGGTCATCACACAGAGTGTGACGTTCTCGTTGGACAGCGGCCGTCTCAGGAGAGGATGATGTAATGGCAGCGCTGAGGGGGAGGCCCCACTCTTCTGCTCCTCGGGTCACGGGCTGTGACCCGGCCGTGAAAAGGTGCGGCGAGGTGAGCTTTGTCACAGGAACCTGTTATCCACGACGCAGAGTCACGATAGCACTAAAAGTTCTAAACACTTGCCTCAAATTGATAACATTCCGCACAGTTTCACACTGAGCTGCACATTATAATACACAAAAAAAAAAAAAAAAAAAAAAAGCAGCAGGTTTGACATATTGCAAGATGATTTTGATATCGCACTTTTGTGATTTTACATCCCTATTTCTAATGCGGAGCAGTGAACATACTTCCAGAATGCATGTGTCTTCAGCACAAACTGTTTTAAACAGGTGATGGAACTTCAGGAGGCACAGTGCTGAGAGCTCAGTGAGGCCACCTCCAGGCCCGCACACACTCTCCTTTTTAGGTATCAACTGTCCTGCACAAGGGGCAACAACAAAAAAAGAAGGCAT
>KV751431.1:215447-255647 GCA_001698575.1 Mola mola
TCTCTCTCTCTCTCTCTCTCTCTCTCTCTCTCTCCCTCTCTCTCCCCTCCTCCCTGTTAATGCTGGGCTCTTTATGTGTACTAAGAATCCAGCTCCAGGATGCGAAGATTGGCCCCAAATGATGCCAGAAAGCGCGTTCCGGCCCTCTTGACTGCGCGTAATAAAATGCTGCTATGATTTATCTGAAAAATCTCTTAAACATATCAGGTGTCGTCACTTCATTTCCTCACTGAGAAATCTTTTTTTTGGTTATTGTTCTTTGCTCCAGTAAATGGAGGGAAATATGAGGACAAAATGTGCAAGAGATGTAAATTTGCAGACTCATGGGTAGCCATGCATGCATGATGACATGCACACACACACACACACACACACACACACACACGCACACACACACACACACACACGCACACACACTCACCGCCCCCTCTCCATCTGGTGAGCGGAGAGTCAAGGAGGAGACGAAGAGGGAAGGGACAGAAAGGAGAGAAAAAGAGAACGCTGTAACCTGCCATCAATGGTTCCGATGTTTTACTTTTATGAAGATGTTTTGTGTACATTTAAAGTGGATAATTCATCATACCTGTAGTTATTCTCACACGTTCAGACGCTTGCAGTCCCAGAACAAAAAAGCCAAATGGGACCTTTCATTTGATGCTCAAAAGGTCAAAAAAATGACATTTAAAAACTGTAATCCAACATAGTCTCAAGATCAAGTCCCCTGAAGGTGGTTGCCTCTAATTAGAGCTGCTTTTCGTGTATAAAATCTGACCGTTATTAGCAGGAATTAGCTGCAAATTAACAGGAAATGCCAGCGAGGTTCACACCGGCAATGAACCCACTCCAGAGTCTCCTGGCAAGTGGACCAGAACCATAAGGAACCTCCATGGATGCGCCTGAGATTCTGAGGACGTTCCAGCTCTTTAACTGAGCTGAGATTTGGGCATTTTTTTGGTAAAAATATATTGAGTGGTAAAATGTCCCTTTAAGTCATAACAAGCCACTGACTTATACAGTCAAAGGATTTTGATAAAGGTGGCAAAACAGCTTCACACACGTGTTTGTGTTTGAGCTTTGACTGGCTCACCTTTGACCAATCAGAGCCTCTCAGCTGCTACACGTCTTTATTTCAGAGTGGGGGGGCTCTTTGTTCGAGCAAAGTGAGTCAGTGGTGGAATCCCTGAGAAATGGTCGGCATGAAAGTGGGTTCAGTGTGTTTATTCAGAGAAGAAGTGTGTGTGTGTGTGTGTGTGTGTCATTCACCCCCTTTTCTAATAATAAACACCTCCTGAAACAATGGAACGCCATCTGTGTCAAATCCTCTTAAATAAGTTTTTAATTCGGGGCCCACGTGGCCCCGTTTCAGACACAAGCCAGGAACCCCTGATCCCCCCTCACTCACAGACACAATGTAGACAGAGGTGACCCCACCAGCCGCTGATGTGCCCCCCCACAACCCGACGCCACAACAGCTAACATGACACATCCGACATTTAGCAGATCTGTTTACCCCCGAGGGCTGAAAATAACACCCACAATGCAACAGATGCTGGAGAATCAAAGAGGTGTTTTTGACAGCTCTGAGTCATAAAGAAGCCCGATCCAGTGCGCACGTGAATGTCCCGCTGGACCCAGATACAGACTCACAGCATTGCAAGGTTAGCTGCGACCTGCGGTCAATGGATTAGAACAAAAATTCTCACCGTGGTTATTTTGGTCAGCCCTGAAATCGCAACAATTAACCACGGTACCTCATTAATTTAGAAACCTCGTGTGTGTATTGAGCTTTTTAATCTGTACAACAGATTTTGTTTCACTTCCCTCGCTGCCTGCCTTCCCCCATTTTGTTTTGCACTGATCTTTTGAATACCGCAAAAACACTCAACTTGTAGGCTGAGTTAGTCCAAGTTTTTAGGGAGGGAGGAAAGTGGCGTTCACAACAGCGGACAAAATCAGAGCGTAGTTGTGATACTGAGAGGGGTAAAATAATTGTTTTCTCGATTATGCTGTTTTTGTGATTGGTGGAAGATGAAACTGAAATCAAAATTTAATTCATTTCGCTTCCTTATCCCCCTTAACTTAAGTGATTAAGTGAAACAAAAAATATATGAAAACTGGCCATAGTTGATTGATATTGATTGATATTGATTTCCCAGGTTGCTTTGGGTCGATACAGCTCAGACTGGCGACCATCAGTCTTGGATGACCCACAAATAAGACTCAAATCCCTGCAAACTGTTCCTTTAATGTCCGAAATCATATCAATCTGCTTGGATTTCAATCAGAGCTTCCACCTCTTCATCCGTTCATTTCACGTTTCATCCATGAGACATTTTTTTCCTCCTAATTGTTCTGAGTAACAAATCACACACACAAACCCTCTAAACAGTTAGTTATTAGGCATGAAGGTTTAGTTTCAAGTCCCATTTTTACCTCCCAGAACCTCCATAATCCCTTGCTGGGTCACACAGATTAAAGACTTGTCCAGTAGATGAGATACAGTGCTCGCTGGCACTCTTCACCATCACACACACACACACACACACACACACACACACACATAATGTTTAGCACTTGGACGCAGGCCTAAACCTCCGACCAACGGTGTGTTCCATGCAGGACAAAGAGTGAGAATCTCACAGTTCCCACTACAAACGCAGCCAAACGTCCCTTCAAGTCGGAATACCGAGAAGACTTTTCCCAGGCTTCAGTAGCTTGTCATATCTGACATATCTGTGGGTGAAAAGACACCACAGTGGTCGCGATGTATCTCTGGGAGATGTTTGCACTGTTATCAAACCCACTTTACAAGAGATGTAGGCCGTATTTTCTATCAAAGATGGAGCTGAAGCGGGTCAAGTCTTAGTGGGTGGTGACCAAAAACAAAGAGCCTCAGGGCCACCCCTAAAGGGGGATAAAGGGGAAGGGTTTCTTTGGGCCCTGTTGCTATAGGGGAGCTCATGACAGCCAGAAATAATCAAGTTCACCCTAATATCAAAAAATAAATGAGACATTTTATTTGTTTGATGATGAAAAATAATAGAAAAGACCTTCTTGGTGTGTTTGTTTTGATATGAATAAAGCATATTTGTTGGAGGGGAACTGCCCTGGAAAATGAAATAGCTCAAATACCCTTGCTAGCGTTAGCATCCGTAATGGAAATGCACCCGGATTCTGGATCAGGATCCAAGACACAAGGTTCACAAAAAACTGCCCCTTCATTTTTTGGCATTACTTCCATGTTGGTAACACCTGAAAATTTAAACATGTGTTCAAACTATTTTGTGAAAGTTGTCCAGTAGTTTTTTAGTGCAAGTCTGAAAATTGATTCAGAATCCAGATCCAGATCCGGATCACCACCAAAAGTTCCCCACTTCGTCCTTGTGTAACACCACAGGTACACACTAAATCTTTGATAGGGGTTCGGTCCAAGTCCTAGTTGATATAACCAAGGTGGATGGGTTTATGGTCTATACTGAAGCCCACCACTAGGTGGTGACAAAATGCTTCGGTTTCACTTTCTTGGAGCTTTACAATGCAGTCAATGGTCAAACTCGACCAATAAATGTGTGATGCTTTCAGTCGAGGTAAATTTCCCATGAATCAACCCAAGAAAACAGTTGCTGAGACATTTTACTCAAAACCACAAACGTAAAATTTATGGCGCTGACAGAAAAAAAAAAAAGTTAGCGCACCACTAAGTGTCACTGGAAACATTTCCTCGGAACCACTAATGTCTGTAATAAATTTGGACGCGATCCATCGACCCACATTTCTACCATCAACTTGTCAGTGCCTCATATTTCATGTGCGTACAAGTAGATCTGTAAGAAAGGAAATGATCTGTTCAGATTGTACGCTGTGTTTCCGGGTGGGAGCCCGGATATGATCCCCTTCGGCCATATGAGAAATGAGAAACAATAAAGTGAGGTTTAGAGAAGACAAAGGACGGCGACCCCAGATAAATCCACAGCCTGCGAGCCCTTTGTTTCGTGTGACTATGTGCGAAAATGTCAGCGCCACCACATTTTGACGCCCCGTGTTCACAGCTGACCCGTGCACCCTCGGACTTTGCTGAATCCCGCGTCACCTTGAGCAATTTCGACCCTTCGCTGGGCTTCGGCAAGAGCTCAGCGTGTGACTTTCTTATGTGCCTCCACAACTCGTTGGCATCCGTTGCAGAGAAGGGAGCTGCGAGTGCTTGTCGAACGCCCGTCTTCCCTCATTACAGCGAGTCTGACGAGGGAAAAGAAGAGCCCAAATGGGGTCGTCCCAACCTAATGAGGACACCGCAGCTCCTTCATGTCATCGGATGCGGCGCTGATGGGAGAGAAGAAGACTTGGGGGGGAAAAGAGGACGCTGCAGTCTCTGGACGCCTCTAACGGACACCACAACTGCCTTCAGATTGATTTCAAATAAAAAGATTTTCACAGACTCTTTCGGTCATGCTGTCAGCATCGGAGTGATCGCCAAGCAGTGCTGTTGCCATGGAGACGTGTAACACCGCTTCAGATCTTTTTTAGCGATGCTATCTGTTCAGAGAAAACTTGTCATGCGGTCTCCTAGCAGCACGAATCCACAAAGAGCCAGAAACCAAATTTAAAAGGCAGCCATGAAAAGGGATTGACCGGGGAAAAAGCCGTATCAGTGCAGCATCAGTACGATGGTTTCGACTCTCACAGCTGCAGGCTGGAGTTGTTGCCAGTGTGTTGGAAGCTTTCTGTGCTGCTGAGAGCATCAGGAAGACAATCCTGTAATGGACAGTTAAAGTGGAGTGTAAATAAGTAAGTTGTCCCTGGTGAATAAGAGCAGTCAGCAACAGGATGCATTATGTCATCATGTGGGTCTTACAGAAATCAGTCTGGTGGTGCAGCAGTAAGCTGGGATAAGCAGCATTGTTTTAGGCCATTTTTTTTTTTTTTCGTTGTTTCAGGCTGAAACATCTCAGGGTGAAACAGAGAAACCTCACCACTTCCTCTCAGTGTACAAAAAATGAAGCAAAAATATCTGGGTGGTAGTCGAACGGAGTGGTGCTGTCAAGTTCCCGCCTGCTCAACTGTCAATCATGACGTTTCACAGCGTTTTCACGGCGTCACGTCCCTAATTAAAACCAAACTGATCAGGAAAATGACCTGAACATACACCAGCGTGGTTATATACCAGATAAAACTGTAAAAAAAAAACAAAACTATCTTTGAGGGAAAAAAAAATGTTTGTTAAGCATTCAAGGCTGAAACTCACATTCCCATCAGCCTCAGCCGTCCTTTGTTTAGTACTTAGCCATTAGCCAATGTTAGCATGCTAGGAGGCCAGTAGGGCTGCAAATAGCTGAGTAGAGCGTTCACAGCAGAACAGACACAGAGAGTTGGAGTTTATTGGTAGCCCACTAGCGCTACATTAGTCCACCTTTACAGTGGTGGAAGGCTAATAAGAACACATATCCCATATTGGCCATGCTAGCAAAGTCCTACTTATGCATCCCTCAACACCATCTGAGTGGCTGTTTTCTGCCTGCTAACTGAGCCAGCCTCAGCCAAAATCACCAAGTCTCATTATTAGGACTCTCATATGTCTCTGGTGGTACCTCAGATTCCATTTGATGTGAAAATTTTACATTAAGTTGCCTAAAATGGACCACGAATAAACAAGGGAAACACAGTATGGAAGAGCGCCAATGTTGTCTATAATCCGGTTATTGTCTCCAGTGTCTCCCAGGAGAGGCTCAATCTTCACCACAGGTGTTGCACTGACCTTTTAACTGTCTCTCCGACACGCTGCTCCAGACCATCATGCATCTCTCGCACTGCGTTCTGACAGCGGCTATCAGGCTTTGAGCTCTGAACCCAGACGTTAACCTCTCCATGACCCTCAGTGTCTGCCGCCCCAAGCCTTGGGAAATACTGCAGTCTGTCTGCCGAGAACTATTCATGTCCGTCTCTGTCCGGGGATAGATTTTCTCCCATTATTGTGTCAGTAAGGCAAACAAAACGCTGTATTTGTCGGTAATACTGCCAAAATATACTTTAGTATTTCTTTTGTGTCTATAATCTGAATGTCAAATAGGCTGCATCTTGTTAAGTAGCATAAAAGTCGAGCAAACATGAGACTGAAAAAAGTACAGGTCAAACCCGTCTGTAGTCGGGTTTCCATCCAAATGCTCCGCAAATTTTAAACTCTCAAGGAACTATTAGAGGGCCGTTCCAGTGAACAACATGTGCCAGAGTGCCCATCTTGTGGATGAAACATGATAAAGTGCCCTCAAAGGTGCAGTTTCCACCACACAATAAAGTGGCCTCCTTCAAACATCATGAGGCTGCCACTGACCCCATCTGCTGCTTAGTTTTTCAACTAGTTTTTCAACCGTGCAGCGATGTGACGGCCTCAGTCACGATCACCTGTTTCATCGTCATGTTTGTCTGGCCTTCATTGGTTTAAGAGGACGTTTCAGCAGCAACGGCGCACACACAGCAAACGTGAACGGACACACACACACACACAGAGAGAGAGAGAGACGGGCGGAGTGTCTCAGTGACGGCTTTGTGAGCCTCCCGCTGTTGCTTTAGTCTAATCCTTGTCATTTTAATGGGTTTCCGGCTTCCTTTAAAAGGGAAACCTTTTGGCTGAGAGCGAGACTGAAGCACCGCGTCTCCTCTCTCACCTGCGTCTTTTCATCTGAGTGCTTGTGCTTGTGTTTGTGTGTGTGCGTGTGTTTTAGTGTATTTGGAGATCCAGGCTTTTAATCTGTGGTGATGATGGGGATGACCCACTTTTGCCCCCCCCACCCCCTTCCCACACCCTCTCTCATCGGTCGCCAAGGAGACGCTTCGCTCTCATCCCTGCACGGCTCATCTCGAGCGCGCGCTCGGTCTCAAACCACCAAATGCGTCGATTCCACTCACTTTTGTCCTGTTAAATGAACATCCAGAAGAGTTTGGAGCGCTCAAGTTGCCTCTGAAACAGAGAGCGGTTTCACTCGCAACTTTGAATGTAAATGCTTCGCCATCGTGCGCTCTGCCCAGAGCACCTGCGCGTTTCACTTTTACCGTGTGGTGATTTCTGGGGAAGACTGAGCGAAGGGAAGTTTGTGTTTCAGCCGCCCGACCTCGACCGGAACCGCCAGCGAGAGACATGAAATCAAAGCAAGGATGCGTCCTCGATATATCTTATTTAAAGGGTCTGACTCTTGTCATCACAGACAGCTTAACGTACACACACACACACCTCCACGCGCACACACACACACACACACACCCCTTCCCCCTGCGTCCAGCAGTTTATCTGACGCGCCGCTAATCCCGCTGGCCCAGATTTGGCCCACAGTCTGCTCCACATGATGCCATGTTGTCATCCTAACTATTGCACATATACACACACACACACACACACACACATACACACACAGTCCAAAATGATCCCCCGGGCCTGCGTCATGTGACCCCTTCCACGTGAGTCATGTGATTCAGGAACTGCTGCACCTGTGACCCACTGTGCCGGAGCGCTCGTCATCTTCATCATCTCCATCATCCTCATCACGGACGGCGGCGGTGTGAGACGCTCTGCCCACGCCCGCCTCGGAGCTTTGTGCGGTCGCCATGGCAACAGGTCCTCTCGACGACGAGCGGCTCTGACACATCGGAGCCGCCGTTAGGGCACAGCTCGAAACAAAGGAAACGGGAAGTACGAGTTGTGGACTGGAGCTCAGGTCGGAAGGTTTCCGGTGCTGGATCTGATGCGATCGTTTAATACCGTCAAATCAATTCTGAAGAAGGAACATTCAACGATGAAACATGAAAGCAAGGACAGCTGTCTCTGAATATTCTGCACCTTTTCACAAGTACACGCCAGCTCTCAGGATCTAATCATCTAATATACTCACCCAATTAGTCTCTTCTTAGCTCAGCTGAAGCACCTAGTGGTGCTGACATGAAATAATCTCAAAATCTGAATTATGTGAATTTAACTTCAGTTTGCACCAGTGGCTAATAGCATGGCTACCGGGAGGGGGTATAAAGAATCCAAAATGTCAATTAGAGTGTCACTGTGGCATTAACAAACACGTCTTTTCAATGGGCCTTGTTAGCAATTTAGCCAACAAACATGCTAATTACCAGGACTTGCTAGCTTTGTGAGCTGTTTTTTTTCCTCAGCAGCTCTTTATTGACCGAAATGGTGCAAAGACCCTGAAAACAAACTCTCAGGATCGAGCCTGTCAGTGTTTATCTACAGGTAACATCATGGATGGTTGATTCGCCGTCGAATTCGGTTTTGATTTTGCGAAGCAAGTCAACGTTGATATTGTGACGTCGTTTTCAACATCGTTCAAAACATGCATCTCATTTTTGAGGCAGTTTTTTCTGCAAAATATTAAAATGCTGATAAAATTTTAAAAGCCATGGACATGATACGACGATTACAGATTAATTAAAAATTTACCATTGATTTAATGTGAATTTTGTTCACCTTTTTACATCCACGTTGCTTGTTTGTTGTTTATCTCGGCCACATTTCAATGTTGAGCGGCCGGCAATGTGAATTTCTGGTCTCATTCTAACTTCTGCCTGCCTCGGAGGAAAGTTGTAGGTGCTCCAATGTGGGAAATAGGGATTATGTTGAAACATACTGGAATCCTCCTTTAATGCCCCCAATTGATACGATCAAGTAATACAGTAATACAGCAATCAACTGTTAATTTAACAAGATTCATGTCATGAGCATAACAAAAACAAAAAAAAAAAGCTTTGTAATCCTAATCATTAAACTCCATAAAGTTCCGCTTCTTTGCTATCTTTATATTGACAAAAAGTCACAATCAAAACGCCTCTTTGGTCAATATTTATCCCCATCCAAAGATTCCCGCTGCTGGCCTCACATTGATTCCTCTGTCTATGTATTTTAATACAGAATTACATAACAAAACAAACCCTGCATGAGGAAGATCTGAAATCTAAAAGAAGCACCTGCGCCGGTCTAAAGAAATCATCTCTCTCAAGTCAGCAGAGTAAAAATAAAACAATAATTATGTCTTGTAAAGTGGTTGCCCCCCCCCAAAAAGACTCTCATTATTGCTGCAGTTTGAATGTGGGCATGTTGCTACTCTAATCAGGTCAGAGGATTGCTCCATTTTCTCCCTTTTTCTTCCAATCTGTCAACACACAGGAGGATATGAGTGTCCACATTCACGGGAGAAAAAAAGGAGAGAATCGTGAGACAATGAGGAGGGAGATGATGAGAGGAGCAGCAAGAGCGAACGGTGATGCTGATGATTATGCTGAGGATGAAGCAAGAGTTTTAGCGGGAGGAGTAAAATGCAAAATGAGACGGGTGATGGGGGGGGGGATTTACGATGGCGGCTCCTGTTCCTCATGGCAGTAAATCATGTCACTGGGCCACATCCTGCCTGTTCTCAAACAGGCCTGCTGCCTGATTGGAAACAGATGTGATGGCAGGACGCGCTTTCAGTCTGTTTTGGCCCTTTGGATTGTCCAGTCCAAAAATACTACTGATTTCAGGTCAGCCTCCAGTAAAACAACAAACTAGAAGTGCATCTTTTGTATCTGCATCTTTTGTTCGTTTCAAGCGTGACAAACTGCTGTTGTCAGTGTCAGCAACTCTCTGGTCACAGTGTAACTTTGGCATTTGTGAGGCTTTTGACTCAAATTCTCCTTTCTTGCCATGCAGGTGGTGTTTTTCCACAATTAAACGGTCAAACACGTCATCCAGGCAACCTTGTTTACGCACGTATGAATGAATACAAACAATCCATTTAATACAAATAAACATTTAAGACGGTTAGGAGGATTCATGGGGTCATTGTTGTTGCAAAACTCTCTGCAAGTTTACAAAAGTGAAAAAACACACTGGAAAAAAAACCACCACGAGGAGGAAAAAATGGAGACTTTAAGAATAAACTCTAAATATAAGAATAAAGTTGGACATTTGCGAGAAGTCATCATGTTATGAGAAAAAAAAGGTTTAAACATTGTGACGATAAATTCATAATTTTAGGAGAAAAAGTTGAAATATTAAGAGGAAAAGAAGCCAGAATGAGGAGAACTTCAGTACAGGTTTCACAAATGGGGGAAATTCTTCATCTTTTCGCACATTGGTACCACATTATCATCAGTATTGGGACTTTGAAAAGAATTTTGCGGGTTTATTCTGAAGAAAGAACCACACGGATTTGGAGGAAATCGTTTGTTTTCGGAGGCTTTCCAAGGACCTGCCTGTTGTGCTCAACTCCCCACAAAAATCCTGTTAAGTTATGACTTTTTTCCCCCTCAAATTTACGACTGTTTTGTCATGAATTTATGAGTCTCTTTTGAACATCCAATAAACAAAACTGATGCATGACGCACATCTGCAAACTCCATGCGTGATTTGATCACTATAAGTGCCATTTTTTTTTCTTTAAATGTGCCAAATCCTGCAGCTTCCTGCAACATTCTGTCCCCTCAGCTCGCCGTCCAGAGGCCGCCCTCCGTGCCCCGACCTGGCCCCCGACCTGGCCCAGCCTATTTAATCCACAGGGAGGGAGCGGATCACCCGCTCTTAATCCAATCAAGTGTCCCATGAGGAGCTGGCACGGGGAGAACGAGGAGAGCTCGTGTTCACAGGAGACGTTTGGCTTGGGAATATCCCAGCGGCCAGAGGGTCCCAGCGCGGGGCTGGATTTGGTTTAAATCCAGGGAAAACTCACACTTAAAAGTAAAAAGTAAACAATAATCATGCTGTTTTTTACTGTCATTGATTGTGATTAATATCACTGCTGCTCAGAGTTGCAGCTAACTACTTGGGATTTGTCCCTAAAGTCAGACTTACATGAGCCCAGGAAGAAAAAAAAGATGATTACCTAAGAAGGTGTTTTAATAGTTTCTGCTTCTAATTAAGCTGCACTAAATGCAAATACTCATTTAGTAAAGTACAAGTACCACAAGCGTGTACTTAGGAAGTGTTTTTCACCACAGCTGCAGGTCAAATAGTGAATTATCGACTCTTAGGAGCTTGTCAAGACCGCGCGCACACGCGCACGCACGAGCGTGAAGGGAAGCCAACAGCGCAAAGAGGCTCTAAAAAAATACATAAAACCAGAGCTAACGTCGCGGTTCGCGCTGCTTATCAGCAGGATAACAACAAGGTCGGGCGTTATCAACATCGACAACAACAACAACAGCTTGAACGTGTCCCAGTAAACACGCAGGAAGAGCTTCACCTACCCATTCTGATCAGCTCCGGCGGAACCTGGCCCCGACACAGCCTGACGCACACTACCAGATGTTGGAGATGGCCACAGGTTGTCTGGAAGAGGAGGAGGAGGAGGAGGAGGAGGTGGGGCAGCGTGCAGACCACCGGACGTCCCGTTTGGGAACCTAGAGGGGGGCGGTGACGTCACTTCATGAGTCCTTCACGGTCCAAGTGTCCCATTTTAATGCACAACTGATACAAATACTAGTAAAGCTGGGTTTAATTTGTTTTCCCCAGTGAGTATGGATTATTGATTGTTTACATTTTCTTTTTAAATCTGCAACCTGAAATTGTCCTCAAGGTCAAAACACTCTCACTTTTTTCCCCCCCCCAAAATATTGGACACATTAGTTACTGTTAACTTTCCAGATTAAGATTCCATATTATGTATAAATTCATTGCATTAAAATACAAACAAACAGTGGTTTCATGACCTTTGTCATGGTTCAGGTGTGTGCCCCGTATGCAAATATAATAAATGTGCAGATATTGAATACCCATATATGAAATATACGTACATATGAGTAGAGCTCACTCCCCCATCTCACCACCATATTACCTTTATACTGTGTATCATATCATCAGTGTGTTCATATTAAATAGGTACGTATATAAGATAAGGCCAAATGTGTGTGCACATGTTTTTACACGTATGTTATAGTATACCTGCATATATGAATTAAAAATATATCATTAATATACGGCAAACACCCGATGGACATGTAAACAAGGTCAAATACTGTACAGTAGTGTTCAAAATAATAGCAGTCCAATGTGACTAACCAGATTAATCACTGTTTTTAGTATATTTTTTATTGCTACATGGCAAACAAGTTACCAGTAGGTGCAGTAGATTCTCAGAAAACCAACAAGACCCAGCATTCATGATATGCACGCTCTTAAGGCTGTGCAATTGGGCAATTAGTTGAAAGGGGTGTGTTCAAAAAAATAGCAGTGTGGCATTCAATCAGTGAGGTCATCAATTTTGTGAAAAAACAGGTGTGAATCAGGTGGCCCCTATTTAAGGATGAAGCCAGCACTTGTTGAACATGCATTTCTCTTTGAAAGCCTGAGGAAAATGGGTCGTTCAAGACATTGTTCAGAAGAACAGCGTACTTTGATTAAAAAGTTGATTGGAGAGGGGAAAACTTATAAAGAGGTGCAAAAAATTATAGGCTGTTCAGCTAAAATGATCTCCAATGCCTTAAAATGGAGAGCAAAACCAGAGACACGTGGCAGAAAATGGAAGACAACCATCAAAATGGATCGAAGAATAACCAGAATGGCAAAGGCTCAGCCAATGATCAGCTCCAGGATGATCAAAGACAGTCTGGAGTTACCTGTAAGTACTGTGACAGTTAGAAGACGTCTGTGTGAAGCTAATCTATTTACAAGAATCCCCCGCAAAGTCCCTCTGTTAAAAAAAAGGCATGTGCAGAAGAGGTTACAATTTGCCAAAGAACACATCAATTGGCCTAAAGAGAAATGGAGGAACATTTTGTGGACTGATGAGAGTAAAGTTGTTCTTTTTGGGCAGACAGTTTGTGAGACGACCCCCAAACTCTGAATTCAGTACACAGTGAAGACAGTGAAGCATGGTGGTGCAAGCATCATGATATGGGCATGTTTCTCCTACTATGGTGTTGGGCCTATTTATCGCATACCAGGGATCATGGATCAGTTTGCATATGTCAAAATACTTGAAGAGGTCATGTTGCCTTATGCTGAAGAGGACATGCCCTTGAAATGGGTGTTTCAACAAGACAATGACCCCAAACACACTAGTAAACGAGCGAAATCTTGGTTCCAAACCAACAAAATTAATGTTATGGAGTGGCCAGCCCAATCCCCGGACCTTAATCCAATTGAGAATTTGTGGGGTGACATCAAAAATGTTGTTTCTGAAGCAAAACCAAGAAATGTAAATGAATTGTGGAATGTTGTTAAAGAATCTTGGAGTGGAATAACAGCTGAAAGGTGCCACAAGTTGGTTGACTCCATGCCACACAGATGTGAAGCAGTTATAAAAAACTGTGGTCATACAACTAAATATTAGTTTAGTGATTCACAGGATTGCTAAATCCTAGAAACAAAAAAGTTTGTACAAAATAGTTTTGAGTTTGTAAAGTCAACGGCAGACACTGCTATTTTTTTGCCACTAACTAATTGCCCAATTGCACAGCCTTAAGAGCGTGCATATCATGAATGCTGGGTCTTGTTGGTTTTCCGAGAATCTACTGCACCTACTGGTAAATTGTTTGCCATGTAGCAATAAAAAATATACTAAAAACCTGGATTAATCTGGTTAGTCACATTGGACTGCTATTATTTTGAACACTACTGTGTATTACATTTCCATCCTGCTGCTGACATCCCCTTTAAAGGTTAACCATGAGTTTAAGTTAATAATAGCACAGAAAGTGCTGGACAAAAAGTCCAGCACTTTTTAGGTTTATGTGTAAATAGTTATTTAAGTAGTTATTTATAATTCTCTGCAGAGTTGCAGAGTGCTGATGGAGCACCACTTTAATCAGAATGTGTTAAAATTAGACTTCTGGAGTTACCCCCAAATTTCAACACTCCAATTTATGCCACAAATAGTTACTTTGTAAAAAGCACCTTTCACGCAACAAATGCAGCTCAAATTGCTTTAAAACAGCAAGATTGCAGTTCCAAAGTGCTTAAAATAAGACAGAAATGACACAGTGGCAGAGAACGCCCACATTTGCTCACATCGTCTCAGGTTCCATCCCACTCCTTCAGTTTGTGTGCCAGTTTCTAATATCTATAAATGGTGTTTTCCAGAGTTTTGGTTGCAACTCACAAAAGCTGAATCTCCAGTTTTGTTTCACCTGAGCTGCAGTTTTGAACAGGCTGAAATCTTTAGTGTTAATATTTCACAAAAAAGATAAGATTAAAGTGAATTTTTTTGCATTAGAAGTTTTCTTTCTTTCCTTTTCCATTGATCGCCCCACAAACCTCTAAAATTTCTTAGCCAATTAAAGAATTTAAAGCTCACAAACATCAGCAAAAACAGTTTAAACTTCTACATTTTGACTAACATGCTGATATTACCTGTTAAAATTAACTGTTTCACCACTGACTATGATCATTAAGAGACATCTGAAGACACTATTTAAAGAAAATAACACATTACTATTGAATACACCGATAAAACGGTGCTGTGGGAAAAATTTAGATAAGACAGGTATAAAATGAATGTCTAAATCAGTCATATCAATGCCAGAATGTAATGACATTACTACAGGCACCATTTTAACCAGACATGGAGCACTTTATTAAAGACACTGATTACATTAAAATTACATCCCTCAGTTTAAAAAAATGCTAAATTGAGCAGCACAAGACAGAGGAGAAAGCACAAACTGGTGTGAAGCTGCTGAAAAGCCTCGTCCGACTCCTTGTGTGTGTTTAACAGTGGAATTTGCGATGTGTAGCGATGCTTTTAAATTTGAACAGAGGAGGAGGAGTGAGTACATTTTGGTGCTTGAGTAAAGCTGACAGGTTTAAGAGGAGCCACCGCAGCATGTAACATCAGCACGCTCGAGGGTAAACAAAAACAGATTAGGTGGAAACACGCGGGCACATGTTGTTTGAGTCCATTTACATCATCTACATGAGCAGCTTTACTCTAGCGCTCACCCTGCGCCGACACTCGGCTTCAGCGAGGGTTTAACGGCGTGTAGTCTCTCTGCTTCAGGCTGCGTTTCCTTGAGTTAGTAATAACTAACAACTGTGACATCATGTGTCAGCAGCTGGTTCAAGCTGTCTGACGTAACGGCTTCCCCCGAATCCGCTGCCGTCACAGTTTCAGCGGGATGACGGGCCAGTACTTGGGCTGTTTGAGGTCACAGTTTCTGTCGAAGGAGAGCTGCATCGCCGCTTCCATGGCCTGCATCTTGGCTGCGTCCTCCCCATACAGCTTCTTCATCTCGGCCCCGCGTCTCGCGCCGGGCCGCTCCGAGGGCGGGGCAGCGCTGCTGCTCAGCCACGAGACGGCGCGCAGGTCCTGGTCGGCCGGCACGTAGTTGCCCTGCTGCTCAGCCTCCATCTGCTGCTGCTTCTCTGCGGGGACAGAAAAAAACACTTTATGTCCGATTGTGAAAAAAGTTTGGATGCCTGAAAAGCATCTAAGTTCTTACTGAGCTCCTCTCGGTGCTTCTCCGTCTGGGCAAAGTACTGCCGAAGCTCCTCGCTGATCTCCATGTTGCTTACGTCGCACTCGATCTCGCTGTCTGAGCTGCTCTCCTCGGCCTGCCAGTCCGCGTATCGCCGGCAGCTGCTGGAACGCTGCTCCTGGCGGTAGCCGGGGCTGCAGGCGGGGCTGTAGGCCGCCTCCAGGGCCCTTCTGTAGGCACGCCTGTGCCTCTGGTACCAGGCCATGGCCTGCTGGTAGTGCTGCCAGTAGCGGCTGTAGACGGGGCTAGAAAACAAGGACATCGCAGCACTCATGTCCTCCTGCCGAAAGATAAACACAGAATTTTTGCAAACGAACAACAAAAATCTGATGGTTTTTGACTTATTGATATTTTTCTAAATATCCAGTGTACATGAATATGATCTGTTAATGGACTGTAAGTGGCCATTAACAGGCAACACTTCCATAAGTTGCCATGTCAAAATAAGTGTTCGAAGGCGCCTCTGATTAAGCCTGATGGCCCCCGTTTGCAAAAAGCGGCCACAGGCTTGCGTAGGTACTCACCATGTTCTCTGAATCTTCCCGCTAATTCTGCTAACCAGCCACAAACGCAGCAAAGTCCACAAGATACAGAGTTATTAATCCCAAGCAGCGAATTTAAGGCGTGTTTCTGATACGAGTCCTCATTACAAACACAGCTAAATTCGTCGGGAGAGAAAAAAAACGGCACATATTTGGACGTCTAACAAACAAAAATGGCCGCGCACTCGATCCACATTAAAGAGCGATACAAAACATCACGACTAAAACTTAATTTTGCAACGTTAAGGTTGGATTTAAACGCTGAATGTCTCTCTTTAGCCGATATTCAGCTACGTGCCTGGTTGCGACTCATTCAGCCGCTCATGATGCGTCGCCGGAAGTGATGTCCCAGCATTCTTTGAGCCGCAGCAAAGCGGAGACTGGCTGGGTGGCGCCATCTAGTGGACGCCGCTCGAACACGCAGTCAGTGAATTGACGTGACGTGTCAATCAAAAGGAAACCAAAACGTGTGAATGAAACTTTGGTTTGAAAAGGTGTTAGAGAAAATGATTCCATATTCATTCCTTCATTCATAAGATAGTACAAGTTAGAGTTTCCAAACATTAAATGAAAAATGTCCTATACCTAGTTGGGATTTATTTGGGGATGTGCAGTTCAGAGATTATTACAATAAGGAAGTGAATAGGAAAATTACACAAGAGATGGAGCCAGTGGCATTTTCTCTGAAATCAAAGCAGGAAAATGAATTAAATGAGGAAAGTTTAGCATGTAGTTTTTGATGAATGTTCTTGGGTATGAAGATTCTGCTGTTATGCGCCGTCTTGTAATCATATTACACCGGTAACACTGACGGGAGCATTGTTAGCTGACGGAAGTGGACACTTTACCTCGAGAAAAATTGATACTGACTCACATCGGGTTTTTTCTTTCACCATATTTTGGGTTAATTGGCTTACAGTTCAGTCAACATGTGTCCACTGATGCGTCCGTGTACAGTTATGACTCTCAATATTTCACAATACACCTATTGTGAGTGTAGGTGGGATACAGATGATATCATAGCTGGTTGAAACATTTTCACGTCTGTGTTATTTTATTGTCAAAACCAAATCCAAACCTTTTCCGTGGCAAGAATGTCCAGCAGGTTTCTTGAGTCTGTGGCAAGACCATCGGCCTATCAGTCAGTTGCGTCCCCGGTTTTAAATATCAGTGTAACACAAGCAAAGGCCGGCTCGATGGAGGGGCTGCAGAGCAGAATGTTTGAGTGCTGTGACTCATATTCGACCGTATATCTGGGTCACGCTTTGGCTTGAGGCTTCAAAGCTTTCAGACAAAGAGGGACTGAAAGTGTTAACTTGGGTTTTGCAATGTACAGAAGAGCTATTTTTATATCTAGAGGGGTTTCAGTATATGCATAAATAAAAATGACATCTTGACTTCTGCCACAGAATTGTTTGGTAGGTAACTCAGCGTTTGCGACCCATCTAATAAGTTTTAGACGTTTGAATAAAAGCTAGGAAAATGACAAAAATTACAACGGGTTTGCACAAATGGTGAAAATTTTCCTGTCGTGGCTTGCTAAAGTTTTCTGGATGCAGTGGCACAAAATCATTCTTAAAATGAAATACCTATGTTTTATATATATATATATTATTAGGTGTGAACTGCTGCTCTACATCATGGTGTGCGGCTTGACACATATAATCTGTCTTGTCTCATGATTCATGTGACAGTTGTGAAACCTAAAATGGTGACCATTTCCTGTTTGCACACTAACTTGTAGGTCGGTTCGCTTGTTTCTCTCAAGCTGAGGAACGAAATGAGCCTCATCAGGCCGACCTCGAAACATTACTGAGACAATGTTTTTGACGTCTCAATCCGTCTGGATGCAAGAATCTTGATGTATTATTTCAGGTATTTAACGTGGAGGATGGTGGGTGTCGGGTGTCCCACTGATTTTAAAATGAAAAGTGATCATTTGTTACATTATAAGCCTCTTTTGTAGTCTGCACGACAGAGTTTGACAATAAAGTCATGTAATTATGAGAATAAGCTTGAAATGTTACAAAAAGAAAGTCATTAAATTTATGATGGAAAATAAAGTCATAAAATACAAGATTTGATGTGGAAATGAATAAAATGGCGCAATTTCCTCCTTTGGGATGAACACAGTTTCTTGCAAAGTCTTTCCAAAGTCCTGATACTGATGATAATGTGGTGCCGATGTGCCAAAAGATGAAGACTTTTAGTGTTTGTGAAACCTCTACCGAAGTACAACAAAGTTCTCCGCCAGCCTCATTATGACGCGGGGAATTATTCTTCTGGTATCTGTCCTCTAAAGTAACCCACTAAAATTAGCACTTTTCTCCCTCATAATATTCTCACTTTTTTCTCCTAAAATTACAACTTAATTCTCATAATGATTTTTCTCTTTCTCTCTGTGACCCCAATCCTCCGTCGCAGTTTTTGAGTCCATTTCTTTGCCAGAATTTCAACAAAACACAATCAAGAAAGTTAACGTTGAATTTTCACTTATTGTGATAAGATTTTAGCAGTTTATTGTTGTTATTCTTGCAGCCAGGATGATCCTACGGTGTAAACCGTGCCGTCGCGAGTCGGGGTCAAGGGGTGGGATGCCACTTGATTAGATTATTTTCATCACAGTGCTGGCCGAGGCAGCTTATCTGCTCCCTCTGTGGTCCAGTTTCAAAGTCTGCTGGTCCAGGACCTGCTGGTTGTTTCTGTGAGCGTGAGCTCAGCTTCAGCGCGAGTACAAGCCGAAGCAGTGGCTGCTGCGCAGGTAAGTCGACATCGTAATGACGTTAAATTCCAGAAGGTTCAGACTGACCTCTTGCTGCTACATTGACTGATATGAAACCTCTCAGAACTTCTCCTCATCATGGCTGCTGAAACCGAGCACAGTACCTGTGACGGCGGCGTGGACCACCGGGAGTCTAAAACGATAAAGCAAAGGTCAGACTGCTGGTAACTGCTGGTAAATGCTGTCGCGGTCATGTCGAATGTAGGATTTGGTCCTGTTAAGATTGTAAAGTGGTAAATTTTGAATGACGACGGCTCCAAACACAAAGTCTCAACAAATGAATTGTGCCCTTTCAGATTGACGTGTCCTCTCCTGCAGGAGAACGACAGCGCGGCAACTACTAACAATCACCGAGACCTTCACAGAAAGGTTTGCCACTGGTTTTGGTTTTACAACTGAGTGTATTTCCTGCGCTTCACCCACATTCTTTGAAAAAACGTGAATGCCGCCCTCAGCTCCTGCAGGTGATGGCCAGCAGCAGTCGCCTCGAGCAGAAGCTGGATGACTGCCTTTGGACCCAGAAGGTTTTCATCGTCCTGGTCGTGGGCCTGATGCTCTTGTGGGGCGTCACCGTTTACGCCTACTATTTAGCTTGCTATGCTAGTTGGACCACAGCTGAAAAGTGAGACGCAGGCACTCAGATGTTGATTGTTAAATGGAAAGAACCCGTCATTTTGTGTGAGGTGATCTCCAGAGAGTTCAGATCACTCGACCCATGCTGGCGGGCCTAAATGGATCCGGTGTTTCGACATTGTTAAAACAGACCACATTAAAGTCCCCCTCCATTAAAAGAAAAAGTTGTTCTTCTTGTTGCTCCTATTGAATGTTTGAGCTTCACTGTGCTGAACGAGTCTAAAACTACAAGGCTGTTTTCACATTTTGTCAATGAAAATGTAGTTTTAGATTTTTAAGAGGCTGGTCTACATACCTGATTTATGACATCACACACAGTTTGGAGCCAATCCTGGTCCAACGTTTATCTTACCTCTGTTTGTCACTTGTGACTACTGAAAACACTTATCCGATGTAATCTGAGAGAATAATACTGATGCAATAAGCTGTTTCAGGAGAATATTACGCTTCAGAAAGGATGAGGAGGAACAAACACTGTTCAGAGACGAGATCTCAGCTGAATCATTTACAATTGCGCTTCGTTTTAGTCGATCGGAAATTTCAAGGCTCACTGAGCCGTTGGCAGCAGACTTGGAGCGTGACGCAGACAGAAATGGGTCACTCAGTCCTTCCCTGACAGAGCACGTTTCATTGTGCCTCTTCAGAGCGAAATTAAGCGAAAAGGTTATTATATTTTTTCCCCCATTAAATATATGTCATTAATTGTGTCAACCCATTCTCTTTTTGTGGGGGAGTCGGGGTGCAACCAGTGCCTAGTGATAGCTTTCCAGTTATCATTATTCTGAATAGATTTTTATTGGCCTGACCCTCAAATAGATCATTGTCACCCAGGAAAAGTATTCTACAGTGCTTGGGTATTTTATTATTAAATATTTCTTCTGTCATTTTATGTACCTCTGACCCAAAAGTGTTTGAATCCTGGACATTCCCAAAACATATGTAGATGGTTTGCGTCCCGACCCCACAACCTCTCCAACATACTGGGTCTTCTCCTGTATAGTGAGTTTTTATCTTTGGTGTGACAAACATGGGTTTTTCAATTTATTTATTATCAGATCTGGATCTTTATTGCCTAGCACTGCTTGAATTGGGAGGTCCTTAATTGGGGTCTTTCCTATATATTTCCATCTTGCGTTGTATTCCTGATTACATAAATTCAATAAAGGCCTGATTTGAGATGAGTAAAAATAATCTTTCAAATGTGGGATAGCTAGATAGATAGTTTGTATTTCCTCTATTTTATATACTAAGGATTTTGTAGTTGGGTCCCTGATTTTGTAAATATTGTCTGATTTTTGTTTTTGAATTTTTCTCGCCAGCAATTTTGCAAAGTGATAAATGTTTTCATGTAAAATTCCTGTCTTTGACTTTTAGCCGGGTCACATTTGTGGTCAACTGTTGACACTGAAAGTTCGGTAAGCAGCGCTTCCTCTTTTAAGAAGCCTCAAGACCTGAATGCTAGAGGTTTCTTTTGCAGGAACGGTGCAAATGCACTCTGTGCCTCTCCTTTCTGCAGAGAACACTTGCCTCTGCCTGCAACCGCTGCCAAGACATGTTGACCAGTAAGTGCGGATGGAAACTATCTCTGCTTCTGCTTCTCACGTGGACTTTTCATACCGACGGCAAAGGTACGGAATAGAAACTAGTGTAATTAGAACTTATGCAAGACTGACTTCTCCCTGATCCTTTGGTTTAAAGAGATGTTTTGAATTGTAGTGAAATGTCCTTGTTCGGTTCTTGTCATATTCATTTCAATTAATGATTGCAGGGAAAGACCAGCCGTTTGTGGTGAAAACTGGGAGCAAATCAGCGCTGATTCCTATCTGCACAAATGACACCCTTCCCAGTTTCATCACATTTATTAAATGTACGATCAGAACAGAGAGAATGTGGGAAGGAGAGTGTCAGCTGCTGTATCGACACAGAAACGGCAATATGCATAACTGTGACCGCAGGTTCACATTTATGTTCGAGAATCAGACTGTGTTTCTGAGACTGGCCGGGTTGAAAAAGGAGGATAGTGGAAACTACACCTGTCTGTGTTCACGATATGGCGAATTAAACGAGAGGTTCTCTCAAAACGTCACGATGGAAGGTAAACCAATTATTTTCTACTTTATTTTCTCCTTATTTACTAGCAATACTAGAGTGTAATCAGTGTTTGCTCTGACAGATTATTACAGTGTTCAAGAGGATGAAGATGCCAGCAGCTCCACGGAAAAACCTGTAGAAACATCTGTCATTGTTGGAATCAGTGTGTGTGTAGTCCTCATTTCTATTGGAGTTATCCTGGGAGTTAGCCACAGAAAATGTCAGCACAGGTAAGACAAAAATATGTTGAGGGTAAATGTGCAAATTTAAAAACGCGCAAGTTTCGTTAAAGGTTAAAGTTATTTTTACCTCGCAGACAACGGCAGGACCATCTGACCTATCATCCAAATGTGGTACTGTACACCCAAACGTCACCTGTACATTTAATGAAAAACAATCTAGTTCTGCTTGCAAAATTCTGAAAAATTTCTGCTCTTTTTCAGGGCTCACAAAACTCTGAGCAGTACCTCACCTTCATAGAGAAAGCGAACGAGCTTTATTCAACGAATGAGCTGTTGCACACAAACTGATAATAATAGTGATGACTCAGATTTTATTTTTGTAAGTTTCAGTTTTTTTGGAGCGGGTTGCGTGTCTGATAAGAGATGACCAGAATAAAAGAAGTTTCAAATGTTCTTCTTCTAGACTGCTCATTTGATGTGGGCCATTCAGATATCTTCACCTCTGGTCTTTCCGCACAAACATCCTGTTTTCGCTTTACCTTGAGCCTTTCTTTGCTGCCACTGTGACATTTCAGACGTGTCAAAACCATGTGTCGCCCTTATAGGGGACATGTCAGCAGCAGGACACCCCATATGGAAATGTAATATATGGTATATGTCCCTATGTAAAAAATGATGTTACGATATATGTTATAGTAATATCACAAATATTCATTCTGTTGATATTTGATCATAGAAATTTATAACATTTTATATACAATTCATATCTGCGCATTTATTCTAAACACCTCGATGATAAATTTTTATATGGGTTTATACAGTGCTGTGAAAAAGTATTCCTGATTTCTAATTTTTTTTGCATATTTGTCACACTTAAATGTTTCAGCTCATCAAATGAATTTTAATGTTAGACAAAGATAAGCCGAGTGAATACAAAATGCATATTTTGAGTGATGATTTCATTTATTAAACGAAAAATGCTATATAAACCTACCCTGGCCCTGTGTGATAAAGTCTTTGCCCCCCCTTGTTAAATAACGAATTTACTGCGATCAACCGCATATTTTTGAAAGCTGAGTTTGATTTCACGAGCCACACCCAGACCTTATTACTGCTAATTACTACTAATTGCTGGCTCTGTAGCCTATCTGAGAATAGAGGCTGAAGAGGGGAAGATCTGTGTTTCTTTGTTAAGGCTGAATCCCAAGTTGCTCCTAAAAAACAGCTTACCATTCCTCGTCTTGAACTGTCTCAGGTATTGCAGACTCAGTTAACAATCCACATTGACAAGACCATGCTGGTCAGATTCCACTGCCATGTTGACCTGGCTACAACCAGAATCGTGCAAATACAAAGGGCTTCTTGCAAATCGCGTCACAGAAATCCTGGAACTAACCTCCCGTGACCTGTTATAATCCTGCTGATGATATAACCAGTAGGAAGAAGTTAGGAGAGGGCCAGCCTTTCTGGCTCTAGCAGCTGACCAATGTTCTGACCAATGGCCTGTTCTGCGTACCGACAATCATGATCCAGTCTCTGAATTAACAAAGCCTTTGTTTTGTGGGTGGTCTCACGCGGATAAACCCGCACCCATAACTGCCTGATTCCAATCAGTTTAGCACCTGGCGAGATCTTGTCAAGGCAACCCGCCAAATCCCCCAGGATCCTTGGAGACACACCTCTACTGTAACTCCATCATTTACCCAAGCTGAGGTTGAAACACTCCTCCTTTCACACAAACCCAATCTGAGAGCTGCCCTTAAAGTCCTTCCCACCAATAGTCGACTGTCCTTCCACTCTCCGCAGTTTGAGCCCCAGCTAAACCTTCTTAGAGTAGGAGGCCAACTCAGACAATCAGAGGAACTCGAACGCGGAACAATGCACCCCAATTTACCTAATCCCAAGCATCCAGTCACCCGTCTGATAATAAAGGACTATGATACATGCCTACTTCATCCTGGTCCAGGAAGAGTATTTGGAGAACTCAGCTAAGCCCATCCGACGTGACCGACCTACCACCCTCTCAAGTTCCTTTGCTTCAGCCCCTGTTCTGGACCACAGGCATAGACTGATAAAAGATGGGGGATCCTGTTCAAATGTCTTACAACCCAGAGTAATCGCATTGAAATCGTTTCAGACCGTGGTCCAAATTTTAGAGGATGGAGCCAAGGAGCTCAGTGAGGCATTTGCAGATTTAAACCCAGCAATTAAAAGGAGCAGTTCAAAAACACGAAGATCTGGTTCAAGTTTTGTTTTGCTTTACCTCCTAGCCTTTAAATCATCCGTCAGTCAACTGTGGAGTGGACAATAAATTGCTGAAATGTCCTCACCTCTGATCCTCATGCTTTAACTGGTGTGCCAATGCAAAAGCACTTAAAGATTAAATCCAGTGAGAAGTGTTGAAGATTTTACACATGGATCGGCATTAACTGCAGTCCTTTTCTGATGAGGCGACAGCCTTTATTGTGTTTTGACTTATCTAATTATTTGCATGATCATTTGATTTAAGTTATGGTGCGCTTAGTTGCAGATTATAAGTTTTTTGCTGGCCTTATTTAATCTATTTAATGATTTCTTGTTACACTTGATTTGAGTGAATATTTGCTTTCTGCTGTGAACTCGAGTAGATAAACCCGTGATGCAAGGAGACGGGCGGGTCTGCTGATGTTGTAATTGCCGTCGAGGGGCCACGAGGTGCGAGACGGCTGAGCTGCTGATAGGACTCTTCTCTGCTGGGACACTCGTTGTGCTCTGAGCAGCGGGACTCATCTTAAGTGGTTTCAACATTGTTTTGTCATGTTGTGTCTAACTTACATTTGAATCAGGAATAAGCCAGTTTACTGTTGTATTTACTGCTGGTTTGGGTCAGCATCACTCCCCAGTTTGACATATTAAATTTTAAATTAAAGTCACCGTATACCAGGGACAATATAATTGCCTCAGATTTTAAGATAACAAGAGTATTTTCCTGTAGTTTTGTCATCTTACTGCAATATTACTTAATTATTAATTTGATTTTAATTAACTGATTGCAGGAAATGAGCAGCTGCTCGTGATAAGAACTGGGAGCAAACCAGAGGTGACTCCTATATGCACCAAAACACTGAATCTCATCGTGATTATGGCTGCGAATCAGGGACACTACACAGAGGACATGCCCCCCCCAAAAAATAAATGATCTGTAATTTAAAAATGGAATCAGAGATGTGCATTTAATAAACACCAACTCCACTTGTTAAAACTTTTTCACAGTTAAACAAGTTTTGTTTGTGCCTCGTCCACTGCACATGGTTGGAAAGTGGGTGAAAAAGTTGGAGATGGCTGAAGTCTGACACCTTTCTGACTACGTTTCACAGCTTCCATCTGTGTGAAAGAAGTATCGTGAGAAAACGGCAGTTTTCTAGAGCTTAGGCTATTTCAAGCTAGATTTATCATAATGAACCTGCCTGCTGTTGGCGTGTGTCAAACATTTTCAGGGGTTACGTTGACAGAATAGCAGAGAAACGGTAAAAGGCACACATCAGATCTTTATTTCCATGTCCAAACGTCTCCATGCAATAATACCTCTGTCGTATTACAAATATCAGTTGCTCATAGAAAAAGAATGAAGGGCTAATACATTTGTTCTTTAGAGAGTACGTCGGCCAGAATGAGAGGCTGCACAGAGCTGTTAAGTTAAATGTCACATTCTGTTTTTGGATCATTTGTCATCTTGTGTCATGAAATTGCTGCAATTGACCCACTGACTCGTCACTACACATTTTAAACTACAATTAATTCCTTGTTTGTGTTGGTGCCGATGGGATCTGCGGCCTTGGTCGTTCGGTCAGATTTGGTCGAAAGATTCAATCGGCTCGATGTTTTTACTGTTTCAGACAGGAGGTTCAAAAACTTTGTGTTGATTCATCCCCAGATGGGAGACTGTGCGAGCGGCTGAGGGTGCAGTGTTTTAGCCACATGGTACATCTGGCCGTCAGTGAGTGCAATATTGAATGAACTGATTCGAAATGAGAAAAAAAAAATAGACACCAGGTGTCAAACTCAGTAAGAACCACTTACAGGGCTAACATGCCTATTGACAACAAGATCATCTATTTCAACCCTCTTGAGTTGGACATCTTGGTAACATATATAAAAAGAAAACAAAAAAGCAGCATGGGTGCAGCTGGTAAGGACAGAGAATCGATACGGGAATCAAGAATGAGGTACCGAAAGTAGCAACTCCACTGCCCCTTCCTGTTTCTGCTCTGTTGCTCTGCCCCGCCCTTTGAGATAGTTGACTATCTTGTTTTTGTTTTTGTCTCTCTGCTGTCTGTGCGGTTGTTAAGTCTGGAAGAGCAACTTTTCCTGCTGGGACGTCCGCCATTGTATTGGCCTTTCACCATCTTTGGGACGTCCGTGCACATCAACCATAGTAGACTGGCCGAAAAGCGCCATCACAGGTAGATTTTAGTAAAACCAGAATGCAGAGCATCGGGAAGGTGCAAGGGTTTGATCTTTTTTTCAAATGATTAGAATTAGAACATTCTCAAAGCTCGTTATGGAATTTTTGCCCAATGGGGCAAAAAGTCAACTACGTACCCCCACAGCCTCAGCAGTGCCATTGTCATTTTCTACTCAGCCATATTGTCATCTGCCAACGTCTTTGCAGCGTGTTCCGGCGCAAGTAATATGGTGTGTTTCCACTCAGTTTAGACTCACTTGACACTTTGTTTGCATTCAGTAATTTACCGCCTGCACACAAGGTGTGAAGATGAGTGTTGAATTTCCAGCTCACTGTCCACAGAGAAACAACACCTCTGCAGCTCATCTTTGTTCTCTTGACTCAACAGCAGAACAGACTTCCTTTAAAAGAGGGTGTGAGAATTTAAACTTTGAAATTTTGGCTGCAGGACGGCACAAACTCTCCGTCCTCCCTTCAGCGCAACATGTTGAACAGTTGCTTAGATGTGTGTTGGCGGGTATGGGATGGAAACTGCTCCTGCTTCTGATGATGACTTTATGTACTGGCGGCCCAGGTACAGAAACGACTTTTTTTTTAAACCCCAACACCTTCTGCACGACGTGCTTCTTCGATAGGCTTCTGGTTTAAAGAGAGTTTCTGTAATCTTAGTCTTCTGCAGTTATTGTCATTGATCATCTCTGACTATATTCATTTAACTGCTGGCAGGAAATGAGCAGCTGCTCGTGATAACAACTGGGAGCGCACCAGAGGTGGTTCCTGTGTGCAACAATGAAACACTGAATCGCATCATGATTATTTCATGTACGATCAGAACAGAGAGAACACATGAAGAAGATTGTCAGCTGCTGTATCGACACGGACAAGGCTTTACGCACGACTGTGACTCCAGGTTCACATTTATGGTCCGGAATCAGACTGCGTTTCTGCGGCTGACCAGTTTGACACCAGAGGATAGTGGAAACTACACTTGTCTGTGTTCACGACATGGTGGAGTTACTACTGACTTCTCTGTGAATGTCACTGTGCAAGGTAGGTCAATTATTTTCTATCTTTTAATGTTTCAAATCTTTCACTTGTCTTTTTACGACAGCATTAGAGCAACAATGAGAACAAAGTCATACATTTATGAGAATAAACTGAAAATATTAACAATTTACTTTAGAGGACGCAAATCTGCTGCACCGTAGTGAGGCTGGTGGAGAACTTTGTGAAGTTGTTCTTCAGTTTTGATTTCACAAACAGGGAAATTCTCAATCTTTTGACACATCAGCACCACATTATCATCAAGATCAGGACTTTTGAAAGAGTTTGCAAGAAGAACTACAGACTACAGGCAGTCCAAGTACCTGCTTTTCTGTTTGGTTCTGCATAAAATCTCACAAAGTTACGTCTTTACTGTAAAATGACTTTTTCTGACTTTATTCTCTAAATCTAAAGAAAAAAAAAAAAAAATCAATGTGGCCCTTGAGTCAAGTGTACTTTAAATTAAGGTTGCCTGGACATGTCACCTTTTTAGTTAGGTTTTTTTTTTTTTTTTTTTTTTTTACAGTGTAGTTGTCAATCTTATGAGGAAAATCTGTCAAAATGTTGGCAGATATGAACACACGTCAGTCATACAGTACAACATGATGCCTTATTTTCCTGACAGATTTCGTGTCGCACAACGATGAGGAGGATGAAGACGCCAGCGGCTCCACACAAAAACTGCTCATTAAAATTGGAATTAGCACATGTGTGTTCATAATTTTTATTGCAGTTGTCCTGCAAGTTGGACAAAGAAAAACGACGTTTAGGTAAGAGGGAAAACATGACGGGGAATGAAATCGTACTGAGCTCATACTTTTAAACACTTGCTCAGAATGTAATGTCAGTAGAAATGCTGTGTAAATAAAAGTGTGTGAGAGACTATTTATCCAGTCGTTTTAAATTTGTGGAGAAATCACAGGTGCTGTAGAAACAAGCTTCCCCTGACGTAGTTGTAGTATTTTCTAAAAGATGAAGACAAGCTATAGGTTTTGGATTTGTCGTTCCACTATCTGTAATATCCTGTTTTATTTTCACACACGATCCAAGGTCAGCAACATCTAGATTATCAGCATGTGAAACTAACGGCTCCTTGGTGAGTGATTTTCTAATATTATGTACATTTAAACACTCAAAGTGACTTCTTTAATGTTGGTGATCATCTAGATATTTACACTTATGCAGACTGTTCATTAAATCCATCTTTTAATGTTCATTCATAAGAATCTGCAGGAGTCCTTCACCAGCCTTCAGCATCCAGCGAGTGATCTCTACCAAAGTTTCTCCAAATCAGCTGGCAGAAAAGCCACTGTTCAGCTGGAAAACCAGGAAATAAGGGCGTCTGATCCCAGCTGTGGAATGTATGAAAACATTTAAACAAATATGAAAATAACATGACTGCGCTATGTGGGGTGATGTACCACTTTTCAGCTTTTAAAAGAGTTTAACTTTGTTAAATATTCCAGTATTTTGAGATGTGTGAGGTTTAAATTTATTATTTTTTTAGCTGTAGGCCACAGTTATCAAAACTAAAACAATGACATGCGTTTGAGTGGAAATGTAATAAAGTCTAGAATAATTCATGAAAAATCCCAATCTTTTAATTTTTGAGATGCATTAAGCAGCGAATTGTGCATTAAAATAGTATCATAATGTAGAAATAAGTTCTGTGACTTGTATGTGCCAACATTCACCACTATCTTGATCACATTTTAAAAGTTTCTGAGTCATTATGTATTTCATCCTCAGCACTTTCACTTTTAAACTTGTGGCCAGTTTGTTGACAAAATCACTGAATAAAACTGTTGCAGTTGTTCATAATCATAGATATGCAGTTAAATATGTAAAATATAATCCTTCTTGTTTGACAACTTTCAACTGAGAGACTTTTATGATCAAGTTTTAACGTTAGAGGGCACTTTTTCACGTTTGCTCCACTGGAAGGGCGCCCTCTAGAGGGCACTATCGTCCTTTCAGGTATATTGGGCCCCTGTACGCTGAACATGAGCTGGTGAAGCTGCAAATGTGTTCAAAAGTTGAGAATGAGTAAAAATATATTTCATCTTATTTTTTTTTTTATTGTAAAATGTTCATTTTTACATTGTATAGAATATATATGTGTATCCTTTAGTTCATTCATTATTATTCTGCATATGTTCAAGGTTTAATTTATGGGAAATGCAGCCATGAAACTTAAATTAGCAGACATGATGGTGATTTATCATGTTTAATCAACATATGGAGAAAGGGATTCATATTCTGTGGCTCTTTTTCTTCTAGGATGGTTTAAGCACGGATTGTTCACTATAGTGACACTGACGATGACGCAGCATTGAGAATATCACAATATTTCAACCACATATTCCTTAAATAAAGTAAAACAAAGACTTACGGTTCTTGGGGATATGATATGTTAATTACAACTGTTTATTAATTATTATTTAAATATAAATGTAGATATTTTAGCTGCATTAAAGCTGGAAGTAAATACCCCAAATCTTCTAAAGGATAGATCTCATAAAAACTCCGAGACGGTCATGTGATCAGATAACTGTCATTTCCAGCAGCAGAAGTCAAAGAAGAATTTTTGAGGTTGTAAATGTGTGGAAGTTTCTCTAGTAAAACTGAAAATTTACTCAACACAAAAAGCGATCTCATATCCACTTTGATTTTTCATGAGCGTCACACTGATGTGATGGTTAAATAATTCAAGAAAATTCTATAATACTCATGTTTCTTTATGTAATAACCTAGAATTCACTGCAGTCATATAATGCATTTATCTACTTTTACTTTCATTTCACAGGGAGCTTTATTTGCTGTATGCTGTAACACTGATAAACGTGTTTACCAAAGAGGAACCAAATGTCACATGGTTTCATGTAAGAAAACAAACTGGGCCTTTTTACCACAAGGTGGAAGCATTGTGTGGAGAGTTCCTTCTCCTTCCTCTCCACACCTTCCCCATCTTTCACCCAAAAATGTTGCGTATCCTTTATGGATGTTTAATGATTGAAACTTTATTTTATTTTATTTTATTTTTAAAAAAATATATATTTTCTGCTGCCTTTTTACCACAAGGTGGAAGCATTGTGTGGAGAGTTCCTTCTCCTTCCTCTCCACACCTTCCCCATCTTTCACCCAAAAATGTTGCGTATCCTTTATGGATGTTTAATGATTGAAACTTTATTTTATTTTATTTTATTTTTAAAAAAATATATATTTTCTGCTTTATGACTACGCAAATGTTTGGGGAAGGCCCATAAAATTATTACTGACATACTCACGTTGATTCTATGGTCGGGAGAGCAGATTACTCCCACTGAGGATGTTTTAAAGGAAGTGGGCCAGCTGTACCGACTGGAAACACTGTCATCAGCATTTGCCTGTAAAACGTTGTGCCTTTTCTGTTTTTAACTGGATTCAAGTGATTAATAGTACAAAATAGATTTTAGTGGATCGAGACGAGACGGCAGCACAGTGAGCACAAACTTAAAATACATGTATGTGTTTGGAACATTCCTATGTGCCTTTGTTCCTTTGTTTAAACTTTGCTTACTACCATCGCAAGTAAAGATTTTTCATGATTGCTGCACTTACAGGGAGTGCTAATAAAATGTCCAACGCCCACCTTCCAAATAAATTGCAGAAGAAATCCTGTCCTGACTCACAAAATGTCTCGAATGTGGTAAAATGTTCCGCTTAAAATCAGTCTGCCATTTTTATCCTAAATCGTGTTAACGCGGGTCATATTGCATCTCCCACGTCACGTTTTCTGGAGGTTTCAAACAAAAGTTTTGTGCCACTGCATCCGAGGGAATGTTAGTTAGCAGTGGCAGAACACGTAATATAATTTCTAGTTTCCAGTTTTATTTTATTTTTTCCTTTAATTTTCCTTAAACTAAAAATGTCACAACATGTACAACAACAACAACAACAACCCTACTGTCTAATTTTGACCATGCAGAAATCAGATAGACAGATAAACAAATGAAGCACCGAGTGGTTTGCCTGCCGTGATAGCACTTGAGTCAGAGGAGTCTTGAGTCTTGAGGATTTTATTTTATTATGAAACTGGAGGAAACTGTCTCGTCTTTATTTACACATCGTCCCTTTGTCCTTTCCCCTGATTTGTGTCGCGTCAGCCTGCTCTTCACTCTCTATTTCAGTCCATGTGCTCAACGCCACCTTGTTTGCTAGCTTGTGTTTGATAGTGCGCCTTCGTTCAAGCTAGTTCCTGTGTGCTTCCAGTGTTCATGGAAACTGTTGGGCCTTTTTCAAGGATTTGGGATATTGCCATTGCTCCCTGGATTTGTTCACGGTTGTTTGGACTGATCCTGGTTTTGGCCCTTGCATTCCTCACCTCTAGGTAAGCCTTTGGTCCCATTGCTGTTGATTGTGGCGCAAAATGGGACAGAATGTGTCACTCATTGGGCCAAATATTCTCTTGTTTGTTTGAATGTGAAAGATTAGACACGTTGAGTTTGCCCATTTCTTAGTTCCCCCATGTGTTCCATGTACCTGGATGCCATTTTGGCATCATGGCTGGTGTGATAATAACCACATGGTCAAGTTGTTTCAAAGAATGAGCAGGAATTACTGTCACTGATTCAGGGGTGAAAAAACCCAGAGGGTGCTTTCTTGTAACTTACACTCATAACCTAATATTGTTCTCTGCTTTGATATCTGCTTGGGTAGGAAATCTTTGAACCTCAATCTTTTCTTTAATAACCACACATGTTTGATTTGTATGAATTAAATAAATCGAACAGTTGTCTGACAGGATCGAGAAACATTGTATTAGAGAGATAATTTTAAAGAAAAAATTGATTTACATTTCATTTCCCTTTTGGTTTTATGACTACGCAAATGTTTGGGGAAGGCCCATAAAATTATTACTGACATACTCACGTTGATTCTATGGTCGGGAGAGCAGATTACTCCCACTGAGGATGTTTTAAAGGAAGTGGGCCAGCTGTACCGACTGGAAACACTGTCATCAGCATTTGCCTGTAAAACGTTGTGCCTTTTCTGTTTTTAACTGGATTCAAGTGATTAATAGTACAAAATAGATTTTAGTGGATCGAGACGAGACGGCAGCACAGTGAGCACAAACTTAAAATACATGTATGTGTTTGGAACATTCCTATGTGCCTTTGTTCCTTTGTTTAAACTTTGCTTACTACCATCGCAAGTAAAGATTTTTCATGATTGCTGCACTTACAGGGAGTGCTAATAAAATGTCCAACGCCCACCTTCCAAATAAATTGCAGAAGAAATCCTGTCCTGACTCACAAAATGTCTCGAATGTGGTAAAATGTTCCGCTTAAAATCAGTCTGCCATTTTTATCCTAAATCGTGTTAACGCGGGTCATATTGCATCTCCCACGTCACGTTTTCTGGAGGTTTCAAACAAAAGTTTTGTGCCACTGCATCCGAGGGAATGTTAGTTAGCAGTGGCAGAACACGTAATATAATTTCTAGTTTCCAGTTTTATTTTATTTTTTCCTTTAATTTTCCTTAAACTAAAAATGTCACAACATGTACAACAACAACAACAACAACCCTACTGTCTAATTTTGACCATGCAGAAATCAGATAGACAGATAAACAAATGAAGCACCGAGTGGTTTGCCTGCCGTGATAGCACTTGAGTCAGAGGAGTCTTGAGTCTTGAGGATTTTATTTTATTATGAAACTGGAGGAAACTGTCTCGTCTTTATTTACACATCGTCCCTTTGTCCTTTCCCCTGATTTGTGTCGCGTCAGCCTGCTCTTCACTCTCTATTTCAGTCCATGTGCTCAACGCCACCTTGTTTGCTAGCTTGTGTTTGATAGTGCGCCTTCGTTCAAGCTAGTTCCTGTGTGCTTCCAGTGTTCATGGAAACTGTTGGGCCTTTTTCAAGGATTTGGGATATTGCCATTGCTCCCTGGATTTGTTCACGGTTGTTTGGACTGATCCTGGTTTTGGCCCTTGCATTCCTCACCTCTAGGTAAGCCTTTGGTCCCATTGCTGTTGATTGTGGCGCAAAATGGGACAGAATGTGTCACTCATTGGGCCAAATATTCTCTTGTTTGTTTGAATGTGAAAGATTAGACACGTTGAGTTTGCCCATTTCTTAGTTCCCCCATGTGTTCCATGTACCTGGATGCCATTTTGGCATCATGGCTGGTGTGATAATAACCACATGGTCAAGTTGTTTCAAAGAATGAGCAGGAATTACTGTCACTGATTCAGGGGTGAAAAAACCCAGAGGGTGCTTTCTTGTAACTTACACTCATAACCTAATATTGTTCTCTGCTTTGATAAGAAAGGTCAATGGATGTGAATCATGAAGCTTCTCATACCAAAAAACAGGACCACTAAAGGGGAACTAGAGCAGACGAGTCTACCAAACCAGAATATCAACCCCCTGTTGGTTCCAATGCCAAACTCAGGCTATACACCTTTGGAAGTTAGTAGATCAGTGTGCAGTTCGTACACAACAACCCGCCTGGTCACGAGAAACGCATGACGTGACCAGGGAGATGAAAGGTAAAAGGTAACAATTCCAGGCGAACATTTAAAATGGACATCCAACCAAAACTAGTGCTACGGTTTATTAGTTCGTAGGAAAAGTTAAAGTAAAGTTTGTGTGACAGTATTGGCACATGTGGTCAACATTCTACAGAGAGATATCAGCAGATTTGGCACCCAATGCAATGAAGAGATCTTTCAAAATGGGCTTTCATAGAACGATCGCTCAGCTTTTGGCCCATTTTGCTACTCAAGCAGTGGATGGAGAGTTACATGGATCTGAAGTTCTTTCTTACAGAAGAAGCTATTTTACATCTGACTGCTGAGTTCTGAGCTGGTCCGCAGAGATAAGTTTCTAAAATGAAAGAGAAGGGGCCCCTAAAAATACCACTTTCTGGTCTAATCTGGTTCACATGGCTGCAGGTTTAGCGGTTGGAGGTTAGCTCTTAGTGTTGCATGTTGGTTAAAATTACAGGTGACGTCTGTCAAGTGGGGTACGACACGGACTTCCCACACTTCCCACAGGAATAGTTTGAAATGCTGCTTTTAAAATGGTGCAGAGAAGTCGCTCCTATCCCGGAGACCGAACGATGTTCGCACTCTTGTACACTGATATTCATCAATCCACCATCTTGGTGTGATCTTGTTTTGGTTTTTCTTTCTAGTCCATCGTTTACATAAGAATAATTGGCTGCCACACAACACAGAATCGTTGGTTCTCTCCTGGATTCTTAAGAGGAATTACATTAATGAAACTTACCTTGTAGTTTTTAAAAATTTTTTTTTTTACCACAGAAAGCTTTACAGACAGCATAACAAAGCACAACTTGTTTTCATAGCCATCTATGCCTAAGTGATCCCATTGTAATAAGTTCTGGTTAAGCTTTGCTGTGAAGTCATCAATGACCAATGAGGGAAATAAATAAAGGATGTAGCATTGACACACGTTCTGCAGATAAAATTACAGTTACCTGATAGTGGTCGTAATGGATTACAAAAAAAAAAATTGAGACATGAATCACCTGGTTACCATTAAGAATACTAAGGCTTTAAACGAGCTAACTAATGGCTGTGTTAGCAGGCTAATGTAAGGCTCTGATTGGGCTTTCTTATTTATTGGGGATAGTTAGAGTTAATAAATAGTACTAAGGCCACAGTTAGAAAGAAAAAAAATTCGGAGACTTTTAGAATTAAGTCGTAAATTTACAAGAAAAACGGTCAGATTTCTATGAGAACAAAAATGTTAAAACATTATGAGAATTAAGTTGTGATTTTTAGAGGCCGGCCGATATGCAACTTTTGGGGCAGATACAGATACCGATGATAGGGAGTAAAAAAAGTTCTGATACTTATATATTGGCTAATATACGTAAACTGATCCTTCAAATTAGGTTATTATACACTTGTAACAAACGAAGGCAGAATATTTCACGGATAAGCATTGAACTTTTTTTGTCTTAAATAAAACGGTCACTTTTAAAAATTATAAATCATCCCAAGCATCTTTTTCTGCATTGTGTTCTTTTAAACCCAAATTTGTTATAAAGGCCGATAATGAAAACATACATGCTGATACTGATATATCAGCGATATCAACCGATAATATCAACAACAACACTGTTTCCAACACACTGAATGGGGTGTCTTTGAACATCAGGACCTGACCGTACATATGGAAGCTGTGCTATACTGCATCAAGTTCTGTTTGGGGAATGGAACAGTGGATAAAAGAATCCGAGTGTTTCCCAATCTGAAGCCCTGGATGAACAGCCGGGTCAAGAAACTCCTCAAAAACCACAACACCGCCTTCAGGTCTGGAAACAGAGAACTATACAGTGCTGCCAGAGCTGACCTGAAGAGAGGAATCAGGAAAGCTAAAGCAGAGCACAGGCAGCAGTTCGAAACCCACCTCTCCAACAACAACCCTCGACAGGTGTGGCAGGGAATCCAGCCGATTACCAACTTCAGGGGACAGACCGACACAGCGGCGGACTCGAGCATCGCACTAGCGGAGGAGCTGAACTCCTTCTTCGCACGAGACCCCTACCCAACAGTCTGCAACTACACCCTCCCAGCCCCTTCCAGCTTCCAGCTCCCAACCACTGACCGAGCAGCCACAAGAAGTGGAATCGATGCTAAGCAGGGTTAACCCCAGGAAAGCTTCTGGACCTGATGGTGTTCCTGGGAAGGTGCTCAGGGCCTGTGCTGAACAACTTTCGCAGGTCTTCACCACAATCTTAAACCTATCCCTGACACAGTCCACCATCCCATCTTGCCTGAAGTCTGCCACCATCATCCCGGTACCGAAAAAATCAGCCACCGTTTGCCACAAGGTCTAACGCCCAGTTGCACTCACACTCATCATCACCAAGTGCCTGGTACGGCTGGTCCTGAACCATATCAAGACTTACCTACCTCCCTCCTTCGAACCCTCACCAGTTCGCTTATAGAACAAACAGATTGACTGAGGACGCGATAGCCATCACGCTTCACACCGTGCTGAGCCACCTGGAACACTGGGGGAGCTACGTCAGGATGCTCTTCGTTGACTATAGCTCAGCATTTAATACCATCATCCCTGACATTTTGGTCATCAAACGGTCTGACCTGGGACTCGTCCCCCCCCACACACCTGCTCCTGGATTAAGGACTTCCTCACAAACAGACCCCAGACAGTCAAACTCGGCCCCCACCTCTCCTCCACAAGGACACCGAGCACGTGCTCCTCACAAGGGTGTGTGCTGAGCCCGCTGCTCTACTCTCTCTACACCACTGAGTGCAGACCAGCCCACTCCAGCAACACCATGATTGAGTTTGCAGACGACACAACGGTGGTGGGACTGATCACAGGGGGAGACGAGTCTGCCTACTGGGACCAGGTCCTGAAACTGTCTGAGTGGTGCTCAGCAAACAATCCGTCTCTGAAAACCACAAAGACCAAAGAAATCATCCTGGACTTCAGGAAACACAAGGCAGATCTAACTCCCCTCTTCATACATGGTGACTGCGCGGAGAGTGTCCACACCTTCACCTTCCTGGGCACCGTGATCTCTGCTAACCTTTCCTGGTCTGCAAACACCTCAGCTTTCATCAAGAAGACACAGCAGTGTCTGCACTTCCTGAGAGTGTTCAGGAAAAATAACATCTGTGAGAAGCTGCTGGTGACCTTCTACCGCTCTACCATCGAGCGCATCCTGACCTACTGTATCACGGTGTGGTTCCCCCACTGCACCGAGGCAGAGAGGAAGAGACTCCAGAAAGTGGTCAAGACAGCAGAGAAGATCATTGGCTAGCCCCTCCCCTCCCTTAAAAACATATATTTACCCCACTACCACAAGAGACAGCACTCATCCTGCACACCCACTGTCTGATCTGTTAGAAAACAGACTCAGGAATAACTTCTTCCCACAAGCCATCACTGTGCTAAAACAGAAGTGCACTCTGCTCATAGGTTAGGTTTAGCTTTTGTCCACAGGTGAACTACACATGGCACGTGTGCTGCGACACCAGCCACCATGAAGATATGATCCCCTGTGGGGAAATTTCTCCAACAGTAGGTTCTCAATAACACCGAGGTCATCAAGGATTGGACTTTCTGCAGCACTTTGGGTATTCTTTTTTTTTGTTTTTTGATGTTACAGTTCTTGTAAGTAAAACAGTAGTTTTCGTCACTGAGGTGCAAAATATGAGAATTTCGGAGTCTCTGCTTTGTTACAACATACCCAACCACAATATCTTGTAATCTTCCTCATTGATTTCAGTGATAAAATGTTGTTTCTTATGTATATATTTCATTTACTTTGATAGTCCAGCATCATAAATGTAGTCCTGTTTGTCATATTTTATAAAGGCAGTGACAGAACGTAAGTACGTTTACCAAAGAATCAAATTTAAGTGCATTTTTGAGGTACCTATACTGCAAACATGCACTTTGGAGGCAAATACTGAACTTTTTCCATATATTTAGCAAGTTGCAAGGGTTAGTGTAACACCTTACGAAAATCTGATTAGGATCAGAAATGTTGAATATAGAATCTGATAATCAGAGAGGATGATCAGCATCAATATGGAGAATATATTTAAGCATAATATGTGTAAATCTACCAGCACTTTTTATACCTGAGTCCATTTATTTCCTTACTTTTGTGATCACATAAAAATTTGTTAGTATTTTTTAATCAAATATGAATTCCCGGTACTTTTAAAAAAAAATTTATTACAACCTATTTGAGTTTCATTTTCATCCTGATATCCGTAGTTTACTATTGGTTTTGTTTTCATCCATTTAAACACCAGCTTATTCAGAAATGAAAGTACAGACGTGAAAACAGCACAAGACGATGTTTCAGCTCCTGATTATTTCGGGTGTGCTGCTTAAAGGTAGGACCTCAACTTACCTTACATTTACTACAATAATATATTTACAATTGGCTCTCGCTGCTCTATTTTTACTGTTACGCTGTTTACCTCTATTTATGTTTGTATTTTAGCTTAAGCTCTAACCTCTGTTGTGTTTAGCCATATGGTGTTTTATTTCTAGGCTACATTCAAACATTTTGAATATATTATATATATATTTGTCTGTTTGTTTACTCGCCATTGACTGTGTCTATGTTCAGCGGCGGAGTCACACATTAGCGCCTCTGGAGCTCTAACGGCTAATTACGGCAGTGACGCTCTTTACAGATGTACAGTCGCCAACCCGGAAGGTAAAAATACCTTTCTTCCTCTGCTTTTACTCCTTCTTCTAGGTCTTCTCCTTCTTTTAAAGCGATGGTGTAATCAGTGATGGAGGAGTTAGCGACATCTGTCCGTACCTGGCCCGTAGATACTGTCAGTTGTCGCGAATGCGCCTGTTTAAAGTAACTTGTCCCAAATGTACAGTTATGCATCCAGAACACCTTGCATACGAAACGTCACACGTTTCACAAATAACTCTTAAATCACAGGCACGCAGGTACTATAAGCAAAATTATCACACGCACAAGCATGTAGGGATTGAAATCAAAACGACCGTGAAATGAAACACTGGTCGATTTTTTTTTAAATTTTTTGTAAAATGTTTTGTTATAACTTAAAAAAGACGTCAGCGTTACAATTGAATTTAGTAAGGAGCTTAAAATGAGATAAAAAAAAAAAAATAGGCATAAAAACAAACACATTGTGTTATTCGGCGCTAGTAAGTAAATTTGTTAAAAGAAATTAAAATAGTTTGGCAGAAAAATGTGCTAAGTTGTTGGGAATCTTAAAATGTTTTCTCAAGACAATTTACTACTCAAATATGAAAATGATTGCAGGTGAACTTTAAAACGTTAACTGACTGTATCGAGTGCTGCGTTTTGGGTTTTTTTTTTATACATCAAAACCAAACTGTACGTTCCAATGTTTGCTTGGTAAAGTTTGTGAGGCGGATAACTAAAGTGTATAATTGAACCCACATCTGAAGTGTGAAGCCATCGGAGGATTGTTGTTTTCCCACAGGTGTGCTCCAGGTCACGTGGCAGAGGCTTTTCAAGGATGGCTCCATTGAGAATTTGGCAACGCACGGCAAGCGATTTGGGCAGCAAGTGAATGAACCTTTCCAGGGGAAAGTAGTCCTCAATGATGCGTCTCTCAACTCAACATCCATCACTGTTAAGAATGTGACTTGGAACGACGAGGGCTGTTACATTTGCTCCTTCAATGCGTATCCCGATGGGTCCAAAAGGAAGCACACTTGCCTCACGGTGCAAGGTAACTTCAGTACCAGAGTCCCGAAAACACAACCGTAGGTTTAGGGCCCACATAACCCCAACCCTAATGCTGATGGACTTTTTTTAGGTTGTGATGTTTTTGTACCTGCAAGTGAACACATTACAAACATCTTAGTTGGAATAGCCCGCAGAATGTTTTCAATTCTCTCCCAAGGAATATCTGAGGTGGAAACAGACGCTCAAGCATCCGGCAGTGAGCACGAAGAGGAAGACGTGGAGGTCCTGTTTAGCTGCTCCACAACAGGTAAACCACCTCCGACAATTCAGTGGAGCTTCCCGGAGGGTGCGTCGCCTTTGAAGCCACCTCGAAGTGCTACAGCAACAAACAGCGACCACACATTCACCAGCAGCAGCAACGTCTCTCTGCGAGTACCTCCGGACTGGAGCGGATACGTGGACTGTCTGCTCAACAGTGGAATGTCGAGTGAAAGGCGGGAGAGGATCCCCATATCTTTAAGTCCTGGGATAAAGGAGAAAGACGGTATGTGCTAGTTTGTCAGTCGTTTTGTATGGGAATGTCTCTGTGAGTGTAGTATTGCAGCTGTGGACTTACATCAAATTCGCGTCAAACTGGCTCCGGCTCATTGTCCGGTGAGACTATAAGACCAGTGGATTGGAAAACCAGCTTCCAGATAAGCAGCTTCCTGTTAGGAAAAGGAAGTCTTGGGCAGTGACTCAGGAGCTCTTATTATCCTCGTTTTCTGAAAGAGATGTCATACATCCACCGCACCCTTTCCACATCAAAACCAAAAGTCAGAAAGGATTGGTAGT
>KV751432.1:0-21205 GCA_001698575.1 Mola mola
TTATAATGTGACTTCTACCATGAAAAACATCCTTTAAAGCACAAAGAGAAAGAAAAAACTTTGCCATTATCAATGAAACTCACGGACATGAAGTCCTTGAAATGGCCACCAGAGGGCGCTCTATGAGCGTGTAATGAGCAGACTGTGCATCATTTTGAGGCAAATAGCTGAAAGATCACAAACACAAATAATCCTCCTGAACAAATGACAGGATGTGACAGTGTCCACAAGAGTGTAACAAAGAACCAAAGTGTTTCAGCCCAAATCCTCCCTGCACCTACACACTTCACACACCACATAGCGACAGGCCTCATCAGCTCCTGTTAGCAGGAGCAACATACTCACAACATCTGACAGGTGTTGGGCTGATATGTTACTTTCAGCACTAACCAGGTAATATAACGTGTTATGAGACGGAGACTATTTGCATGTCCACCATATTAAATTCTGTCACGTCACTCGTATCAGCTCTGTTCTGGGCTGGCCGTCACTTCGTCATCAGCTCTTCACATCGGCCGATCTCATCTATCCAATAGACGAGCGCCACTCTTGCATCGTTAGCCTATTGTCCGGTTGCGCTCCTTTTAAATATGTCTCTGTGCCCCGCCCAGTTCCTTCATGCTGCTGCTGTGCACATCTGTCTCCATTTAGGTCGTTTATGGCGAGTATTCTCTTTACTTTGTGGCTTGTTCTCACGCTGTCATCCCTCTTCTGGACGATGTCAGACTCAGAAACGGCGATTTATTCCAGCCGACTTCTACAGCTGCGTCTGCGGTTCGGAAATCCTGGCGAGATTAAAAGCCGGAGGCGTTTCCGCGGCTCCAGGTCTGGATCTCTCCCAGCCTCAGTCCCTGGCTGATGTGGCAGTTTGCGGTCCGAGACGTGCACGCCGCAACTTCTCCACCAGCAGCTCCTGGCGGCAAACGCACAAAGAAATCCCAGCATGCCGCAACCGCGCGGGAGTGGGGAGCCAACGGTCCACTCAGCCGTCTTGATGACCCGCTGCAGCTGTTTTCTCTCTGCTGGAATGCCACGCCGTGCATCCGTAGGTCAGGACACTCTCTATTGCGTCTCGATAAAAGAACTGATGTTGGTCGAGGCCAGGTGGGATGTGGGTTTTAATGTGCTGCAACACCAGTCTCTCCATGCATTTCATGATCAGAGGCATCAGGGCCACAGGTCAGTAATCATTCATCCCTGTGATGACAGAGGTTTTGGGCACTGGGATTATGGTGGCAGTTTTCAGGCAGATGGGGACTGTGGCTTGCTGGAGTGAGCGGTTGAAGATGTTAGTGAGTACAGCAGCATGCTGATGAGCGCATGATTTCAGCACCCTCCCTGGTACTCCATCCGGTCCCGGTGCTTTGCTGGTGTTGATGCCCTGCAGGATCTGCGTTACCGGGTGTTGCTGGAGGGTGAGGGGCTGGTCGTGCTCTGATGGTGTCAGCAGTCTTGTTCTCAGCCTGTCTGCTGGAGCGGGGGTTGTTTGTTTTCTCAGAATTGGCGTTTGCTCTTTGTATTATTTTTTTTAGCAGTCTTGATGCCTCTGTTCAGGTCTTGTCTGGCCTTCCTGTAGGCCTCCCTGTCTCCTGACCTCAGTGCTGAATCCCTGGTAAGGAGCAGCCCTCTGACGGTGGCATTGAACCAGGGTTTTTGGGTGGGGAAAGTTTCTACTTGCTTCCTTGTCGTCACGTTGTCTATACAGAAGCTGATGTACGACAGCACGGAAGAGGTGTGGAGCTCCATGTCTGGGTGTTCAAAGAGCTCCCAATTGGTGTCCTCAAAACAGTCCTGCAAGGATAGTGTCGCCTCCTCAGTCCAGCACAGTACTGACTTGTACTGTGGCTTAAACCTGTTGATGAGGGGCATGTAAGATGGTGTCAGGAACAGGAAAATGTGGTTAAAGTGTTCGAGGTGGGGGGAGGGTTGGGATTTGTAGGCTCCAGGAATGCTGCTGTAGAAACATCTGTGCCCAGTGTGGGCTGGAGGTTCCTGGATCAAAGTGGACAACACCTCCAAAGGTGATTGAGAACAACGGAGCTAAGATCTTTTGGGACTTCAGATCCTGACCGATAGCATGGTGGTGGCTAACCAACAGGATGTCCTGGCGGTTGACAAACAGGAGAAGAAGGCGGTAGTGGTAGATGTCGAAATACAAAATGACAGCAACATCAGGAAGAAGGAGCTCGAGAAATACAAAAGACTGACAGAGGAGCTGGAAAGGACGTAGGGAGTTAAAGGCATCGTTGGTACCCGTGGTGATGGGAGCACTGGGAGCTTTGACCCCCAAGCTGGGGGAGTGGCTCCAATAAATCCCAGGAACAGAATCTGAGACCTCTGTCCAGAAGAGCGCAAGCCTAAGAACAGCTAAGATCCTGCGCAGGACCCTCAGCCTCCCAGGCTTCTGGTAGAGGACCCGAGCTTGAAGGAAACACAATAGACCGCCCATAAAAGGGGAGTGTGAATTTTTTTTTTTAATATACTGCAACTTTATGTCTTACTTTGCAGTATTTTGTGTGTTTTTTCTGATAAAGGACTCTGGCCTCAACATAGATTGATTTGTTTTGATTTTCTGCTGAGTTAATGTAAAGTGAAACATGCATTTTGAGTTTATACACCATTTTTTGTTGTTAGTGCTGTTTTATCTGTCAACTGAGGTTGATTTTCTCTTTGTGATGAGCTGATTGACTGTCTAGTATCTCAAGTGATTTTCTTGTTGGGGGGAGGTGAACGTTTTATATGTTGACTCACCCTGTGCAAGCAAGCATTTAAAAACAGGTGACACGTTTTGAAACATCTGTTTTCCTTTTATTTCTTGTCCTTCTTTTATATAGTAGTAGTACTAGTATAATACAGCATAATAACATATCTTTTTATGTGACTGAAATAATCACCTTGCGTATATGTATGTATTGGTATAGATCTGTAATGTATCACAGCTGTAAGGTGCTGGGAAGGCTTGAAAATTGACCTTGGAAAAAGTGTATGAACTCTGCCTTGATTATTTGCATCAGCTGTGCTTGAGACAACACCTGATTTGCAAATTTGCGCTCTGCAGCTGTCATCAAAAGGGGCTTTTTGTGTTGAATTTGAATTACTTATTGTTTGTTTCTTGATTTATTTATTGCAAGCAGCTGAAAGTTGATATATTTTGCCAATAAATAAAATTTGCAATGGGGGTTGAATAATCTTGAGTACAATTGTTTTATAAGCACTTGTCCCTACTTCAGCACAGTAGGTCCACAGGAAGTTTGCACAACACCAATGAAAGTTAATACACTGCAGAACCAAAGTCATCACTTCACCACCACTGAAACAAAGAGCTTTTTACCTACGTGACATCACACACAGTAGTAGAGTCACAGTGAATCACCAGCACTTGGGTGAGCTCCCACAGTAGAATGACAGCTAGTGTAGAAACACATGCACAACCATCAACTTAATACAGAACGACAATATGCTTAATAACACTAACATGGAAGTTTGGGACCTTTTCTACAATCCTGTTCCTTTTGTTCTGTGTCCCTCCAGAGCTCCCACAGCATCATGTCTGTAAGGAGGACCAGCTGCCAAACCATATGAAATGTGGCCACTCTGACTAGAAGCTGTACCTCTGCAAGATCTGTGAATAAAGATATTTTCATCTTTAGGAATTGTTGAGGCATGTTAGCGCACTAACACAAGATCTGACGACAGTGAGTTACAAATAGTTCAACAAACTGATGGTTAATCTACACAGGAGAAACTGCTGTGGAGACGTGTTCACTGACGGAGACACATGTTTGTCAAAGCTAAAATGTTTTATATGAAGATTAAATGTCAGTATCTTTAAATTTCCCCTTTACGTGATGGCGTTCCTCATACTGTGTTTCTTTAGAACAGCAGGAGAGAAAATGTCAGTTTACAGTGAGCGCAGTAATGGCTGTTCCATTTTTAAGTGATGGGATGTGGTCAGTTGATAGAATCATGTCTAGTTTTAACCTGTAAAACCTTCGAGTTTTGCTTGAAAAGTTATGTTACTATTCATTACTACAGAAGAGGATTCATGCTACAATTGAAAAGAGTTCTGTTTTTCAGAATATTTGAAAATATTTGGACTTTTCTCGAAATTCTGCAAAAAAACCTGAAGAATCTGAGAATAAAACCTGTCAAACATTTAAGTCAGGATTCTGAAGGAAGAAAAGGATGAATACTGAGGAAAAACATCCGAACTCTGATTTGAAAACAAGTCAGACCTAAAAGTTTTTCAAAAGGGAAAAGAATCCGCCACAGTATTCTGTATATTCTTGGTCTAACAGGTAATTGCAGCTACACCGTGCTGAGGTACAGAAAATAGCCAATTCAAGATGTCATCTCGTCACTTTTACTTTTGGATTCCCATCATGTAACTTTAAATCACAAATGGATGTTCAGCATTATCTTCTGGCTAGGCATCATGTGAGTCGTTAAGGTCACATGAGCCCAGGTGTGAATCACTTAAGAGTGTTTGCCTCTCACCCCTGGTTTCATGTGACACATTGGGAACGCTGAACTGACATTTTTTCCTTCATTCTAGAGATTACAGCTGTTCCAAACACTGGGGCCAATAGAAATTCAGTATTAGGAACACTGTCACATAAAGAGATAACTTTTAATCTTCACAGAAAGAAAAATATTTTACATTCAATTACAAGCATGTAGCTTTTACAAACTGTCTTAGTGGGTGAACATGTCTCCACAGCAGTTTCAGTTGGTTTTCTCCTGTGAACATTAACCATCAGGTGTTGTTGAACTATGTGGTTTGAATAAAATTCGCGCAAAAGTCCTGCAATCATTTGGCTCCTCACTGTCGTCAGTTTTCTTGGGTTAATGCTCTTCTATGCCTTATGATTTCATTAAATATAAAAAAGCGGTACAGCTTCTAACCAGACTGGAAGCTCACATAGGCCGATACCTGATCATTCCTTCTCAAAGCCAGGCAACATGTTTTGTAAGTATACAGCTTCTCGCCTTTGTTAATTCTCATGTAGAGTGTCAAGTCACGGCTACATGCGAACTTTTGGCCACACACTTTGCAAACATATGGTTTCTCACCTGTGTGGATTCTTGAATGAACTTTCAGTGTTGATGTCTGATTAAATCTTTTCCCACAGCTGCTGCATGAATACGGCTTCTCACCTGTGTGTGTACGCAGGTGTATCTGGAGTCTGGACTTATTCTTAAAATCTTTCCCACATGTGTCACACCTGATAGACTTTTTACCCGTGTCACTATTACAGTCAGTTTTTAACACGGTAGACTTGTGTCCATTGTTAGTGGGATGTTTGCTTCCGTGCCGTCGATTGTTTTGTTGCGTCTCTGCATCTCTAGTTGACCCTGAGTCTTCATGTTTGCCTCCTTCCTGACTTTGGTTCTCAGCTACATGAGAGCTGTTAGAGAGCAGCTGCAGGTCACTGTTTGGCTCCGATACCACAGAGGTTATAACTGGCATGTTGACTACGGACTCTTCCGGAGTTTCATCAGGATTCAAGTCCAGAGTTTGATCTTCACTGTTCTCATTTTCCTCATAAACTGGAGTCAACATAAAGCCATCAGTCTCCTGCTTCAGTACAAGCTGCTCTCCCTCCCGACTGCTGCACAGTTCCTCCTGTTCCTCTTTAATGTGTGGAGGTTCTGGCTCCTCCTGGTCCAGACTGGACTTCCTCTCCTGGTTACAGAGCTGCTGGTCCTCCTTACAGACATGATGCTGTGGGAGCTCTGGAGGGACACAGAACAAAAGGAACAGGATTGTAGAAAAGGTCCCAAACTTCCATGTTAGTGTTATTAAGCATATTGTCGTTCTGTATTAAGTTGATGGTTGTGCATGTGTTTCTACACTAGCTGTCATTCTACTGTGGGAGCTCACCCAAGTGCTGGTGATTCACTGTGACTCTACTACTGTGTGTGATGTCACGTAGGTAAAAAGCTCTTTGTTTCAGTGGTGGTGAAGTGATGACTTTGGTTCTGCAGTGTATTAACTTTCACTCATTGAATGAATGAATGAATTTTTAATATTGGGTTATGCATACAACAGTTAACCCAGCCCACATGGGCTTACAAGATACCAACTTTTCATACCTGCCAGGATCAGGTTAGATATAGATAGTTGTAGAATTCTAACAGTATGTACAGATGTTGTGCAGAGGTTAGTGCAGGTAGGAGGAGGTGAATGATTTCAACAGGTAAAGTGTCGAAAAGTCAGAGGTGTTGAAAAGTCTGATGTCACTGGGGAGGAACGACATCCTGTGTGGTTCCTTGTAGCTGCGGGGTTGGATCATTCTGTTGCTAAAGCTGCTCCTCAGAATGTTCAGTTTCATGGAGGGGGTGGGAGGTGTTGTCCATGATGGCATCCTCTGCTCCACCACCTCCTCCGAGGTGGCTGACCAAGAGCCGACAACAGAACCTGCTTCTCTGATCCTTTTATTCAGTTTGCTGGCGTCCTTTGCCTTGATGCCTGTGTCCCAGCACACCACAGCAGAGAAGATGGCGCTCGCCACAACAGACTGATAAAACATCAGGAGCGTCCAGCTGCATACATTGAAGGACCTGAACCTCCTGAGGAAGCAGAGCTGTCTCAGGCCCTTCTTATACACAACCTCTGTGTTGGTGGATCCACTCCAGCTTGTTGTCCTGGTGGACTCCCAGGTACCTGTAGGTCTGGACAATTTCCACATCAGTCCCATTAATGCAGACAGGAGAGGGTGGGGGGCTTGTTCCTCCTGAAGTCCAACACCATCTCCTTCGTCTTCTTCACGTTCAGCTGCAGGCGGGTCTCGCCGCACCAACGCACGAATCGGTCCACCAGGTTCCTGTACTCATCTTCCCGTCCATTCACCACACACCCGACTATGGCCGTGTCATCTGAGAATTTCTGCAGGTGACACGTCTCAGTGCTGGACTGAAAGTCAGAAGTGTAGGTGGTGAAGAGGAAGGGGGACGGCACAGTTCCCTGGGGGGCCCCGATGTTGCAGATCAGACGTTCAGACACACAGTGCTGTAATCTTACAAACTGCGGTCTGTCCATCAGGTAGTCAGTGATCCATGTGATCAGAGGAGAATCCAACCACATGTTTTCCAGCTTCTCCTTCAGCAGCCTGGGCTGGATGGTGTTGAAAGCGCTGGAGAAGTCAAAGAAGGTAATGCAGACAGTAGCGTTGGGTCTGTCCAGTGCAGAATGTGCCTTCTACATCAAACAGATGATGGCATCATCTACACCGACATGGGGCTGGTAGGCAAACTGCAGCAGGTTCTGTAATGGGCACACCAGTGGTCTGAGAATTGCCAGGAGCAGCCTCTCCATGACCTTCATTATGTGGGAGGTCAGCGCTATGGGCCTGTAGTCGTTCAGTGCAGTCGGACAACTCGTGTCGGGCACTGAGACCCTCTGGAGGTGCAGGTTCAGGTTGAAGAGGTGGAGAACTCCGCTCAGCTGGCTGGAACACGACCTCAGCACTCGAGGGCTGATGCCATCCGGTCCGGCAACTTTTCCCTGGTAGAGCCTCTCCAACTCCCCCCTCACCTGTCGGACTGTGATGTGTAGTCCGTTCTCGGGGTTGGGGGTGGTGGCGGGGGCTGGCTGTGATGGAGCAGTGAAGGGTCTGAAGCTGAGGTTTGTGTGGGGTTGTGGGAGTTGGAGGAGGGTGACGGAGGTCAGGGGTGGAGTGGCTGGTGGAGGAGGGGGGTGCTGGAGTCAAACCTGTTTAAAAACTGGTTCAACTCGTTTGCCCTCTGTGTGTTCCCCTCAACTGCTCCTTCTCCTCCATTCATCTGGAAGCCAGTGATCTCCCTTATTCCACTCCAAACATCCTTGGCCTTGTTCTTCCCCAGTTTCTCCTCCAGTTTCTTCCTGTGGGCGTCCTTATTCTCTTTGAGTCTTTGTTTGAGTTCCCTTTGTACCTGTTTGAGTTCTGCCCGGTCCCCCACACTGAAAGCCCTCTTCTTGATAAAACTATAAGGATTATTATTGCAAAATAAACTTTCTTCCATAGAAAAATAAGACATGGGACTTCGGGTCGGAACACCTTCGAGAAGGCTGCATAGTGGGAGAACTCCCGAGTAATTACATTATTACCCCCATTCAGGCTTGGAAAATCGTCTGTCAAATACAATAAGGAGGTACGATTATCACCAAATTAACGAAAAGTGAGCGCCAGTTGAAAAGAATAAAGGGTGGGAACGACGAGGCACTGTTACTTTAACAACTAGCAAGGTGAGCTACCTAAGAGAGAGCTACAACCCACCTTTCGTCAAGTTTTTTGACAGGTCGACCTTTGACCTAGACCGGGGTCACTGGGTTGGCATAGACATAAGCGGTGACGTGTTTAAAGAGGCACTGAATTTCAGCCAATGAGGCATGGGGGTGGTGACTTTGAAAATTTAGATGTGAAACTCATGGAGGTAACATCTTCAGCAGTAAGTTCTTGGCGTGAGTCCTCCTTCACAGAGTCCTCCCTTCCCCTTCACTCTCCGTCAGTCCTTCAGACAGTCATAGAGAACAGATGGATCCCAAACAGACCGAAGGAACTCTGATAGAGTTGTGCCTTTGTACGTGTGACCTGTGTGAACATTGTACATGTAAATGTGAAGAAAGACCTTGAGGTCTACTGTTACGCCAACGACGAGGTACAAGACATGATGTGGGAACCTACCCCAGAGAATACTTTTGTACCAGAAACCTTTCTGCTCTCAAAACATCTTCTCCCGCCATCACCAGAGTTATGTCGAACTAACAAAAAGACATCTGTTGAGGCAAAGAGGCAGTAAAGCATGCAGTGAAAATGTCATGGGGTTGGATATATATATGACCGTCGCAAATGCCTGCGTCTTACACCACCCCCCTCTTTTAAAAATGAAGAGCAACACTTCCCTCCCCTATAACATTTTACCGTTGCCCCCTGAGAGCATTTCACGCTGACCAGCTCACCACGAAAAGCATGGACAGTATATTCCTGATACGTCGATTTCGGCCGCTTCATTTAAAATTTCAATTTCCTTTTCAAGCTCAACCTTCAGTAGCTCCAACAACAGCATCCCCATCATCATCATCATCAATCATCATCGGTGTTCACGGGTAAGTTTTATATAGCAAATTATAAAATGTGTACGAGCCAGTTATGACCTGATAAAAAAAAGATTTTGCAATAACCGAGCGATACTAAAACATGTGTTACAGAGGGCGATTTTACAGCGAGAGAACTCTTCACAGAGCTTGAATGGTTGTCTCATGACATTCCTGGTGAGTTTATTGTTTTTACAGTTTTATAATAATCTCCTCTTGATATTATCAATATATGGCATTTTTTTCCAGCTCTGACGGATGAATAAGATGCTTTAGAGTTAGACGAGGTGATTGCAGCTCGTCAACACCAAATTACTCGTGATAAAAAGGGTTTTACTCAGAAAAATGTCTGTTCAGAAAAAGTGGTGTAGGACAAGAGACACCTATGCCACACTTTGCCTTTTTGTTACTTGAACCAGAAAAAACCCCCCCCTAAAAACTGAACATGTGATGAATGTGGAGGGAGGGAGGGGAGAGGGAGGGATACAGAGAGAGAGAGAGAGAGAGAGAGAGAGAGAGAAGGGCGTGCAGGGGGGAAAATACCAGAAAAGTGCGATAAAAAGGGTTTATTCTTAAGATCTCTCAGTTTAGAGAAAAAAAAACTTTAGAGTGCTGTACGCCTTTATTTTTGTGAATATAAAAAAAACCATGACACATTTAATGGAGGAAATTGATTTTGATCCGAGACCACAACTACCTTTCTCATGTCTCATCGTAGGACCCAGCGGGGGTGGAAAAACCCAGTTTGTTAAACATGTCTTGGAAAACTGTGAACGTGATGAGGGAAGAACCGGATAATATTGTATGGATTTATACCTCTGATCAACTTTTGTACGCCGTACTGCAAAAGAAAAATAAAAAAAATAAACTTTGTGAAAGGACTGCCTGAATCTTTTGAAGACGAAAACCTGTTTCTCCCCAATCAACGTCATTTGATTATTCTGGACAATGTCATTTTTCAAGCGAGCGATCATCCTGAAGAGGTACGAATTTTCACGCAATACAGACAACACATAAACATGAGCATCATGATGCTGACGCAAAAGGTTTTTCATCAAGGTAAACACAGTCGTCTAAACTGTAATTATCAGGTGTTGTTTAGAAACCCGCAAGACAGAACCCTTTCGTCCGCGGGGGTAAACTCCAACACATTGGCTGAGAGCCGGGGAGCTATTAATAAGCCCACGCCTGCTCTCCGCCTCCCACCTGGGACAACTCCAGCATAGAACAGAGTCCAACCCCTCTCAAGAAGACTGGTTCCAGAACCCGAACTGTGCGTTGAGGTTAGGCCGACTATATCTAGCCGGTATCTCTCAACCTCACGCACAAGCTCAGGTTCCTTCCCCATCAGAGAGGTAACATTCCATGTTTCGATAGCCAGCTTCAGCAACCGGGGTTCGGACCGCCAAGGCCCCTGCCTTTGACTGCCACCCGATCCACATAGCACCGGACCTCTATGGTTCCTCCTGTGGGTGGTGGGCCCACATGAGGACGGACCCATGTTTCCTTTTCGGGCTGAGCCCGACCGGACCCCATGGAAAAAGGCCCGGCCACCAGGCGCTCGCCTACGGACCCCTTCCCCAGGCCTGGCTCCAGGGCGGGGTCCCAGTATCCCTCCGGGCAGGGTACACAAGTCCTTGTTATTATTCACCATCATAGAAGTCTTTGAACTTTGATGGTGTTGATGTAACGTAGTTAAATAGGTTCAGGTTAAATCCTGCTAAAAATGTAAAGATTACGCCACCTGCTGTCATAAATCGAGTAGTAGCAAAGGATTATGGGTAATCCTCAAAGCGCCGGAGGATTTGTCCGAGTTAACGTGTCTGTGAATGTCTGTGGACAAAAATAATGTTAATTAGCTTCAAAAGCACTTAAAAGTTAAACTGGCTTTGTTTGGTTATATATTATTTAGTTTAGGATAAAGTCGCCATGTTTTTGTCAAGTTAACCACTCGTTTTTTTGTGTTTTGTTGCCAGTAAAAGTCTCTGTAGTGTAGCTAGCTAACATTCATGTATGCCGCATTTTCAGATCGCACATAAACTGTGTCCACAAGAGCTGACCCGTTGTCTGTATTTTTCCTTTGTCAAACCCAGGTATGTTACATATAAGTGTTGTACAGTTTTACACATGCAGGTGATTGTTGTTTCATTCATTTACTGTTTATTGTGTGGAAAAATTGTTACAGAAATGTTATTGTAAAATGAAAAATACTTAAAAACAGGTAACAGTCCAGAGATTGAAAATTGTTTATTTTTATATTTTATTGCATTTATTTTCCTTGAGACAGACTTTTCATTTTTGTTTCATTATTTTCTTTACCTAAAACACTATACGATCACTAATTTAAGGATGATGGGTAATCCAAAAAGCACCAGAGGATTTGTCCGAGACCGCACATGAGCTGTGTGTCCACAAGAGCTGACCCGTTGCCTGTATTTTTTCTTTACCTAGAAAACCTAGATGGGGAATAAATCTGCTGTTACCAACACTCCGAGAGCTTAATTCATGCAGAAGACATCACACACAGGTCACATTGAGACGATAATTGATGAGAGCCACGGTGGCGGCATTGGCCGGATCCAGTCTGTCTGCTTGAACAATTTTCAAGTGGAAATGCGTCAAGGTTTCATTCAGGTCCAAATACTTTTCCCCGCTTTCTGGGGATAAAGAATTCAATGGGGCCTCCATAAGCGATGGCCAACAGAGGCAACGCTTCAGTATAGATTTTTTCTTCCCCCGAAAGCTGAGTTATGGCGGCCGTGAACAAATCCAGCTCCGCCATGCTGCTCGTGTGAATGGGTGATGCAAAAAAGCCATGTTGTCTTTTTTTGTGTTTTTTTTTTCAAAAGAGGTCTCCTGAGGTCTTCCTGCCAGACCTCTTTGCCTTTGACCGCTTTCTTCCAACTGTTGTCCTCTGACCAGAGCGTCTAAGTTTATTAGAAGCTGAGAAAACACGACGCCCTGGAGGGCATTTCTGAGATCTTCGCAATAAAACCATCATACATCCCGATCCTTCCTGCTCGATGGTCTTTGTGATTTTGGCGACGGCCTGACCGAACACGTCGGAGGCAATATTTTTAGCCGCAGTTTTCAGGTGAGGTATAGCGATGGAAAAACCTGTTTTCACCAAGGGTGATACAAGCGAAATAATTTGGAAAATATAGAACTTAACCTGTGACCATAGATTACGGGAGCGCCGTGAAATCCAGAGAGAGCTGCGCCCCCATCATTTTCATAATACCTCATAGGACGGTGAGGGTCCGGCCGGATTTGCACCATGATTTCCCAGACAGAGAGAGAAAAGGTTTCACAGAACCCTCAGAGCTTTCACGGGTTTAAAATGAAGCTTCAGGATAACCTTTCCATAAACTAAGTCCACGCACCTATCGCGATCTGATTTAATACGATTCGATCGCGATTCAATTTCGATGTGAATGTTTTCAATGTGTTTCTTATACATGGGCAAATAACGTAGTGTTGTATCTAATGCTCACCGTGTCTCCAAAATCACTTTTGACGTTTACCAGGCCCAGAAGGGGCAAGTAGCTGTCGCTGATTGATACTGAATGTCGGTGTAAATAAACAGGTCAATATAACCCAGCATGGAGATCGCAGTGATATGGGGGTAGCGCGGTTGGAGACGGTCCACCACTCATTGGGTTTCAGACCCAGGATGTATCCATTATGTTGACTGTCTCCTTTAAACTCAAACTGCCTGGTGACCCCCTTGTAAGAAAGGAACATGCTTCCTGAGCACTGGAATGAGATGATCCAGGAGTATTTTAGGATGCTTGTAATATCCTCACCGATTAAATTTTGTATTGATCAACAAGGCGTATTCCTCCTCCTCCTCCTCCTCCCCTCCTATTCGTTCCCTTCTTCTCCTCTTTGTCACTTGTCGTTTTGGTGAGTTCAAAATAAGCTAAATCCCTCGGTAAGTTATACCATGTATGGGGGAATATGATTTCACACAGACCAGCTACCCATTGTCCTTTCAGTTCTATGGCTTTAGCCAGATTCACTGTGAAATCAGAACTTGTAACATTTATAAACACATCCTTACTAGTGTTGGAAGGTTAAGTGATATAAAACCCCCACCTGGATGGTCTGAGAAGGTGGTTGTTTAGGTTGAGATACAGATCTTCTCAATCTCCTGGTCCCGAGCGGCGGTGAAGTAGAGCGGTTGAACAGAGTCTCTGGATAGCCAAACGTGGTAGGACGGAAGGGTTCGTAGGTGCGCGATGAGCCATACGGTGAGGAGGTCGGTGCATCCATGCTGGAGACAGGTGGAGGTATGGAGGGAAAACCGGTATTTTATTCGGTTCAATAGAGAGAAGGTGGCGATAAGGATGGAGCGATGGTTTCAGGGGAGGCGTGGTTTCAGGTAAACAAATTTTTTTTCATCGTCAGAATGTGCTTGGAGGTGCGACATCTCTGGAACAGCTCTGCAAACACAACCACTTTCTCTTCCATCACTTGCCATGCCGTGAGAGGCGCAGACACACATATCTACCCCGCAGTCAGAGTTAAAATAAACACTAACACAGCGTTTATGTGTTAAGTAAACACATAAACACTTTATGATCTTCCCACTCGGAAAAACCGGCCGGTAGCAGAGCAATTCGTCTCCCAAATAATACTGAAAACAATAGTACTTTTCACCAGCTGACGATTGATAGCCGTTTCCTTTGTCTCCTCTTTCACCATGGGGATAGTCTGTGTCACTTTGTCTCGGGATGCTGGCACGGCGGCCTCCTTTTGAGCCTCACTCACATATGAAGATTTGAGGTGCTTTAAAGCCACCAGGGATAACTCCGCCCAGTCCTCCGATGTTAGCGCAGCTTTGATGCCGTTTTGTACAAAACTCTCCCCTTCCTCCAGACTGTAGAAGGAAAGTTCACCGGCGCCATGTTTGAAGACGTAGTCCCAGGCGCCTCCGCTGGGTGTTGCCCATTCACCCTGAAGAGGAGCGTTAGAGGGTGTCTGGATTCGACATAAAAACACTGTTTCTTAGGAGCGTCGCCTATTGTCGGATTATGATTATCTGATGAAAGGTGTTGTGTTTGCCATTTTTCTTCTCAGCGTTTCTCTTTGCCGGACTACACCTTCAACCCTGTTAACTCCTCCTCCATCAGGAGGAATGCTTATTGGTCAGCATTCTGGGCATATCTTGAAGATTGAGCTTGAATTTGTTTTTGGATTTTTTGGGGTGGGGGCTAAGGTGTAAGATGCAGGAAACATTTGAGCAACCAATGTGGTTACGATCATATGTCCTACGTCTACACATTACAAAGACCACTGGTCTCAGTTCATCACGTGACCGGGGGATAAAGTGACCATGTCGAAAACTTTCGGGAATGGGACAGTTTTTTGCAACGGTCATAAATCCAACCAATGACCTTTTGGTTGTTTTTACTGCATCTGTCGTTTCAACAGGTGTCTTTTTGTTAGTTCAACACAGGTCCGATGGCGGTGGTGGGACAAGATGTTTTGAGAGCAGAAAGGTTTCTGGTACAAAAGTATTCTATGGGGTAAGGTTCCCACTTCATGTCCTGCACTTCATCACTGGCGTTATAGTAGCGCTCAAGGTCTTTCTTTGTTTTTACATTGGCCTGTTCAGGATCCATCCGTCCTTTATGACTCAGGAGGAGAGGAGGAGGAGGACTCACACCTAGATGCAATGCTGCTGCTGCTGCTGTGGCTGATGTTACCTCCAGGACAGTCAGAAACCCTTCTGGATTCATTTTCGAATCTCAAGTTTTCAAAGTTACCGCCCCTCTGCCAACTCTAATCTCATACGATTAAATTCAACAAAAGGTGGACTATATCTCTCTCTGTCCAACAGGCAGAGATAGACTTCCAACACCTCAAACATGGTTAAGAGAACACAACATTAATTCTTCTTGGCTGCACAGCTGCTGAGCGCGAGGACCTGCATCAAGTGTTGAAGACCCCCCCAGCTGATCACCGGGCTACAGCTTCCTAAACTTGACACCAAATATACGAGCGGAGGGAAGAGGACCAGCAGAACACATCCTGGAAGTGAACCGTCTGAGCTGCTGTCGTCTGGCAGACGGTTCAGGACACCAAAATCCAGCACCAACATGATGAAGACCAGCTTTTATCCTCCCTGTCCCGGAACAAAACACACCCCAGGAACTGTGGCAACACACACCTGACTGAGTGAAAAAGCCATCGTGAGGGAACACAACAGTGGACTGTACACAAAACATTAAATCAAAGTATTAATCGTCTCACTTTTCTACTTTATTTTCCTTTTATGATTTTATGGAGACAAACATTGTTTCATTGTACCTGGTATAATGTCAATAAAGATAATTCGTTTCAATGGAAACTTAAATATTTATGTTCACAAGGACATGAGTGAATATTCACCAGTGATGTGGAAATGATGTGAATGCTGCATTATATTTCCTTGTGTGGATGCAGCTGGAGATAACTTGTGTGGGCCAGAATTTGGAGGTGAGGAACTCTAAGTGAAGTGACAACAACAGAACTAATGTGAGCTCCAGCACACGGAGTCCAGACTACAAAACTAGAACCAAGCAGCGTGTTGTGGAACAATGAGGGATTCTAGCTGCCATCAGTGGAGAAAAGCTCACCTGTCCCGTGTAGCTTCCTGTCGGCTTTCCAGACGATGTCCAGCAGTCTACGCTGACGATCGATCTCTTCTTCGTACTCGACCATCGTTCTTTTAAAAACTGCGAGTATTTCTTCAGTAGCATCGTTCGCTCGTTCACAAACTCTCTCAAACGCTCAACTGAAGACACTGTTGTTCACTGAGACCATGTGGAGCTCCGACTGACTGTTACCTTCCAGCTTCTTCTTCTTCTCTTGGACAAAGAAACAAAACTCGGCGCATTATCGCCCCCTCCTGACGTATTTTGTTAACGTCTTTACATGATGAGTCGAGTGTTGTTGCTTCATCTGAAGACTTCTTTGAAAAAACATTTTGCTGATCTGTTTGCAAAGATTCTTTAAAGGTCCATATTCTCAACTGTCTTCATCCAAACCATTGTTATCCTGTTATTTATTTATTTTTCCGTTTCCATCTTTTTTGGGGGATATGTCCGTGATCTAATAAGACCAGTAGAGAGAGAGGAGTCCCTCATCAGATGCAGGGAGGACGTCATTTGTAACTTTCACCAGTGCTGTTTCTGTGCTGTGATGTACTCTAAAGTCTGCTGGAAATCCTCAAATAGACTACTGTCCTGAAGAAAGTCACATAAATGATTATGTAGTGCTTTCTCTCGAATCTTTGGGAGAAAGGGTAGGTTGGATATTGGTCTATAATTGGCATTCATGGAGAATTGAAAGTAAATAAAATTAGAAGGTAATACACTTTTACACAAGCTAAACTAGAAATTAAAGGCCAAAGGGAGAAATGAAATAATCAAAACTTTACAGTAACATATTAATGTTTTCTCATGAAGATCTAGCCAAAGTTCAGTCAGGAAGTCTATTCTTTCCGTTCATGTTTAATATGATTTCTGAAAAGTTATTATTTTATTAACTCTAAAATGTCAAATTTGACTTCTTGCAAAGATGTGTGGAAGATTTTTTTATCAAAACATTTCAGGATTTGCAATAAAAATAAAAATCTGTGAAATATAAAAATGTGTTATCAAGGGTGAAGAAGACACAGCTTTAAATGAAGGAACTCCCCTCTCTTATGAACAAAAGCTAATTAAAATTAAAAAAAATTAAAAAATCATAGAAAACAAAATATAACAGAGCTGAGCTTCATCTAGAAAAATTAAAAGTGACTGGACATTCATGGATTTAAAGTCCAAACTCTGCTGGATCCTGATCCATCATTAAAGCTGTTGAAAACAATTTTAAAATCTAAACAAGCTCACAGCATATTTGCAGAAACATGAAACACGTCATGCAGAATCTTGAACGGTCCATTTCCTGTACCTCAGCACAGCGTAGCTGCAAAGACACACTGGATGAAGAACACACAGAATACTGATCAGATCACAGATCTTGTAAATGTTTGGCTTCTAATTGCCATGAGCCTTTCTGACCTGGATTGACAAGTGATGACTGTCTGAAGGCCTGACCACAATATACGACTTCTCACCTGTGTCTGTTCTAAAGTGATTAAACTTCAGTGATTTCTGACTAAATCTCTTTACAAAGATGCTGTTCACCTGTATGAACTGTTACGTGGATTGTCAAGTCATGGCTACATGCAAACTTTTGTCCACACACTTTCAAAACATATGGCTTCTCACCTGTGTGTGTTCTTAAATGGATGTTCAGCGATTTCTGACTAAATCTTTTCGCACGGATGCTGTTCACCTGTGTGAACTGACATGTGGGTTGTCAAGTGAGCACTTTTGCAAAACCTTTTTCACACACTTTTCATATTGTTTCTAACCTGTGTGGATTGTCATGTGGACTGTCAACTCATGGCTACGTACAAAGTTTTGTCCACACAATACAGTTTCTCATCATGTGGTTTCTCTAATAACTGCTCATTCTGAACGTTTTTCCACAGTTTACAAACGTATGGTTTCTAACCTGTGTGTATTTTCATATGGACTGTCAAATGACTGTTCATTCTGAACCCTTTTCCACACATTTTACAAACATATGGTTTCACACCTGTGTGTATTCTCATATGGACTGTCAAATGACCGCTCCTTCTGAACATTTTCCCACATGACTTGCAAACATATGGTTTCTCCCCTGTGTGTATTCTCATGTGGTCTGTCAAATAACTGCTCATTCTGAACCCTTTTCCACACACTTTGCAAACATATGGCTTCTCACCTGTGTGTATTCTCATGTGGACTGTCAAATCACCGCTCATTCTGAATCCCTTTCCACACATTTTACAAACATATGGTTTCTCACCTGTGTGTATTCTTATGTGGTCTGTCAAGTGTTTGCTAATTCTGAACATTTTTCCACACACTTTGCAAACATATGGTTTCTCACCTGTGTGGATTCTTGAATGAACTTTCAGTGTTGATGTCTGATTAAATCTTTTCCCACAGCTGCTGCATGAATACGGCTTCTCACCTGTGTGTGTACGCAGGTGTATCTGGAGTCTGGACTTATTCTTAAAATCTTTCCCACATGTGTCACACCTGATAGACTTTTTACCCGTGTCACTATTACAGTCAGTTTTTAACACGGTAGACTTGTGTCCATTGTTAGTGGGATGTTTGCTTCCGTGCCGTCGATTGTTTTGTTGCGTCTCTGCATCTCTAGTTGACCCTGAGTCTTCATGTTTGCCTCCTTCCTGACTTTGGTTCTCAGCTACATGAGAGCTGTTAGAGAGCAGCTGCAGGTCACTGTTTGGCTCCGATACCACAGAGGTTATAACTGGCATGTTGACTACCGACTCTTCTGGAGTTTCATCAGGATTCAAGTCCAGAGTTTGATCTTCACTGTTCTCATTTTCCTCATAAACTGGAGTCAACATAAAGCCATCAGTCTCCTGCTTCAGTACAAGCAGCTCTCCCTCCCGACTGCTGCACAGTTCCTCCTGTTCCTCTTTAATGTGTGGAGGTTCTGGCTCCTCCTGGTCCAGACTGGACTTCCTCTCCTGGTTACAGAGCTGCTGGTCCTCCTTACAGACATGATGCTGTGGGAGCTCTGGAGGGACACAGAACAAAAGGAACAGGATTGTAGAAAAGGTCCCAAACTTCCATGTTAGTGTTATTAAGCATATTGTCGTTCTGTATTAAGTTGATGGTTGTGCATGTGTTTCTACACTAGCTGTCATTCTACTGTGGGAGCTCACCCAAGTGCTGGTGATTCACTGTGACTCTACTACTGTGTGTGATGTCACGTAGGTAAAAAGCTCTTTGTTTCAGTGGTGGTGATCACCGGTGATCTGTAAACTACTTGTGGATCTACTGTGCTGCAGTAGGGAGATGTGCCTGTAAAACATACAGTTGCATTCAACATTATTCAACCTCTATTGCAAATTCAATTAATTAGCACAATTTACAGGCTTTCAGCTGCTTGCAAAAAAGAAAAAAAAGAAAAAGAAAACCATGAGTAATTGACATAATTCAACGTAAGTAATTCCGGAAGCGTTGGCAGTGATGCGGACGCTGAAGCGGTCTGTTGTGGTGAACAAAGAGCTGAGCCAGAAGGCAAAGCTTTCAATTTACAGGTCAATCTACGTCCCAACTCTCACCTATGGTCATGAGCTCTGGGTAGTGACCGAAAGAATGAGTTCGCAAATACGAGCAGCCAAAATGAGTTTCCTTCGCAGGGTGGCTGGGCTCAGCCTTAGAGACAGGGAGAGGAGCTCTGACATCCGGGAGGAGTTCAGAGTAGAGCCGCTGCTCCTCCACGTTAAGAGGAGCCAGTTGAGGTGGTTCGGGCATCTGGTCAGGATGCCTCCTGGATGTCTGGAGGAGACCCTGGGGGAGACCAAGGACACTGGAGGGATTATATCTCTTGGCTGGCTTGGGAACGTTTTGGTGTCCCCCCGGAGGAGTTAGTGGAAGTGGCCAGGGAGAGGACCGCATGGATCTCCCTTCTCAAACTGTTGCCCTCGCGGACCCGGATAAGCGGCAGAAAATGAAACAAAACTAGTTCTACATCAATCTGGATGACTGAGAATTTAAGATTGCCTCAACCTGGATGACTGAGAATTTAAGACTACCTCAACCTGGATGACTGAGAATTTAAGATTGCCTCAACCTGGATGACTGAGAATTTAAGACTACATCAACCTGGATGACTGAGAATTTAAGACTACCTCAACCTGGATGACTGAGAACTTAAAAAACTACCTCAACCTGGATGACTGAGAACATAAGACTACATCAACCTGGATGACTGAGAATTTAAGACTACCAAAAAGAGGTCTCACGACGAGGAGGATGTAAGACGCGTTTCGCGGAGGCTTCGCTGGAATGTGACTTCTCTATACTTTTATATTACACTTTTTCATTATTCCCGCCGGCGTTAAGCCCTAATATTACAGCCTTTCACCACATGTAAAAAAGTTTTGTTTGCGGGCACCCAATGATGGCAAGTCGAAGGAAAGGTGACACTTCTAAAGCAGGCCGCGGCAAGCCCCGGCTATCACCTGAGCCACAACCCCAAGGTCAGCCAGATGCTGATGCTAATGCTAATGCTAATGCCAATGCCACCCTGCTGCAGAACATGAGGGGGATGATGGACGAAATGTGCTCAGACATCCTCAGTAAGTTTGAAACCACAATCTCGACAGCAGTTAAAAGAGAGATCGTGGCGGCTTTGGAGCCTTTTGAGAACAGACTTGCTTCCTATGGCCAATCAATCGCGGACCTCGAGCGCTCGGCTAATGCTCACGACACGGAGCTATCCGACCTCCGAGCTAATGTTAGCAAGCCAACAGCTACTGTTGACTCCCTGTCAAAGAAATGCGAGGACCTGGAGGGTCGTTCAAGGTGGAACAATATTCGTCTAGTGGGCCTGCCTGAGGGCACAGAGGGTCCTCGTCCCACCGAGTTCACTGCCCAGCTCTTACAAGACATACTCGGTCTCGACGACAAACCTATGCTGGACCGGGCCCATCGCACTCTACGCACCAAGCCCAAGGACGGCGAGCCCCCTCGTCCACTCGTCATTCGGGTAAACCTATTTCAAGTCCGGAACCAAATTCTACGTCGAGCCGGAGAAGCTTCCCCGCTTTCCTACATGGACAGGAGGGTCTCGATCTACCCCGACTTCACCCCGGCGGTGGCTAAGAAGCGGGCCATCTTTGCTACAGTAAAGAAGGAGCTCCATTCCTGTCCGAATGTCAAGTTTGGCCTTCTCTACCCGGCAACGCTACGCATCACTCTGCCCAGTGGGCAGACCCACAGGTTTGAGGATCCGGCCTTAGCTTCGGATTTCATTGAGAAAAACATAAAAAAGGGAGTCACCCCTGACTCTATTTAATAGACATGTCAATTTGCTATTTAGCTGCTATTGTTGCTAGCTTTGAGGACTACATTTACCACTCACCCTGGATGCCTTGTCTTGTATTCAGTGAGCTGCAGTTCTGATGTGACACTGACTTTGTTTTCTTGTTTATTCCCTTCATTCTTGATTTTCTCTAACATGGCTCATGGTGATAATTTGAGTGCAGAATACCTCAAGCAAAAA
>KV751432.1:25955-66347 GCA_001698575.1 Mola mola
TAAAAAAAAAAAAAAAAAAAAAAAAAAAGCACTTAAGACAACCTAAACCTGGATGACTGAGAACCTACAAAAACATCAGACCCTTTTATCTCCTGTGGGAGTTTGAACAGCTCACTGTTACTCTTACTTACATACTGGGACCGAATGAGGATGCAGCAGTAAAGACTATCGGAGTGTTAGAAAGATTCATTCACTGGCTCTGTGGATCGATCCATTTCAGTTCTTGTGGATTATAACTCACAAAGATTTATCTGAACATTTGCCCTCCCTTCAGCAATATGTGGATTGTCTAACTCGTTTGACCTGGACTCTCGACCATTGCTATGGGAACATCCCAGAAGCTTAAAAAGCGATATCGAGACCAATCACAGGGTCCTTCATCTCATGCCACAAAATAAGTCAGTGGCGAAGAGAACGAAACCCGCCACAAAGTGAATGCAGGTGTGGTCGGACACATGTAAACAACAGCGCAAAGACTGTTTTGAGGAAACAAACTGTAGGACAAACATATTCTCTTTGTCCTACTAACTAACTAACTGTTGATCTTATTTTTGGTGCGCCTACGGCACTTTTCCGTCACGGTGGACTGATAAAGTTTATTCGATTCAAGGCTTGTTGGGTTGTGTACTGAACCCAATCCTCTTTACACTTATCACCCATGACGGCATACATCACACCTCCAACTCAAAAATAAAATGTGCAGAATACACAAGAGTGATGCCACTAATCTCAGACAACAAAAGCCCCTTTTACACTGCCTTTTCAAGGCACCTTTTGTGCACGTTTCCCCACTTCACCATCTATCTAAAAAGGTACCGAGCTGCTTGGTGAGTCAGTTTCAATGCGTCTCTGATCCGCCACCAGAGGTAGGATTGAAGCCGTACCAGATGTGAACTGGAGTGTGAAAGGGTAAGTCAGCTGGCTGAATCGGTGGTGGGACTATATGATGATGCGAAAGCACAACAACCAGTCAACTCGTCATCAAACCACCCATCTCTTTTCACTCTATCATAACAGCTGCAACACACAGTCTTTCAATAAAGAAAAAAAGGAAAGTCAGCAACAACACACGAATGCTAATATGCGTCACACACATAACGCAAAGTCAATGCAAGATGCCAACAATATCAATATGTGCAATATGTGGACATTTTATGGATCCTTACACAAATATTACAACTAAAAAGACCTGAATGTAACAACTCTGATAACTGTTCTAAAATCAATGACGTCGGCAACTTGCTCACTGCCAACTTAAACATGAAAAATTAATGTCCAAAACTTAAACTGACCAGTCCAGAGAGGGTACGTACACTGGTCTGCAGCAGCAGCAAATAAAATGTCTTACTGTCTGTCTGCATCACAGAACTTCAAGTGTCACCTTCCTTTCTTGGTTGGTGCTGATGAAGGACCTCATCAGGGCATTAATGTCCAGACTCTCCCAAATATCTCCATGAACATGAGTGTGATGTGTCAGCCTACTCTGAGTAGTGCATAACCATGTCTTCAGACGCTGCAGGGTGGAAAGTGCTCTCTGTGATGACGCATTTGAGACGGGGAGACTTAAGACGCACTTAGCCTTTCATTGTGTTCACGAGTGAGCCTGTCGCTCCAACATTTCGCTCATTTGCCCTACACTTCCCCACGCTCACAACAGTGGCGCTAAGGCAACTGCTCAGTTCCTTTGCTGTATATGGACACTCCAGCCTCACTCGCCATCGCTGTTTTCTTTTTTTCCCGCTGCCTAACCAATGTCACACTAGAGGCTGATGCTGTTGTGAGCGCGAGGACCTGCATCGAGTGTTGAAGGCCCCCCAGCTGATCACCGAGCTACAGCTTCCTAACCTCGACACCAAATATACCAGCAGAGGGAAGAGGACCAGCAGAACACATCCTGGAAGTGAACCGTCTGAGCTGCTGTTATCTGGCAGACGGTTCAGGACACCAAGATCACCAAGAGAACCTACATGATGAGGACCAGCTTTTATCCCAGAGCTGTGGCCTCCATCACACCACACCCTTCATCCCTGTCCCGGAACAAAACACACCCCAGGAACTGTGGCAACACACACCTGACTGAGTGAAAAAGCCATCGTGAGGGAACACAACAGTGGACTGTACACAAAACATTAAATCAAAGTATTAATCGTCTCACTTTTCTACTTTATTTTCCTTTTATGATTTTATGGAGACAAGAATCGTTTCATTGTACCTGGTATAATGTCAATAAAGATAATTTGTTTCAATGGAAACTTATTTATATTCACAAGGACATGAGTGAATATTCACCAGTGATGTGGAAATGATGTGAATGCTGCATTATATTTCCTTGTGTGGATGCAGCTGGAGATAACTTGTGTGGGTCAGAATTTGGAGGTGAGGAACTCTAAGTGAAGTGACAACAACAGAACTAATGTGAGCTCCAGCACACGGAGTCCAGACTACAAAACTAGAACCAAGCAGCGTGTTGTGGAACAATGAGGGATTCTAGCTGCCATCAGTGGTGGAAAGCTCACCTGTCCCGTGTAGCTTCCTGTCGGCTTTCCAGACGATGTCCAGCAGTCTACGCTGACGATCGATCTCTTCTTCGTACTCGACCATCGTTCTTTTAAAAACTACGAGTATTTCTTCAGCAGCAGCAGTCAGTCGCTCGTTCACAAACTCTCTCAAACGCTCAACTGAAGACATTGTTGTTCACTGAGACCATGTGGAGCTCCGACTGACTGTTACCTTCCAGCTTCTCCTCCTCCTCCTCTTCGCTCCTCCTCCTCCTCCTCCTCCTCCTCCTCTTCTTCTTCTTCTTCTTCTTGTTCTTCTTCTTCTTCTCTTGGACGAAGATACAAAACCTGGCGCATTATCGCCCCCTACTGACGTCTTTTGTTAACGTCTTTACGTGATGAGTCGAGTGTTGTGGCTTCATCTTAAGACTTTTTTTGAAAAAACATTTTACTGATCTGTTTGCAAAGACCTTTAAAGGTCCATATTTTCAACTGTCTTCATCCCAACCATTGTTATCCTGTTATTTATTTTTCCATTTCCGTCTTTTTTGGGGGACGCTTCTACTTCTAAATTTCTCCTTCGACACCCTCTGAAAACATTCAACTAAGCTTCAGCTTTTTAAGGACAAGTGTGCTTGTATGACTTCCACTTTATTTAATTTTTTCCAGTGATTTTGCATACATGCGCTGTCCGGGCTACAGGCCTGGAAGTATCCGGACAGGTCAGATCTTTTCCAGGTTTTCTGATGGGAATAACAGCCTCTATCCTTGTTTCTGGAAGCTACCTTCCTCCCAGACTTTGTTTTAGAAGTCCACCAATTTTAACATATTCTTTCACCATCTATGGCGACATGCATGCACATCAACTTTTGTACAACAGCCAATAAGAACACCGTCTGTCTGATGGGACCTATGATTAGTCGAAAAATACCACCACGGGGTACATTTGAGTGAAGTCTGAATACAGAGCCTAGAGGAGGTGCAGAAGTCTAATCTTTCGTTCCAGACCATTTGAATTACAATATTCACAACAGTTATTATGGGTTATTTTCCCAGTGATACCAAAAATAAATGATATACCCCAACTTTAAGAACCACTTAGAGAATTTAGGAAAATACTTCAGAGGATATGTAGCACAATGAAATTAAGGAAGCAAAGACATTCATATGTAAATTAAATCCAATCAAATTTCATTAGCTTCACCCAAAACTGCAAATTATAATTTGTCTCTGAGGACTTTTACAAACTGTACATTTGCCACAGCCTCTGTGAGGGTGAGGAGGAGAAGAGGAGGTAGAGGAGGTAAGTGTATCACAGCAGTCTTAGCCAATAGCAGCATAACTAGGGGACAGAGAGGCCAGCTCTAACTATGAGCTTTATTTAAAACTAAAGTTTTGAGCTACTCTTAAAGGAAGAGAGTGTGTCTGACTCCTGTTTCATGACTGTAAGATTGTTCCACAAAACAGTAGCTTGATAGCTGAAGGCTCTGCCTCCCATTCTACTTTTGGGGATTCTGGGGATCACCAGTAACCCTGCATCCTGGGAGCGTAAGGTTCTGGTTGGGTGATAGGGTATTATGATATCTTTAAGATATGATGGTTCCTGACCAACGGGCGGTAAAGCAAGGCCCTGGGTTCAATTCCCAGTTCAGGGCCTTTATGCGTGGGTTTATCGTAATAACTGAGGAAGAAACTTAATATTAACACAACTTTTCAAGCTAAACTTCAGAGTTTAACAGGACAAAACTAAATGTGATTCTGTCAACCGTCTAGATCACATAAATATGAAAATATCTGTTGTCACAGATCTTGTACAGGTTTGGCTTCTAATTGCCATGAGCCCTTCTCACCTGGATTGACAAGTGATGACTGTCTGAAGGCCGGACCACAATATACGACTTCTCACCTGTATGTGTTCTAAAGTGATTTCAGTTCAGTGATTTCTGACTAAATCTCTCGCAAAGATGCTGTTCACCTGTATGAACTGACATGTGGGTTGTCAAGTGAGCACTTTGTGCAAAACCTTTTTCACACACTTTGCAAACATACGGTTTCTCACCTGTGTGTATTCTCATGTGGACTGTCAAATGACAGTTCTCTCTGAACCCTTTACCACACATTTTGCAAACATAAGGCTTTTCACCTGTGTGTATTCTCATGTGGACTGACAAATGACAGCTCATTTTGAACCCTTTTCCACACACTTTGCAAACATATGGTTTCTCACCTGTGTGTATTCTCATGTGGTCCGTCAAGTGTTTGCTAATTCTGAACATTTTTCCACACACTTTGCAAACATATGGCTTCTCACCTGTGTGGATTCTCAAATGTACTGTCAAATGACCGTTCTCTCTGAACCCTTTTCCACACATTTTACAAACGTATGGCTTCTCACCTGTGTGTATTCTCATGTGGACTGTCAAACGACAGCTCATTCTGAACCCTTTTCCACACACTTTGCAAACGTATGGTTTCTCACCTGTGTGGATTCTTGAATGAACTTTCAGTGATGATTTGTGATTAAATCTTTTCCCACAGTTGCTGCATGAATACGGCTTCTCACCTGTGTGTGTACGCAGGTGTATCTGGAGTCTGGACTCATTCTTATATTCTTTCCCACATGTGTCACACCTGATAGACTTTTTACCCGTGTCACTATTACAGTCAGTTTTTAACACGGTAGACTTGTGTCCATTGTTAGTGGGATGTTTGCTTCCGTGCCGTCGATTGTTTTTTTGCATCTCTGCATCTCTAGTTGACCCTGAGTCTTCATGTTTGCCTCCTTCCTGACTTTGGTTCTCAGCTACATGAGAGCTGTTAGAGAGCAGCTGCAGGTCACTGTTTGGCTCCGATACCACAGAGGTTATAACTGGCATGTTGACTACCGACTCTTCTGGAGTTTCATCAGGATTCAAGTCCAGATTTTGATCTTCACTGTTCTCATTTTCCTCATAAACTGGAGTCAACATAAAGCCATCAGTCTCCTGCTTCAGTACAAGCAGCTCTCCCTCCCGACTGCTGCACAGTTCCTCCTGTTCCTCTTTAATGTGTGGAGGTTCTGGCTCCTCCTGGTCCAGACTGGACTTCCTCTCCTGGTTACAGAGCTGCTGGTCCTCCTTACAGACATGTTGCTGTGGGAGCTCTGGAGGGACACAGAACCAAAGGATACTATGCCTAACATCAACATAGAACACCTCTGCTTGGAATTTCTAAAATGAAGAAGGTTAATATACCTATCCTGTGTAACTTTATTACAGGTTTCCAAACGATGTCCAGCAGTCTGCTCTGACGATCGATCTCTTCATTGTACTCTACCGTTGTTTGTCTAAAGAGTAACAACATTTCTTCAGCAGCCGCAGCAGTGACCCTCTCGCTGATGAACTTCCTCAAATGGTCAACTTGGACCAGACTGGAGTTCTTCTCCTGGTTACAGAGCTGCTGGTCCTCCTTACAGACATGATGCTGTGGGAGCTCTGGAGGGACACAGAACAAAAGGAACAGGATTGTAGAAAAGGTCCCAAACTTCCATGTTAGTGTTATTAAGCACATTGTCGTTCTGTATTAAGTTGATGGTTGTGCATGTGTTTCTACACTAGCTGTCATTCTACTGTGGGAGCTCACCCAAGTGCTGGTGATTCACTGTGACTCTACTACTGTGTGTGATGTCACGTAGGTAAAAAGCTCTTTGTTTCAGTGGTGGTGAAGTGATGACTTTGGTTCTGCAGTGTATTAACTTTCAATGACTGATGCCCCACATGGGCCTACAAGATACTACCAATTCATGCCTGACAGGATCAAAGTGCATCTTGTAGATCATCAAACAAAAAAAGAAAATAAGCAACAAGGGCTGAGCGATAAAACCATCAAGATAATAATTGCAAAACAACTTATGCTGGATAGAAATATAAGACATGACGACACTGCGTTGATACACAACTCGTTCCATACAGAGAAGAATAGCACCACACAAAACCAATCATGCGGCAAGCGTAGAGTTATAGCCACCCCATGTTAGGCCGACACTAAGGAATTGATGATTAACTGCTGTAAACAAACCAATGTAGCATTTTAAACAACACCATAGTGAGAAGCTTTCTGAGCGACAAAACATTTAAAGGCCAAATCAGACTGATGAGAAGATTTTCAACACCGCTCACGGAACCAATTGGGACCGCCTGTTCACAAAGTGAATCGGTATATTGGTGGCATTCATTCATTCATTTTCTACCGCTTATCCCATTAGGGGTCGCGGGGGGGGCTGGAGCCTATCTCAGCATCTTGGGGCGAAGGCGGGGTACACCCTGGATGAGTCGCCAGTTCATCGCAGGGCTGACATGTAGAGACAAACAACCATCCACACTCACATTCACACCTACGGGCAATTTAGAGTGACCAATTAACCTACTAACCCCCAGATTTGCATATATTGGTGGCAGCTTTAGTTTATTTGAAAATAGTTCTTTTAGTTCTAATATTCCTTAATATATTCATTTCATGAATTGGGATTTGTTTTAAAACTTCTGTTTAGTTTTGCTATGCATCTTTCACATGGATAATATCTAAGTTCTAAGTTTGACAAAGAAATGTGCAGCATCTTTTGCTTTGTTTGAACCTGTCTCAGAAGCATAAAGCACATACCACTCACGAAAAAGGGAAATGCGCCTTATTACACAGGCAACTGGCCCGTGAGTCGAGTGAAAAATTAAAGGCAGCTGAATTCTGGGCTGTGCTCTTTGACGGATCAGAAGACCAAAGTGGAGCTTGGAATTGTGTTTGTGTACAGCAGCACAGACCTTTCCGCCACACCCTGGAGAACTTCACCAAATCAGCTGATTGCATGGTTTCATACTGTCTCATTAGGTGCCTGAACACAGCCGCTTATTGTGTCACAGTAAGGTGATTTCACAGAAGAGCGACGGCAAAATGTAGACACTGGGGGACATTTTAGGTAAATGTGAAATTTGCTTGGCATTGTGCAATAAAAGATCGTGCTGACAACAATACAGTAGAGTGATCAATTCTAACACGTCTTGGAAACAAAGAGCCAACCGCCGACTGGAGATGGCCAAGTTCGGACCACCAGACCATTTGATTTTTCACAGGTGGCAGGGAGTCCAGTTTGGAATTAGCATTTTTGTTCATCAAGGAGAGCGGCGAGGTTCAAGCAAATTCACTTCTTTATGCCGTGGCGAGAGAAGCAGAGTCAATATAGGAGTCCTTCACATATGACGAAGGGGAGGTTGACCTGGAGCAGGATTACCAAACCATTAGTCAAGTTTGACAAACAGTTTGTACCTAAATGCAATATAACCCCCGACCGTTCATGCTTCCACAAGTGGGTACGAAGCCACGGAAGACAGTCGAAGCTTTTCTAAGCAGCCTGTACGGGTTGGCCTAACAATATGAGTTTCAAACAAAAGAATTGAGCACATAAGAGACAGAATAGTCACTGGCATCCAAGACAACAAAGTCTCTCAACGGTTCAAGCTCGAGCCAAGGCTCACGACAGACAGAGCTATCCAGCCGGCCCAGCAAAGCAAGCAAACTGAAAAGCAGAGGAGTGAGATGCGCACTGACTGTTTGGTGGATGGAGTAAAACTCAAGCCTCTGCAATAGGCAAAGGGGAAAATGAGCAACAACGGCATCAGGGCCAGAATACTTTAAAACTGGTTGAGTCAAAGCAGAACACGTGCTCATGCTTCAACATAAAGCATCTGGAGAGTGAACCTTGCCCAGCAGGGAATAAAAGCTGCAGTAAATGTGACAAAGTTAGGACACTTTGAGGCTGCATGCAAAACCAAAACACAAGAGAAGTAGTGTTGGTGGAACAAGCGGAGACAGTTGATGTTGAGACATTTTTTCCTAGGAGCTGTGACAGAGCCAGAAACTGCAGTTCCAGAGCAGCATGACAAACATAAGGACTGGATAATGACATTACCAGTAAATGACACTCCAGTGGAGTTCAAGATAGATACCATGGCTAACATCACGGTTATGTGTCATCAGACGTACAGCAGACAGACTCAGAGGCCCCGGTTGTAGATTCATAGGAAAATTCCTTCATACAGCCGTTTGTGTACATGGAGAACAGCAGAGTAGAAAGAACAAAGCACTGGGGGGATCCAGTGTTTGTGGTCCAGGCAGTCAGTCACAGATTACATATTGCTTTCGGTCAGTAGTCTCTAGTCACTTACCACTTGTAATAACATCATTGCGTAAAGAGAACATGACTGGAACTTTACTGGATTCGTGGCTTCTTTGGGTTTTTTGTTCTGATACGGCACGCGCACATTTGCCTATTTATCGTTTGTGCGACGCAGCAATTGATTTTGAAGAAGCAGGAGACGAGGGAGGCATTCACTTATAATGTCCCGTTTGCGTTGCATATGCGTGCTTGCGCTCATGCATTAACAACCGTATCATGCATCACGGCATGGAGCACACACACGAGTCAGAGAATCCGGACTTTGTTTATCAGTGAGGATGGGTTATGATCTGAACTGCCAAACCACTTCCGAAGGTGGTTGGGGGTGTGTTGGGACCGCAATCAACACACATGTAAATACAAATGCGTCTCCAATCCGCATACGACGTAAAACGGTGTGACACCGCTCTCTCCCCTGCTTCGAAAAGCAGGCAAGAGGCCACAACAGCGAGTTCTGATGAGTTGTGCCTGCCTACGGAGAGCTGTATGCTCATCATGGCAACGTGCACAGCATCAGCACAATGATAAATGTAAATAATGGCTTGAGAGCGATGGCCATGAGGTACTCGGCTGCCTTGTTTGTTGCGTTGTTGTTGGGTTTCTTTTAAGAGGCACACAGATGAGAAGAGGATAAAACGGTGTCGCCTGCTGCGTTGCTCATTCAGCAGAGACAGTGATCAAATAACGATTAAATCTCTATGGATATACGAGACAAAAGTTTATAGCAGGTGTAAATTTACGTGGTCCAACGCCATACGACTGCGATCTGATCACACAAAAAACTTCTTTTAACGCCAGCTGTAAAGGGGACCCTTTGTTCAAATACAGCATGCTCTCTTCACAGATTTTTCAATCATGCAATGTCATGTTTGATTTTTGTAGAGACAGCAGGAGAAGATGGAGGATTCAGGTAATTGTACTGAGCAACCGTACTGAGCAACCATACTGAGCCAAAGCCCACCTCTTTCAACTATGCTTGGGTCAAAGAAGTGCACTGTGCTTGAGCGTGTTACAGAGCACTCACACTAGTCAAATAATCCAGACGTTGGGGGTCAAACGTGCCTGGGCAATGAGCAGATGGCCTCGGGTGAAGCATGCAGGTCCAAGATTGGGAGGGATTTCAACTGAGGCAAGAAGTAAAAACGGAAGTTCACAGCATTGAGGGTCTTGTTACAAATATTTAAAATTTGTTATTTGCAAGAGATGCAAGTAACTCATTTTCTTTTTAGGGAAACTTTCTCTCTACATTAAAACTAAAATGGGACCTTTTCATAAGGTGCTGTCATTCCAAGCGAAGTGTGTTTCAGTTGTTTGAAATATTCATTAAATAGCCATAAAATAACCAAATATCATTGCCAGTGAACTATGAGGGTGAAATAAATAAATAAAATAATTGTTTATTATTCAGAATCAGGGTAAATTATTCAGTTAATCATGGTGATGATTTGAGGTGATATTGCCCAGCACTACTGAAGACATGTGCTGAGTAGCTCACAGAGGAGTTTACCAGCATATTCAACGTGTCACTGCAACAGGCTGCTGTTCCCATGTGTCTCAGGTCATCCACCATCCATTATTTCAGTGCCTCAAAAGTCGTCTGTGAAATACTTAAATGATCATCACCCGGCGGCACTAAGGCTCACTCTCACTGTGGCAGCTGTACCCTGCTCAAGAATGCTTGACTCACAAAATCTGGATTATTTGACTAGTGTGAGCGCTCCATGCCATGCTTAAACTGGCATGTTTGGAGGGGACGTGCCTCAGCACAACACGGTTGCTCAATCACGGGCGCAAGCACAAATACGCAACACGGACATGACCATCTCACTGAAAACCTCCCTCGTCTCCTGCTACCTATGCAAAAATCTATCGCCACATTGCAGAATCGATAAATCCATGGATACTAGTGTGCTGGATAAGCCACAAAGTCAGTAAAGTTGCAGTCACGCTCTCCCAGCGGGAGGATGTCTTTACAAATAGTAATTGTGCTCAAGTCCCGGTGCACCACAGGCCAGCCAGGGAATCATGCTTAGGCACAGTAGGAGACAACTGGACTCAGTGTGAATTTGCTTTAACACCAAGAGCCACGACGGCCTTTGAAAAGCTGGTGCTGTCACATATGAAGACCATCATCCCTTCAGAACTTGGACAAACACCACTTCACATACAGAGCAAACACCGACGCGGCCATCAACAGCTCTCCACCCTGACACACCTAGAGGAACCTGACAACATAACAAAGCTAACGAACGGAACGTTATGGGCTGAGGTTGTTTGCTGTGCCCATGGATCCTGAGCTTTCTCATAGACAGAACACAGGTGAGTATGGGCAACCAAACCTCCTCCACACTCCTGAACACAGAAACCCTGCTGGGTTGGGTGCTGACACAATCCTCTTCTGTTCACCCAAAACTGCACCCCCAACCCCAGAATAAAAACAGCAGAAGATACAACAGCGGTGGCACTAATCTCAGCCAGAAATGAAACAGCATACAGGCCTGAGGTGCAACGTCCTAGTGACACCTTCAAAACAAAGGAGGTGATTATCACATTCAGGAGGACAAAAAGAAGAGAACACTTCTGCTCCACATTCGTGTAAAAGCAGTGGGATATGTGGAGAGCATTAAATTCCTCAGAATTAATCAATCGAACCAGCTGACCTGGACCTCCAACACCTCAAACCTGGTTAAGAAAGCTCAATAATGGCTATTTTTCCTAAGAATGCTGGAAAAGGTCCAGCTCCCACATGTACTAATGCTCAACTTCCAGAAGATCTGTCCAGAACACCCTAAGCAGCTGCTTTACTGTGTGGTACACCAGCTGCACAGCTGCTGAGCTCGAGGACCTGCATCGAGTGTTGAAGGCCCCTCAGCTGATCACTGGGCTACAGCTTCCTAAACTCGACACCAAATATACCAGCAGAGGGAAGAGGACCAGCAGCATATACATGGACAGAACACATCCTGGAAGTGACCCGTCTGAGCTGCTGTCGTCTGGCAGACGGTTCAGGACACCAAAATCCAGCACCAACACGATGAGGACCAGCTTTTATCCTCCCTGTCCCGGAACAAAACACACCCCAGGAACTGTGGCAACACACACCTGACTGAGTGAAAAAGCCATCGTGAGGGAACACAACAGTGGACTGTACACAAAACATTAAATCAAAGTATTAATCGTCTCACTTTTCAACATTATTTTCCTTTTACGATTTTATGGAGACAAACATTGTTTCATTGTACCTGGTATAATGTCAATAAAGATAATTTGTTTCAATGGAAACTTAAATATTTATGTTCACAAGGACATGAGTGAATATTCACCAGTGATGTGGAAATGATGTGAATGCTGCATTATATTTCCTTGTGTGGATGCAGCTGGAGATAACTTGTGTGGGCCAGAATTTGGAGGTGAGGAACTCTAAGTGAAGTGACAACAACAGAACTAATGTGAGCTCCAGCACACGGAGTCCAGACTACAAAACTAGAACCAAGCAGCGTGTTGTGGAACAATGAGGGATTCTAGCTGCCATCAGTGGTGGAAAGCTCACCTGTCCCGTGTAGCTTCCTGTCGGCTTTCCAGACGATGTCCAGCAGTCTACGCTGACGATCGATCTCTTCTTCGTACTCGACCATCGTTCTTTTAAAAACTACGAGTATTTCTTCAGCAGCAGCAGTCAGTCGCTCGTTCACAAACTCTCTCAAACGCTCAACTGAAGACATTGTTGTTCACTGAGACCATGTGGAGCTCCGACTGACTGTTACCTTCCAGCTTCTCCTCCTCCTCCTCTTCTTCTCTTGGACGAAGAAAGAAAACAACTTGGCACATTATCGCCCCCTACTGATGTCGTTTGTTAATGTCCCTAATGTCAAGTCAAGCTTAGTTTCCGGCGGCCAGAAGCAGAATTCCAAAACAATGTTCCGTCAGAGGAATTTCTGCACTCACAGTAATCATGTTATGTAATAAGCACTTTAAAAAAATCCCATGAAACTTCAGCGAGATCAGAGTGGCTAAAACACACTTCTCTGATAAGCTGAAAAAGCGGTTTTCAGCCAGCAGCTCTGCATCAGTGTGTAGTCCCTGCAGGACATCAAATTACAGGAGCCCATCCTCCCCAAATGAGGCTAACAAAGACCTAGCTGAGGACCTGAATACTAACTGCTTCAGGTTTGAAAAGGTCAAAATCACATCCCTCACCCACCCCAGTCCAACAGCAGCCTCTTTCACATGTTTCCTGCCTGACACCTCTGGCACTAAGGGCACACTCACATTTGGCCCAGTTGTTACATACCGTGCATGATTGCACATTCAAGTTTCTGGGAACCACCATTTCTCAGGACCTGAAATGGGACAGTTACATCAACACCATCCTCAGAAATACCCAGCAGTGGGTATACTTTCTACAGCAGCTGAAGAGGCATGGTCTACCACAGGAGCTGTTGATCCAGTTCTACACTGCTGATATTGAGTCCATCCAGACTTTACCCATCAATGTGTGCTTTGGATCAGCCACAAAACAGGACTGAAGCAGACTGTTAGGACTGCCAAGATAATTATTGGTTTATTGGTCCCCCGCCCACACTCCAGGATTTATGTACCTCCAGAATCAAGAAGAGAGCAAAGAACATGAGTAAGGATCCCCGACTCCCTGGTAACCACCTATTTGACCTCCCCCCTCTGGCAGCCGCGACAGAAGTCTGGATGAAAGAACAGCCGGACACAGGAATTGTCTCTTTCCTGCTGCCATCACCATCATAAATAACTCGACCCTTAAACTCAGCTTCATATGCACAACGTAGTCTTAGTGACGGTGAAGGGCCCGATGAACCTGGAGGCTAGCTTACGACTATCCACCCTAAGGGGCAGATCATGGGTGGAGAGCCAGACCTTTTGGCCGACTCGGTAGGCGGGAGAGGGCTTGTGATGCTTGTTGGCATTGGCATTGGTCGGCAGATTTGAGCAGGGCAGAGCAGGCCTGGTCCCTGGTGTGCTGGCAGCGGATGAAGATCTGAACAGAAGGGCAGGTTGCCTCCTCCTCCTGGTGGGCAAAGAGTGGGGGCTGATACCCATAGGCGCACTGAAAGGGGGAGAGTCCAGTAGAGGAGGAGGTGAGGGTGTTATGAGCATATTCTGCCCAAAGGATCTGTTCAGACCAGGAAGCAGGGTTGTGGGCTGTCAGGCCGCGAAGCGTAGTTTCCAGGTCCTTTCTCTCCGACTGCCCGTTGGACTGGGGATGAAAACCAGAGGACAGGCTGACTGAGGTTCCCAGCAGGCTACAGAACTCCTTCCAAAAAATGGATGTGAACTGGGGACCCCGGTCAGACACATTGTCAGGTTGGCAGACCATGGAGCCAGAAAACATGTTGTATGTGTATAGTTTTGGAGCCGCCTGATGGGTTTATAGTGCAACTGCATGCTTAGTGTCCCTTTTGGCGCACTGTACGTCCCTCCCCAAGGAATGACCTTCTGAGCTGGAGGTGAGTACACGGGAGCCACGCTGTAAACATTATTTTTATGTTTAATGATTTGTGGTTGTTTTTGTAGCTATCAGTGACATGTATAGTGACTGTAAGCACTTCTAGCATGTATGCGGAAAGTTGCAGACGTTTCTGTGCAGAAATAGTCACTTTACGAGCGAGTGCTTCTGGCGGCATGTCGAGCTAATGCAAGCTAACTAGTTATCCATGCCCGTGCTGGCTCGCCCCAATCGCGATGACATCTAGTAATTATTTGAGATACTAACTTCTCTATTCTGTGTCATACAGACCTGTATGCGTGCAGTTGCATAACACATTTGATAACATCTCTTGTGTTGCTGATCTTTGTAACAGAATAAAGAAAGAAGGGAGAAGTCCTGTGTGGCCGTACCATTCTTCGTGCACCATAGACGCATCCATCCTACATCCACAGACGCAACCGGTTACACATGCATTGACGTACTCCTGGACATCCTCCTCCATAGCTTGCCACCAGAAGTGTTGCTGTGAGACACCGCAGGTCCGTTGAATGCCAGGGTGACAGGAGAGCCGACAAGCATGCCCTCACTGGAGTACGTCAAAGCGAAGGGGAGCAGGGATGGACAGACGATCAGGCGGGCAGGAACTAGGGCCAGGCTGGTTTTCACTGGCTGCCCGTACTCTCTCCTCGATCTCCCAGGTGACGGAAGCAATGAAGCAGGAGGCTCGGACGATGGTGGAGGGTTCAGCTCTTTCGTCAGGGCTCTCCGGAAACTGATGGGAAAGAGCATTGAGCTTGGCATTGCGGGAACCGGGCCGGTAGGACAGGGTGAAATTAAATCTGTCGAAGAATAGCGACTCCAGATTACGATGATCCGTCCATACCAGAAAAGGCACCTTCCAGCCAGTGGCACCACTCCTCCGGGGCCAATTTTACTGCCAGAAGCTCCTTGTTGCCAATGTTGTAATTTCTCTCTGCTGGGGTGAGGCGACAAGAGAAGAAGGCGCAGGGATGGAGCTTCTGGTCAATGGCTGTGCGTTGGGACAGGATAGCCCCTACTCCCACACTGGATGCATGTACTTCCATGACGAACTGGCGGTCTGGATCGGGGACCTGGAGTATAGGAGCCGTGGAAAAACGTGACTTGAGGGCGTCAAAGGCTCTCTGGGCTGCATCGGACCAATGAAAGGCGGTCTTGGATGAGGTGAGAGCAGAGAGGGGGGGCGGCATCCGAGCTGAATCCCTGGATGAAGCGCCGGTAAAAATTTCCGAATCCCAGGAACCGTTGCAGTTGTTTGCCTGTCTCTGGGACTGACCAGGGGGCTACTGCGGACACCTTAGCAGGGTCCATCTTTAAAGAGTCATTGGCTATAATGTAGCCCAGGAAGGAAACTGAGGAGACATGGAACTCACAATTCTCTGCCTTGACGAAGAGGTTATTATCCAGGAGGCGGCGGAGAACAGATCTCACATGGGTGACATGGTCTTTCTTATTTTTGGAAAAAATGAGAATATCATCCAAGTAGAAAAAGACAAACTGATTGAGCATGTCTCTGAGTACGTCGTTAACCAGGGCCTGGAAGACAGCAGGAGCGTTGGTCAAACCAAAGGGCATTACCAGATACTCATAATGCCCTGTAGGTGTGTTAAAAGCAGTCTTCCACTCATCCCCCTCCCGGATGCGGACCAGATGGTAAGCATTCCTCAGATCGAGTTTAGAAAATACAGTTGCCCCCTGGAGCAGTTCAAAGGCCGTGGAAAGAAGCGGGAGGGGGTAGCGATTCTTCACCGTGATATCGTTTAGGCCCCGATAGTCTATGCAAGGGCGTAAGGTCTTGTCTTTCTTTTCCACAAAGAAGGCCCCCGCCCCCGCAGGTGAAGAAGAGGGACGGATGATCCCCGCCGCCAAAGAGTCTTTGATGTATTGGTCCATCGCCTCTCTTTCGGGGGTAGAGAGAGAGTACAGGCGTCCCTTGGGCGGGGACGTACCAGGGAGCAAGTCAATAGCACAGTCGTAAGTACGGTGTGGTGGCTGGGGGGAGGCTTTGGTCTTGCTAAAGACTTCGCTCAGGTCGTGATACATAGCTGGAACCCCGGTGAGGTCTGGAGCAGGAACAGGGGCCGGGGGTGCCGATGAAGGCACTGAGCTAAGGCAAGTCTGCTGGCAGGTTGGGCTCCACTCTCTGATGGAGCAGGTGGTCCAGTCGATGAGTTGTGCAGGCGAAGCCAGGGGAATCCCAGAATGACCAGCTGGTTAGGTGTGGGCAGGAGCAAAAACTGGATGTATTCACTGTGGCCCCCCGGTAGGAGCATGGGCACAGGGCTGGTCTTATTATTAAATGTCCCATGACGTGCCCATTCAAAGCTCTGGCTGGAAAGGGTGACGACAAGGGCTCCAGCTGCAATCCCAGCTGGAGAGCAAAGTCCTCATCCATTATACTCCCATCCGCCCCGGAGTCAATGAGGATGGGGACGGGATGAGAACCAGAAGGCAGCAGAAGCTCAGCAGTGATGATAGGTCTGTCCATGGAGGCGGCATTAGTGGTAGAGCTCACCAGTATGCCTCCATCTACTGATGAGCTTTGGCTTTTACCGGGCAGCGACTGATAAAATGACCGGGCTGCCCACAGTCCTCTGTCCTCTCCTCCAGTGAGAGGCGGGTACGGCCAAGCTGCATCGGCTCAGGATCCCCCTCACTGGAAGGAGTGGCTGCAGCTGAGGGTATCGGAACTGATGTCACCGAGGGCTGGGAGCGAGGAGGACTGCGAGGACGTGGGAGGGTGACTGAGTCTGAACGGCGCTCCTGTCGACATGCCTGGATTCGCACACATGTGACAAGTGCGAAGAGGTCCTCCATCGAGGACGGCAGTTCATAAGCCACAAGCTCGTCGTTTATATATCCAGCCAACCCCCGTCTGAAGACGTCACAGAGGGCGGCCGTGTTCCAGTCACATAGTGGAGCTCTGGTTCGAAAGTCAATGGTGTAATCCGTGACTGATTGGCTCCCCTGAACCAAATCCAACAGTTCTCGTCCCGCGTCAGCTCTCAAAGGACCGGTACCGAACACTTTCCTGAGCTCGTCAGAAAACACACGGAAGGAGCGGCAGGCGGGTGTCCCTCTCATCCACTCAGCTGTTCCCCACAAGCGTGCCCATCCAGTGAGGTGATGGACGGTGTACGCCACTTTAGCCGCCTCTGAAGAGAAGGTGAGCGGCTGCAGGGAGAAGTACATGGCACAGTTGCAGAGGAAGGTGTTACAGGTTGCCGGGTCGCCGTCATAACACTCCGGTGAGCCCATGTTAAGCTCCCGGACATGGGAAACAAACGGCGAAGCCGCAGTTCTGACAGAGGAGGAGACAGCCGCCGCTGGAGCAGCAGCGTCCGCCGATGAAACCGCAGAAACACGCACTGGGGGAGCCCCCACCTCCAAGGCTTGGAACCGGGCTTGCATGTTCACCATGTCGCGCTGGACCTCCACCAGGACTTGTCGGCTCTCAGCCGTGACCACGACAGAGTTGGCAACCAGCTGACCGAGCATTTCCTCCATTCTAGAGATCTGGTCGTTGATCTATGCTGGGTCCATTTCTGGCCAGATCGTACTGTAACGGGTGTGAGAGTGGACCCAAGAACAGTACAAATCTAGACCGGCACAGTTCAGAACTTTATTAACAATGTTCACGAGTCCAAATTGACAGCAATCAGGAAGCCTGGTCGGCGAGCAGAGTCTATGTTCAGAATGGGGACTGAGTCTCCGGAGAGGAAGTCTGGGCAGACTGCAGGCAGACAGGGAGCGGGCAGATGCAAAGTTCAGAGACAGAAAACAGGACAGGTTACCGGGGTAGAGACGAGTAGACGTGGTCAGGGGCAGAAGGCAGGTCAGGTAACAGGAGATTCATCCGGAAAAGAGTGCTGGAAGGCAGTGCATGACGCAACGACATTCTGACAGAGAGTGGGTGTGGAGGAGCTGGTTAAGAGCTGGCTGGGGGGGAACAGGTGTGTCTAATGATGTTGTTTAGGACAGGTAGGTAGAGTGGGTTGGTAGAGGGGAAAACCAGGAATCGATTGTGACAGTAGCAGGATTAAGAACATTGCAACGCTCTACTGTGACATTAAGCATTTCCAACAAAGTGGTGTGGTATCTCACCCATCTCTGAGCCGAGAGATGAGAAGTTTTCTGTGCATGTAGAATATGAGCGACAGCGTGTGGAACCATAACCGTGACGTCAGAGTAACCAACTATGTCACGTGATGCCAATATGGCTTTCTCTGCTGCTGCTACAGCACACAAACACAAGGGTAAACCAGCTGCCACAGTGTCAAGCTATGCAGAAAAGTAAGCGGCAGGTCTAAGTTTTCCACCATGAGGCTGACACAAAACAGAAGTCATGTAGCTGTCCTTTTGGTCAACGAACTGTGTATAAGGTAGGTCGGGTCTTCGCAGGCCCAGTGTCGGGGCCTGGGAAAGAGAAGTCTTTCGAGTCTAAGTCTTCGAATGCTATGTCAGCGTCAGGTGTCAAAGTGAGTTTTTCATGTGCACTGAGATTTTTGCCATGGACCATGAAGGAGAGGGATGCCTCCCTTTCTGTATAGTTTGGGATCCACTGTCAACAATATGACGTCATTCCTAAAAAACTCATCATTTGTTTCTTTGTGATTGGTTTTGGAATTTCTCTAATTGAGGCTAGGCGTTTGGGAGAGACAGATTTACCCTCAGCTATGATCACATGTCCCAAATAAGTAACTTGTTTTTGAGCAAACTGAAGTTTTTGCAGACTGGCTTTATGTCCATTGTCTGCCAAATGTTTGAGTAGCGAGTATGTTTTCAGGAATTCTACATGTCTCTTTATACTTCAGACTCAGTATCTATACCAGCTAACTTTGACACATTTTTTGATGGACTTGATATGCCATCTCTAGGTCCTCCTATCTCAGTGATATTATCACAACCATGATACAGAAATTAGTTTGGCAATGAAGTCGTTACAGGCAGGTAAGAGTCCTGGCCCTGCTGGATATCCTGCAGAATTTTACAAAACATTTCAAGGTGAACTAGTTCCTCTGTTAATGGACATGTTTAATGGATCATTGCTGTCAGGGCCCGGTAGTATAAATTGTCTGTCTGTCTGTTAGGGTCATTCGGTGTTTCCTGTTTTAAGTTGAAGTTATGTTTGTGTCTTACTCCCCATGTCCTGTCAAGTGTTGTGCCTCAGGTGTGTCTGATTATTCCCTCTCCCTAATGTGTCCCACCTGTGTCCAATTGTCTACCTCTCCCTCGTGTATTTAACCCCCATGTTCCAGATTGTCTTATTTCCCTGTGAGCAGTCCAGCGTTTTTCCTCGTGAGTTCTTTGTGTTTCGATCCCATTTGTTTCTTGATTACCGAGTTTGCCTGATCCTTACCTGTACCTTTGCATCTTTTGAATTCCCGGTTTCGAATATTGTAAATAAAACGACTATTGATTTAGTGGACTCTGCATTTTGGATCCTCCAGACCTGGTTCGTGAAAGAACAATCTGGCCAAGATATGGATCCAGCAGAGTTTGACACAGTTCACGCAGCCCTGAAGGCACAAGGCGAACGCCTTCATAGACGTGAAAAACAACTCAATTATGTCCGGCAGGAATTGTTTGAAGTCACGAAGCGCAACGAGTCGGCGTGCGCGACCTTATCGGCTCAATTAAAGTTTTTCGTCGGTCAATTGCCGGCGTTCCCCGAGGGAGCAGAAGCGGCGGCTGAATCTCCTGTCTATCCCATAAGCTCACACTCTCTCCATCTGTCCAGCCCAGAAAGCTTTTCTGGAGACTCTGGAGATTGTTCATTTATTTCACAGTGTGAACTGCACTTTGAATTCACTTTGAATTTTCGTTCAGACCGAGCTAAAGTAGCCTTCATGATTTCTTACTTATCTGGCCGAGCCAGGTCATGGGCTACAGCTGAGTGGTCCTGCAAAAAAGCCATATGCAATTCATTGTCCGAATTCCTGAAGGCGTTTATTCAGACCTTTCAGTCCACGTCCTCGGGTAGAGAAGCGGCTAGATTTCTGGTCTCGTTAAGGCAAGGCAAACGTTCGGTAACAGATTAAGCAATCGAGTTTCGCACCATCCCGGCGGACAGCGGCTGGAACCAACCGGTATTAATCGACGCGTTCCTTAACGGTTTATCGGAGACCCTGAAGGACAATTTGGCTCCACTGGACTTGCCGGCAGACCTGGAGGCCGTGATCCACTTTGCCTCAAAGATAGATAAGAGACTTGTGGAACGTCAGAGACTCCAAACACAGCAAGAGCCGGTCCGATTTACTCCTGCCCCCCTGCCCCAAGGACGTCTTTTTTTCTCCCCAGCCGCAAGCCGTCTCCCCAACCAGAACCAATAAAATGGAATACAGAAATGAGCCAGTGGAAGTGATGCAGATCGGCCGGACCCGTCTCACTCCCTCGAGCCACAGTGGAGAGTAAAAGAAGGTAGATGCCTCTACTGCGCACGTTTGGGCCACTTCATCGCCTCCTGCCGGGTTCGATCTGCTGCTACTAAGACAGTTCCAGCGCCACTGGTGAGTCAGACCAAGATACTTGGCAACATAAAACGACAACTTACAAATGTAACACTCCAATCGTGTTCCAATTCCCTAGCCTGTAAAGCCCTCATAGATTCCGGTGCTGACACTAATCTGATGGACTATCGGATCGCCAGAACACTCCAACTCTCCAAGGAACAACTCCCGCAACCCCTTTCAGCCTCAGCTCTAGACGGAAGGTTATTGTGTCGCGTTACTCACAAATTTTCCCCAGTAATTCTAACCTTCGATGACGGCCATCAAGAAGAGATCAATTTCCTCCTATAAATCTGCTCATCAACCCCTCGTTCTGGGCCTCCCATGGCTGATGAATCACAACCCCCACATAGACTGGACCACAGGAAGAGTCTTAAGTTGGGGAAACAATTGTGTGAATGACTGTTTTACGAATAAGATCTCTCAGCAGGAGGACGCCGTTGGCAGCACAGACACCCTGGACCTCCCCAGCGTTCCCCAATGCTACTGGGATCTTATACAAGTATTCAGCAAGTCCCAAGCTTCTTTACTTCCTCCCCACAGATCGTACGACTGCGCCATAGACCTCCTCCCTGGGGCGCCCATCCCTAGGGGAAGACTATACTCCTTGTCTCCCTCTGAGCACAAGGTCATGGAGGAATACATTACCTCATCCCTACAGTCAGGTATCATTAGACACTCCTCCTCTCCTGCCGGAGCCGGTTTCTTTTTCGTAGAAAAGATAAGACCCTCCGGCCGTGTATAGACTACGCCAAGTTAAACGACATAACCATTAAGAACCGTTACCCTCTGGGTGTTACTCCATTAGGAAAGGAGTAACACCCAGAAACCTGGGTGTTATCTTTGACCAGGAGCTGTCTTTTAACTCACATGTTAAACAGATTTCAAGGACCGCCTTCTTTCACCTCCGTAACATTGCTAACATCTGGCACATCCTGTCTCAACAAGATGCAGAAAAACTGCACTGTTACATCAAGGCTGGATTACTGTAATTCTTTATTTTCAGGTTGCCCTAACAAAATTTTAAAAACTCTTCAGTTAATCCAAAATGCAGCAGCGCGTGTACTGACTACAACTAATATCAGAGACCGTATTTCCCCCCCATACTGGCTTCTCTGCACTGGCTCCCAGTTAAATTCAGAATAGAATTTAAAATCCTTGTTCTCACCTACAAAGCTATTCATGGTCAGTCACCATCTTATCTTGAACAGCTCATAGTACCCTATCGCCCATCCAGAATCTTACGCTCCCAGGATGCAGGGTTATGGGTGATCCCAAGAATTTCCAAAAGTAGAATGGGAGGCAGAGCTTTCAGCTATCAAGCTCCTCTCCTGTGGAACTATCTTCCAGTCTTGGTACGGGAGGCAGACACACTCTCTGATTTTAAGAGTAGGCTTAAAACCTTCCTTTTTGATAAAGCTTATAGTTAAGGCTGGCCTATCTAGCCCTTAGTTATGCTGCTATAGGCTTAGGTTGCTGGGGGAACACTCCATGATTCACTGAGCTTTCTTCTCTCCCCCCTCTGACTCCTTCTCTGCTCCTGTAAATGTCCATATCCTTACACTAACTTTACTTCTTCCCTGGAGTCGTTGTGCTTTACCATCCTGCAGGTTTTTCTAGGTCGCGGTGGGAGGTGCTGCTGTGGTCCTGCCTGATGCCTCCTGGCCACATTAGGAAAGGAGATCCTGTGACTTGGATCCTAGGCTGGATTTCCAAGTGCAAATTGGGATCCACAGATCACAATGGCTTCTGGATCAATAGACTACACCTGCTTATGGACCACTACACTTCAAATATCCCCGGATTTATAGAATCCACAGACTCTGGGACTCATGGATGTTTTATACATTTTAAGTGAACTGTTATTATCATGTTGTTGTGTTCCTGTTGTGTTGTTGTGTTCCTGTTGTTGTGTTTCCTCACCCGGTTCGAGGGTCTGAGGGCCGAGGATGTCACATCTGTACAGTTTGTCAAAGCCCAGTGAGATAATGTGTAAATTGTCATTTTGGGCTATGTAAATAAAAGCTGATTTAAAATTTGATTTGATCTATGCACTTTTCCTTCCCTAAAACACACTTTTTCAGGTATCTATAGGTTCGTAGTTTCGTTTCCAATACTTACAAATAATTCCCTCTTATGCCCTCTGAAATGGCTATTGATGATTTTTTTAAAACCCTCATCTAAAATTAAAGGCATGATTTCTGTTGTTTACAACTAAATTTACTCTTTGCGACCACAGTTCTTAAACTCCATTAAAGCTCTTTGGGCCGGTGATTTGGGGATCGACATCTATGATCAGGCCTGGAGTGATGTTCTTAAGAACGTTCACAAATCTTCAATTTGTGCTAAACGCAGGATCATCCAATGTAAAATTGTCCATCGCACTTATTTTACAAAAGCTCGGTTAGCTAAAATATATCCTAACGTATCCCCGGCCTGCGACAGATGTGGTCCATCGCCAGCAAACCTGGTCCACTCTCTTTGGTCCTGCCCTTCTTTATCCCATTTTTGGACCTCAATCTTCGACACTCTCTCTGAGCTAATTGGACAGCCGATTGCAGCTAATCCTCTCACTGCTTTGTGTGGTGTGTCTTATTCACTATACTCTCCTCGTAAAGACCACAAACATATCATTTCTTTTACAATCCTTCTGGGCAGAAGACAGATACTAATGGTTTGGAAAGAACCCAGTCCTCCCTCATTTCCCCGATGGATTTGGGATATCTTACACTTCCTGAATCTTGAGAAAATGTGTCTGTCTTTAGCGGGTGACTCCAACACCTTTAGTGCAATTTGGGGCCCATTTTTTCTCTATGTAAAAAGGCAAAAAATTTAACCTCTCCGAGGCAACTAACTTATTCATTCATTTATTTTTCTTTCATTTTGTATTTACCTCTCTAAATTTACATAACTGTTAATATCTCTGTAGCATTTCTTTCTTTATTGGTCCGTCGTACATGGCTTTGCAGATGGTATTTTTTTCATATCCATTTCACTGGTGTGGTGTTTAGTCTTCTGTACCCTTATTTATCGTCTTTAATAGTCCTTTATTACTGTCAATGTTATTGTGTATGTATATATCTATGTATATGTATATAGAGAGACATAGTTTTTAAAATATATTTATGTTTTACTTTGTCCTTCTTCTGTATTGGGGTAGGGGGACTAAGCTGTTTGAAGATGAAAGTTTGAGTTTAGTTTTATGTGTTTTACTTATTTACTTGGCCTTTGACACTGTTGTATTAAGGATATATTTGTTTTGTTGCATGGCTTTGAAAACCTTAATAAAAAAAAGTTTGAAAAAAAAATTGTGGCAACATCCTCGAGGCTGTGAACTTCTGCTTCCACCCCCAATGTTGCTTGGACCTGCATGTCTTACTTAAGGGCACACTCACAGTCGGCCTTCTTTTCTGTGCCCAAGTACATTTGACCCACAAAGTCTGCCTTATTTGACTCCAGTGAGCATGCCCGAGCACAGTACACTTCCATGGCCCTGTCACGGTACTGCTTCTCATGCTCAAACACAACATGGGTGTGTGACGTGGACAGGACAGTATAACTGAATGCCTCCTGCTGTCTCCAGGAAAATCGATCACGACATTGCATGATCTATAAATCTGAATGTGACCCCGCTGTATTCAAACAAAAATTCTCCAAATAGGCCACAATTTCAGTAAAGGTGCACTCACTTTCTAATGATGCATTTACAAGACGCAACCATGCTCATGCACAGTTGCATTCAGAGCAATGTGAGTTGAGGCAGGTGAGGGACTAAGCATAGCAAACATTCCACTAACAATGGACACAAGTCTACCATGTTAAAGACTCACTGTAATACTGACAAAGGTAAAAAGTCTTTCAGATGTGACACATGTGGAAAGATTTTAAGAATGAGTCCAGACTCCAGATACACCTGCATACACACACAGGTGAGAAGCCGTAAATCTGCAACATGTGAGGACAAAGGTTAATACGCGGCGGTAGTTTGACACATGAGAGTTCACACAGGTGTGAAGCCGTATTCATGCAGCAGCTGTGGGAAAACATTCTGTTACAATTCAACGCAGAACATTCATTTAAGAACCCACACAGGTGAGAAACTATATACTCGCAAAACATGTGGTCATGCTTTCAGACAGAATTGTCACTTGTCAGCACATATTAGAAGCAACCACCATAGAACTGACAACAGGAGCCACAAGATCACAGGACTTTTGGGAGACTCATTCAAATCGTAAGCCTCGTTTCCACCAGGCAGTACGGTTCCGTTCCGTTCCGTTTGGTATGTTGTGCATTTTTTTTGCTGTTTCCATTGTCAAAAGCTGTGAATGGTACCCTTAAAAAATGAGCTGTACCATACCAGTTTTGCATACCTCAGCTTGGTATACCAACCAGCCCTAAACCACGCCATAAAAGTGGCTAGACCCACTGCAGTCTGCTGATTGGTCAAGAGAATGATCATTTCCCATGAACGGTTCGGCCAGCTCCCTCATTGCTACGTGCAGCCTTTTTCTCAAACGGAGCCTGTCTACTTTGTGTTTACAACAACACCCGATGATCAACGTACACAGGAGAAACCATCAACTGGCACTGCTGTGGAGACGTGTTCACCACTGAGACACATTTTTGTAAAAGCTATATGTCTGTAATTGAATGTACCATTTTTTCTATGAATATTAAATGTCACCATCTTTTCAGTTTATATGAGTCTTCCTCATACTTTATTTCTGTTTGCCACAGTTGAAACAACCGTAATCTCCCAAATGGAGGAAAAATGTCAGTTCACAGTGAGCAGTAGTGGCTGTTAAAGTATTAAATGATGTGTTCCTTATGAAACATCTCAAACTCACGTTTAGTTTTAAATTGGCGGTCTTGTGTCTCCTTTGAGCCTCAAGTCTTCTATCAAAGGGTCCCTGTTCCTGGAATCCGCCGGAGCCACTCTGCCAGTTCGGGTGTCGCAGCCCAATGTGCTCCTGGCAACAATGATGCCTTACCTCTTCACATTCTTTCTAGCTCCTCTTTCAGGCCTTGGTATTTTCTGATCTTCTTGCGGCCCTTCATCTTGATGTTGCTATCACTTGAGATTGCTAAATCCGCCACTACTGACGCCGTCTCCTGCTTTTCGACCACCACACTATCCGGTTGATTAGCCACCACCACCTTATCGTTCTGGATCTGGAAGTCCCACAGGATGTTAGCTCGATCGTTCTCAATCACCTTTGAAAGTGTCCACTTTGATCCTGGGACTTGTAGTCCATGCTCCACGTAGCTATTCCTATAAACTATGCCAACCATTTGGTGATGACACTCCATATATGCCGCTGTACTGTCTCGCTCATCTTTGTATAGTTTGAACCTCAGGTTCTGTCTGGTTTGGTAGAACCCTGCCTCTATAGATCTTGTGTTCAGGGCCTGTTTTTGTGCCGGACGTGGACTACTGGAACAAGAAATTTACAAAGAAGGAGCAATAAAATGGAATTGATGGAATACTACTGATCCAGCAACTATAGTGAAAGAGGATACATGCAAGGTACATGCAGGATGTGGGGCCTGTGACACTTTGAAAGCCTACATCCAAGCTAACAAAGAAAGAACTGAAAATGTAGTGTTCTAATGTCCAAACCGCAAACTACTCCCCCAACTAGGGATAGATGAGGTACAACAATGATGCTATGGCAACAGGGAGCCAGGACAACAGGTCAGAGGGGAGGGGGGGGTAACAGATGACTTTAAAACAAGGGCAGCTGACAGGAGAATGGATATCATAACCAAGCTGGATACCTGGGAACCTCCATGGCCAATTACCTAATCTACGTGGAAAAGTACCCTCTGAAAGTCTGCAAGAGGATGTGAATGTGGCACAACTACCTATCCCAACTGTGACCATGGCTGAGATCAACAATCCAATATATGACAAAGCAACAATGATCCTGGAGATGCTCAGCCATAAGGGGCAGCACCACAGAAAGATGGTTGGAGGAAAATATCAAGGCAACATGGAGACAGGCTAACCACCTGTCAGTGCTACTAAAGGGCGAGTAGGAACTACAGCAAACTGTCCATACCAGTAGCTGTGGATCATGTCAGGGCCTGCTGCTATCCAGCTCTTCATTCTCAAGTCTTTTTCTTGGATGTCTACCATTGTGATGTTTACTGGGTCTTGTTCTGGGAGATTGCTGTGGTACCCTCTTAAGTCGGCCAACCACTGAGCGATGGAGACTTCCCAACAGAAACTCACATCTGTGGTACTGTCCCGAAGAGTTGTACTCGAGAAGTAGACACCTGGTAGATAAACAAGATGTTCACCACTGAACCATCCAAAGTGTACTCTCAGTGGGTAATATGCTAAGAACAAACCCACCCAGAGGTGAGACTCAACAGTACCAGAAGAGCAGAGGATACCACAACAGTCTCCCAGAACAAGAGCCAGAGAACATCAGCATGGCATACATCCAAGAAAAGGTCTGTAGAATGAAGAACTGGACAACAACAGGCCCTGACATGATCCACAGCTACTGGCCAAAGAAACCAACTGTGCTCCATGAATACCTGGCTGCACAGGTGATTTTTTTTGTTATTTTCCTCTTCTGCCACATGCTTTATTTCACTTATCAAAGTGGTCAGCTCTTTGAGGACATGTGTGCTTCTATTTTTCTAATTTCTACCTTTTCAACTTCATGAAATATTAATCTCTTCTGGGATTTTTAAGTTTGTTATGTTCTTTTTCCTTCCTTCCACTGTGTCACAGGTAATTTTTTCCTGTGACTTTCTTTGATGATGGGTTAAGTCTTTGTAGCTAATCACGTTTTCTGGTTCTTCATTTCACATTTCTACAATTCAACAAATGCTGTCAGTATCCACACAATGTTTTGATGAATCTTCTCTTTAATGTTTTTTGTAATTGTAGTCCACTTACCGTGGTGATGACTATATAAATCAATATTTATATGCAATTAAATCCAATTAACTCTAGAGTGCACAATATTGATTATTTTTACTTGTTTTTTTATAAGCTTTTGTTATGAAAACCCAGGGCGGAAGGTCTTGCGTGTATTGTGGTTGATTTCGCACTCTCTTCCGGTGTCCCTTTCTGTGAAAAAAATGGCTTGTCTACTGCAATTTAAACTTGCACTTATGTCAGCTTTAATTTTTATCAGTTCCATGAATTCTGTATATTGTAATAACGGCAGAAAGGTGAGTGTAATATTCTATGACTTTGACCAAAATTCACCATTGGACGGTGGTTTACCGGAAGCTGTTAGCTTTAGCCTCGAACAACCGAAAGCTAAAAAGCGGGTTTTGTTTTTGTCACCAGGTCGGCGATGCCATGGACACTGAGTTCAGTGGCTTCTCGGTGCCTCTCGAGCATTCATTCGAAGTCGGTGAGAAAGTGTATTATTGTGCTGCCGTACACGGCGTAAGTGCTAATGCTAGCAGTCCGGCTAAATGGGCAGGCTTGTGCTAACAGGGAGGACAGGCTGCGCATGCGCAGAGGTCATTTACCACCTGTCTCGGTTGTTCTGAGAGTGGAAGCGCCTGGTTCAACAGAATAGCTTTACACAGTACAATGTTTTAGTTCTTACGCTTGTCATCGAGAAATTCTGATTATTTTCGAGAGCTGTATGAGTCAGAGTGTTTATGTGCTGGATCGCCACCTAGCGTTCCCTCAAGCCCAAGACACATTTCTCATCAGAGACGACAAAACGTCCTCGGGAAGCAATTGTCCATGAATCTTATGAATTATCATTGCAGTTTTGGGTAAACAAAAACACACTCTGTATTGTTTACTTGCATAAGCTCTTTAAAGTTGGAATCACACAAACAAAAGCACCACACCATCAACAGTTTAAAATATATATGTATTTTTTGGGAACAATAGGGGTTGTGTCATTTAAGTTGTATTTCAGACAGTTATACACTGAATTGGGATATTTGTTTATGAAGGCTTCTTCAGTTCAGAACTGAAGAAGCCTCTTGGATGAGAGGCGAAACATCTTCAAACAAGATAAGAAGTCCAGTTGCTTCTACTAAACACTCCGAGAGTAACACGAGAAGGGGTAGGAATAAATAAGTGTACCGTATTATTCCTCCTTCTCCCTTTCGAACATGTAATATTCATTTTGTGTTGTTATGATTAATTTCATTTCACTTTGTCGTTGTTCAAGTGTTTATTTTCTCCACCTTCATTCGTTCATTCATTCAAAGGCTTATCAGATGCGATCCACTTCTCAGTTAATTCAGAGAGCTTTCGAATCATCTCTCGAACGGACGCTAAAAGTGTGCCTGAAATGCTCACGTACGTGCTGACTACTGTTGTCTTCCTCGCCTCAGATGACTTAGCAATGTTTCGAGCTCGCGGAGCGCTGGTGATGAAAGCCGGAAGAGAACCCAGCGTGTCACTCGCTCAGAATCAGCTGTCGGAAGAAGACAGAACCAAGCTGAAGGTGAACAGATGTGGACTTACTGGTACAAGTTCTGCAGCTCCGTCCAAAACAGTTGTAGTTGTGCACATGGACGACCACAGGCAGCAACCTTGCTGAGAAAACACAGAAATACACCGACGGTTGTTGGTCACTCATGTGCTTGATGTGAACGTGAATGTTTCCGCAGGAAGTGGCTGCCGTGGACGGTCTGTACAGGATCAGAGTGCCCCGTGTTTTCCTGCAGGCGGACCGACAGCCCGAGCGCCATATGGAAAGTTACATCACAGCCTTCGTCAGAGCCGTATGTATCTCAGACTAACAGAACGTAAGAGCGAAGAGGAAAGTCCCTCACCTGATGCGGTTAAGAGGTCATTAGTAGTTTTGACCAGCGCTGTTTCTGTGCTATGATTCTATGCATAAAGTCACAGAACTGATTAGCTACCAGGTTCTCCAGAAGCGTGGAGAGAAAGGGGAGGTTAGAAATTGGTGTAAAGCTCGCTTGATCCTCAGGATCCAGAGTGGAGTTTTAAATGGAGGTTTAATGAGGACAATTTTATAATGAAAGAGTTCATGATGTCGTCACTACTCGGGCTCACAGGAATACAAGGTTGAACGGAGCTCGGACTCTGTCAGCCAGTGAGAAGAGAGCATCATATCACGTCAGATAAACGTGACATTCTTTGTGTGGTGGACTTTGTTTTGAGTGCCGTAGTATGAATGAAACTGTCGGATATGAGGCCTTGTGGAGACGTGTGTCCATTGACTCAGTGGAGCCTCTGATTTTTTTCCAGTCTTGGAGAAGAACTGCAGGTGGCCATTTAGACCCCAGATACATTTGAAGAATTTCTCCTGCTACTTTAACAAGTGTTCAGACGGTTTGACGGCCTCTTGTAGCTGAAACTGCTAGCTCTGATGATCTGGAGAGCCAATCAGGAACTTGTCTGTAGGCTAATATTGGTGGAACCTGCTCTCATCCTCAGTGCGCCATGGTGGAGTCCCATCTGAGCGACGTCATCACCCTGCACACGGACGTCTCCGGCTACCTCATCGGCATCTCCATAGTGACGATGCCCGGTGCCTGCAGGGGCACGGAGGTGGAGGATGAGGTGGATCTCGAGGTTTTCAACACCACGCTCAGCGTCATGGTGCCTGTTAATGCTCCGGGGTCAGTGATCCATTTTACATTGTATAATGTATGACAAGAGATGTTCGGTTTAGAGCTGCCACCATTAGTCATCGAGACAATTGAAATTAAGAAAAACAAAGGGATAAAAATAAACGATAAATAACTCTAACATCCGTATTTGAAGCGTCGTAGCCGTCCGACTGCTGTTTGATATAGTTGATGTTGATTTTCGCATGATTGTTGCTGCCCCCTGTGACCTGGCTCACCTTCAGTCCGGACACACATGGTGCTGGTCTGGTCTGGCACAGGGAGGCATACAATGACAAAGCTGCAATCCTGCGTCAACTAGCTACAGAAATGCTCATCAGCTTCCCAAATCGACGTTTTCAAGATGCTTTCTTTCATCCAGCCAACAGTCCTTCGACTCTTCATTTACTATCCTAAAGTTGAGGAACCAACAAATATTTGACAGGACGATTGTTTGATTATCAAAAAAAGTTGGCAACTAATTTGAGAATCAACTAGACGTGGTGGTGTGGCAGCACGCAACTGATTGTCGTGTCGCTCTGCACCATTCTGCCGTCAGATTCACTTTCTGTTCTGGACTTGGTGTGGACATTAACGGCCTGCTCTTTTCCAGACCCGAGACGGCGCTGTTCCTCGAACGTCTGGAACAGGAATCTGAGAAGAAAGGGAAGAATCCACAAGAACAGAAATCTTTCTTTGCTAAATATGTAAGTACCTCCGCGGACAGACTGCTTATAGATAAAGGTTGTGAACTTGTAATGACCGGTACTGAGCTGGTGCAGTCGATAAATACCTAGAAATGTCTTGTTTTGCTCCGTCAGACCTATCACTCTTTTATCTACACATGCAATGTTTTGAAATTGTTTTGAATTTTACAGTTGATTTAAAGGTGTGTTCACACCTGTAGTTTGGTTCGAAGGTTTACAAGACAACAGAAGGTGATCAAATTCATTGTTAGTTCTCGTCCTGTTTGTGATTAAACTGATGTTTTACAAAAAGAGGAAACATGAACTGATCGGGATTGCGGCTCCCTTACTGGCTACAGTTTTACCTGCATTCACATCGTCCAGCTTTTAAATCGTCTTTGACTTTAGGTTGAAACTGAGCCAACGTTATCAACAGGATGTGATGGAACAGCGGCGTTTAGGTTCTGTCCGACAGAGATGTCGACTGAAGTTAGCATGCTAACCAGCTAGCCCCGGCCCGTCCTGTCTCTTAATACCACTTTGTACCTCTAGAGGAGAACTTTCACAAGATCTCTTAGCATTTAGTCAAATAAGTCAAGAAAAAGGGAGGATAGAAGAATTATTCTTATGGCTCTTTTCCACACTATACAAAAAATCAACGACTTGTTTGCCTTCTGAACTCAAGTTTCTCTCTTTGACCGACTACGATGAACTTCATCGCCTCGTTAACTCATTGTAAAAAGCATTAAAGCGAGACAAAAATCCACCAGAACCCTCTTTGATCCCTGAATTAGTAGTCAGACCTGCTGTAAATCACTTCAGTACTCTATCTCCCTGCTCCGCTGCTCTTTCAGACATTTTAGGTCATAAAAAGGCAGAAACGAGGCAGTAAGATGGCATTTTGTCTCAGAATTTTTTTTTAATTGTCTCATAACCAGAAGATTTATATTTCTGTTTATTCTAAACTGAAATATTATCTGTCAGTGGGCTGTTTTGCAAAAATTTAAGTTACCTTTCCCTTGCAACAGTTCAATTCAGTTCAGTTCAGCACACTTGGGACAAATAAGCTCATTACAGATGTGCATTTCTACTGGCGACCGTACTGTTACCTGGTGGACGGGGCAGCCTGACATCATAGAAATGCGACATAGAGTTTGGAGGAAGAAAGCGTAACCACAAACAAAGGAAACAATGGAGGGCGCCCAGCATTTCCTGTTGTCCCTTATGGGCTGTTTATCACCACAGGTTGTGTTTGAGAAGAGAGGAAGTGACGATTCTGTCGACCAATCAGTGTCTAGCCCCCCCCCCCACTTTACGGTGCGGTTTAGCCCTGGTTGGTACTCCAAGCAAAGGTTGACAAACTGGCCCAGTACGGTTCACTATGGGCACCGTTCACAGGTTTTGACAATGGAAAAGCAAAAAACAAAAGTGTACTGAACCAAACCGAAGTGAACTGAACTAGTGGTGGAAACGGGGCTTTACACCTAAAACAGGACTCGCACCAGATCGAGGCCTGAAAGCCCGTTTAATGTCACAGAACCAAACGAGGGGTGCACGATGTCACAAATATTCATTATTACGACGACTCCTGTCTCCTTTTGGAGAACTTCTCTTCTGTGGTGGAGTGTGTGCTCCCGTTAGCGCGATGGCCCATAGATGCACACGTAGAAACAACACTTTCTGCAATGTACACATTGAGCCAAATAGGTTTAGTTAGCATTCGCGTTGCATGTGCCTAATTAAAGCCTTATGTCAGTAGCCTGAAATGTTCATTTTGGGGCAGCGCTTCTCTTTGAAGCCTTTGTCAGCCGACGACGTAGCAGTGGTATCTGTAGAATAAACAGACTTGGTTTTCAAACGTCCTGGTTTGACAGCCAGCTCGGTCCTGACTGCGTCCTGGATGATGTAGTCAAGCGGGATGATTATTGGTCCCCTGTGAAAGCAGTAATGAGTTTTACTCGTGACACAGCTGGAGTGGAAGTGCCTGGCTCTCCTCTCCTCGCCTCGGCTCCTTGGTGTGACCGCTCTGCCTTTTGCTGTGTTCAGTGACCTGTGCTGCGTTCGAGTGTGCTGACTTGGTGCTGTGCTGTGTTCCAGTGGTATTTGATTCTGGGAGGTGCTATCTTTCTCATGGCCACCAATTCAGCACAGCCCCCAGCAGGGGGAGGAAGAGAGCAGAGCTGAATCCCACTGAAGTACTGTTTTCTTACTTGTGGCTCGTTCTGTCCCCGTTCCTCCTCTCTCAATTATGATTTTAACATATACATAACGTGGCTAACCGAACCTTCCTACTCTCCTTTTCCTCAATCATTCCCTTTCCTTTCACCTGGTTGTTTTATTTCTGGAATCGATGCCAAATACATGTCAGACTGATTAATTCAAAGCTCCAATTTGTTGAGTTCAAAGTGCTTCAGCCTGCGTGTTGAAGCTGAAGAATTCATAAATTTTAGAGCTCAGTGCAGACATGTCGAGCTTGTGTTTGGTGTTTCACCCACTTCTGTGATCTCTCTCACCTGCTTCCACACTTTATCCTCTCTTCTGTTCAGAAATAAATTTCAACTAATCTGGGATTAGGAGTATTTCTCTGCGATAACTTTAAAATGTTTCCCCAAGCAAACAGATTCTCTTGTGTTTACCTACATCTTTTTTTCTGCTCCTCTGCAGTGGATGTACATTGTGCCCCTTGTTCTTTTCCTGATGATGTCGGGTGCTCAGGACCAATCGGGGGGCGGAGCCGGGGGCGGGGCAGCCAATGGAGGTGGCCGATGATAAACACGCCAACTCATTCCAACACTGAAGAATAATTGTCCTGAGCGTAATTTAAATGTGTCACATACACACAACTTGTACAGTAAAGAGGAAATACTGTCCCGCAAATGACGGCATTTTTAATATGAATGTGAAAATAAAGTATTTATTACTTGTCCTGCTTTTACAGTATGTCATTTAGACCGTACATCTGTGGATTCTTTGTTTTAAGCTTGTTAAGTCCTCTAGAATTATTTAGACAGTACATTAAAAATCTAGAAGGCATTTATTGTCATTGCGCAGCAGTACAACGAACTTTCAGCGGCAATAACGACAGATAAAAGACAGACATGATAAATAGATGCACAACATAAAATCAAAGTATTACACATGCAGAACAATGTGACGACACTTTGAAGGGTGAAAATTGTTAGGCGTACTGGAGGAACGGCCCTTTATAGAGCTACAGCGATCCCTCAGAACCTCCCGAAACGGAAAATCTAATTTTAACAGTTTTAGATCACGTCCTCGATCGTACTGTCATCTATTGATCATTATACTCCAAAAACACATGTCTTTGTATTTCTATATTCAAATCCAGTCTCGTCTTCCAGTAAAACCACATGTCACCTGAAATGTATATTCAAATTTCAACCAACAATGTCATGGCATCCAGCTGTCAATCAGTCTTTAATGTTACAGGAGTTAAGCAGAAATGGGTGGCATGTCCACGTTCATCCGACACGACACGACAGATACTCTCCAACGTTCGTCTCACGACCTTAAGACCACTAACAAAAAAGATGTGTGTGAATGAAAGTAGGCAGGTGGAACAGTGAGGTTACAGGGAGGAGAGGTGGAAAAGCTCCATGAGTTTAAGTTCTCGGGGTCAACTGTTCAGAGCGACGGGGAGTTTGGTAAAGAGGCGAAGAAGCGAACGGGTGGAGAAAAGTGTCAGCAGAGATCTGTGACGAAAGTGAAAGGAAGGTTTACAAGAGGGTAGTGAGACCAGCAGGGTCGTTTGGTTTGGAGACGGTGGAAGTGACCAAAAGACAGGAGGCAGAGTTAAAGATGCTGAGATTCTCTTTGGGAGCGACGAGGACGGACGGGATGAGGAAGGAGCAGGTCGGACGTTTTGGAGACAAAGATGCAGAGGACAGGGAGAGATGGAAGAAGATGATTTGCTGTGTCATCTCAAAGAAAAATCTTGGTAAGGCTAAAAGAAAAAAGCTCGTTGCACTGCAAAGTTCTGCTCTAAAACCTTTGATCCTTTTGTTCATGTGGAAACCGTCCAACAACAACATTCTCTGCCACACAACAAAAACTACTCTGGAAGAGTGTGACATTAGAGATAGTTGAAGGGGTCAACTAGGCTTCCAAATTCCCCAGAGATCCCAAATCTATCAGACGTGCCGGAGCAAGTCTGTTCCATGGACGCTGCACCGTCAAAGGATCCACCGCTAGCACCCTGGTTGGACACCACAGGTCACATGTCTATGTGTCAACAGGTAAGAGCCTCTGTGGATCAGAACCGTCCCGAGGATGCCTGATCACATTTGGATCTGGGGAATTTTAAGCTCTTTGTCACGTTCCTCAAGCGGTTTTTCAGGATGTGTTGATGCCATGCGGTGTGTGCTTGGTCTGTGAGGGTGTTTGGGCTGGATGATTTCTGTCAAACGATGTCAACATGAATACCAGGATCAAGGATTTCTCAACAGAACTTTGTCCTGTCGTGAGATAACATGTCTTCAGCTGTCAGCAGTTGTCATGTTTCTGATCGATGTACACATACAGTATGTAACTGTAACATGTGACCTTCTCAGCACATGTTTGTCTGTGTACCAACCTACAATTACATTTAATTCTTATTTGAACTATATGTATGAGTTAGTCCCAACCCTGGAAGATCAACACTCCAGTAATTCCGTCTAATTCCATTAAAAATCCCCTAATGGCCAAATGAACCTGACTGACTTCCTTTTCTGACGGGGCAGGGGCTCCGAACTGACACAGGACCATTCTGTGTCAGTTTGCCACGTTTGAATTGGAAAGCCTCCTCTCAGCACTTTAATCCTCATAACACCGGTGGGGGTTTACACCACTCAGCCGGACCAGCTGCTGCTGTCCCCCAACAAGCGTCAGCTGCTCCGACCGCGTTCAGTCAATACACTTTATGTATTTACTCATATTTCTGCAAGTGCTACACGAATCTAACCGCCTTGTCATGATGTATTTGCTGCTGTGACAGGAAAGAACCAATCACAACAACACAAGCCAACATTATCTGCCTGAAGGTACTTACTTCCAAAGGAGGTGAGGCCCTGACGGTGCACACCGACAGAATGGCGGTAGCCATTTGTCCTCAACAAATTTTTCTTGATAACAAAATTGGAACATGATCAATCTTGTGTTGAATGTGACGATACTTTAAGCTTCCAATATGAATCCAACTTTATTGTCACCTAGGTCATATTTCCTCAACACACAATTTGAAGTTTCTACTCGTGTCACACGTCTCCCCCTTGCTCAGCTCTTTCTGATAGGAGCTCCCTAGTGGTTACTTACTCTGTGCAGGATCACGTCCCCAGACTTTGTGCACTGACAAGAGCCAAGCTTTTCATTTTGGGTGGGTCTGCTCAATATCTAGCAGGCATCAATCCAAACTAAAGGGCAACCGCCAGTCCACCCACACTCATGGCCATGTTTGGGGAGCTCATGCTAACATCTGCGTCGTCCTGCCACCGCTGGTATCTGTGTGTATATTTATAATGTTGATCCAGGGATGGATTCAAAACAACACAGCTTTAAAACAGAATGTCCCGCAATCCTTGTGTCAACATTGCCTATCCTCTTCCTTATGTCAGTCAGTCAGTCTGGCCGTTTTTAGTCCTCGCATCCAACTGAGAGGAACATCCTCTTATTTTAGGAGACTCAGAGTTGAGCTTTAACACTTTGGTGCCCTCTGCCCCGTCCAATCAACAGCCAGGCCTTTCTCAGAATGAGCCGCCAAGTCACACAAGCGTGCCGACCCGCTCCGCAACTGCTTTGCCTTCGCTGCGTCTCGCTATCTTTTAGGTACAGCACGAGGAAAAAGGTGATAACAACAGCTATGGGAAATGGGACAGTTTGAATGAAATGAGATCTGCTCGTGACAGATGAGAAAGGAACATTGCCGGTGCAAATATCATGAGCGTATCATATTTTGAAAAGTTTCCAACCTGTCAAGCTCCCTGTTCCACCTTAAACACACAATCTCAGCTATGCATGAGGCATTTTACTTGCAGCATGGACACTAATGAATCATGAGATGCCTTTCAGCATGGAATGTGATATATGCTCGTGTACCAGGAAGCTGGGGGGCACTGATACTGAGACGCACGATTGTTGTGATACTTGGGAACAGAATCATACATGTTTGCAGTTACAATGAGGCCACACAAGTGCAAACACACACCTAAAAGTAGCAAAGAGCTGCAGTATGACATGCAGTCATTACCAGCAATTTGAAACCAAGCGACTCCATCTTACAAGACTAAACCAAAACGTTTGGATAAGTTTCATCAAGGAAGATAACAGCACAGTTTCTCCAGTGTGACGAAACTTACCCCTCAGCCAAGTCACTTCAGTCGTCATAAACCATGTCTGTTCTACCAAAGGTGCAAGGTCCAAGCCACGACGTCATTCATGCATACATTGGATGTGTATATTTGACTGTCGAGTGATTATGATTCGTTCAGTAAAGTTCTCTTTTCTGTGTTTCTGTCGTCTGGGATGGTCAAAAAATGTCTGAAATCTCATCGGAATTGAGTCCAAAATTGTCAATTCGCTTGACATTCACACCCACGCCAGCTTTTTGCCAGCGTTTCCTGACTTTGAGCAACACTATAAAAGGTGACATATCATGGATACAACAATGTCTGTCATTTATTGGTATAGCACTTTCTAAAAACAACAGTGAAAAAAAACACAATAAAACATGTCATAAGACGATAAATACAAAAATTGAACAGTAAAATAAGCCATCATTATGATCTGAAAACTAAATAAATGAATAAAATATGAAGATAAAAATGTATGATAATGGGTCAAAGTGCAGCCACATGATAAAATACTGAGTAGCTCAGATAGTTAAAGTAACAATATGTAATGCTGACACCCAGTGTTTAAAATAGGTACTGTAGTCTGAGTTCAAAACAGGAGAGTGCTGTCTCCCCCCTCCCCCAAATCCGTGTTTCTAGGACATGGACGCGGAAACTTCAGGAGCGCTGAACAAGGATGAAAGTCTCTTTGTAAAATGTCGAGCGACAACAACGTGAGCTGATAAACCAATTTTTACATTTGCAGTGATCAGTCATTTTTATCTGAACCAGTTCGCTGCCCGCTTCCATTGCTGCAACACCTGTGTGTTTGGGGGGATAACTGTTCTCTTATCTGGCAACCCAGGGACATCCAAAACGGCCATGTGGGAGTGGCTTAAAACCGCCAACCTGCTCTGGTCAAAACAAAAACAGACCATCCTGTACCGGAATCCAAAATGGACCAGAAGGAAATACTGGCTGCTGTGTTATTGTCCACATCCGAGGAGTCCAAACAACAAATGATCGTTCAGCCTCAGTCAGCAAATTCCTGTTTGACGATCTTAGGCTGCTCACCGGTTGTTACCTTTATATCCCTTGAACTATTTCTAGTCTGTTCATTGATTTTTGATTCATAACTGCTAAAAGGCCCATTGCATAGTCGGATCATGAAGAAATAAAAGCTAAAAGAGCACAGATCGGTTGCGGTTTTTACAGCCAGAAATTAGAATTTCAGAGTTTTCTGTGTTCAATACGCGACAAAATGGAGGAAATGTAATTGTTAATATATCTGTGAGGCAATTTGACAGAGTGGAGGGGTTAATGGAACTGGTTCGTTTATTTCGTAGATACAGTTGCATATCATCGGCGTAACAACAGAGAAAATGTTTTATCTTTGTATGATGTGGCCAACTGGGAGCACAGATGACTAAATCAAACTAACTGTAACCATTTGACTGCAATATGACACAGTATTGCTAATTAATGACTACTTGGTTGGTAGTTTAGGTATTAGTTGAAATAACATTGTACTTAACAGTTTTGAGACTTTTGGATTTGATCAGGTTTTGACCCAAATCTAAAAAAAAAGTGGCATGTTTTTTCATGCTTTGTCTGAAACGTTCTTCAACTTAATTCGATTTGTGTTTTTGGACTAAGCTTCCAACTAAACGTGAAAGTTTGGCTCTACAACATGAAAATACAGGTGCATGCAAATTCAAGTACAAGTGAGATGAATCTGCACCATATTCGTAAAGCCAGGATTCATTAGCAGTAGCATTGTCTTCTCCCTTGCACAAGAAAGATAGACCAAATAAAATACTTACTATAAAATACTGGATGTTTTTGATAGTAAAAATGAGGCAGCTCTGGTGTGGAGTTTCACAGAATGTGAAATTCTGACGTACTGTACTGGTTTCTGTGTCATGGTAGTGGTTTCAGGAAACAAAGGTTGTTGAGAAGCTGAAGTTGGGCGTAGATTTCTTCTTTTATGTGTTTTACTTCTGTACACCATCACAATGGATTTGAAATGAAACAAGTTGTGATCAAAGTCCAGATATCCAGCTTTAATTTACAAGGTTTTACAAAAAAATAGAGCATTTAGCGGTTAGGAACTACAGCCATTTCATACAGAGTGCCTCCGTATTCAGGGGCCCAGAAGTGTTTGAACGATGGGCTGACAAGCAGTTTGATGGGCAGGTGTGGTTCGTTCCCTCGTTCCCTCAAAGACAAACGAAGCAGATTAAAGGTCTGGAGTTGATTTCAGGTGTTGAATTAACATTTGGCAGCTGTTTGACTGGAGCATCAATATGAAGTTCAAGCAGATCAACACAAGTGAAGGAGGCATCATTAGGCTGAAGAAACGAGATAAATCAGGGAGAGCAAAGACTGCAGGTGTGTTCGGTCCATTCTTAAAAAGACAGAACGCTCAACAACATCAAAGGGTCTGGACCAAAGTGGATGATGGCAGAATCGTTTCCTTGCTGAAGAATAGAACCTTCACCACATGGAGACAATTCCAGAGAACTCTGGAGAAGGTCGGCGCATCATTGTCGAAGTCTCCAATCAAGAGACGCCTTCATGGATGTAAATACAGACGCTTTACAACAAGATTCAAACCACTGAGAACATTCAGGAACAGGAAGGACAGATTAGATTAGATTGCGTCACTTCCTGTTGTTTGTGTCTGGTCGTCTTGTTGTACCTTGCTAACTATCTGAGAGGGTTTTAACGACATTAATTGTTTAATTGCTGTGTACTAGAAGTATAAATCCTGTACTTAAGCACCCTTTAGCCCGCTCTCATTTTAGTGAATTTATCGCTACTCTTCCAACCGTTCTGTGTCGTGCTAACCAACTCAGGTATTGTACCTGGCGCACAGCAATGGCTTCTCCCTCTCGTTCTCCTCTCTCTTGCTCAGTGTGTCACATGTTTAGTTATTCCTCTGCCTCATTTAGTGATAATGGTACCTGTACTAAGTGTAGTTTATTTGCTGCGTTGGAGGCGAGGCTTAATGATTTGGAGGCTACGATCCGCCCCTTGCAACCCAAACCAGTAGCTTCGCTAGCTAGCCAGCCCCCATTAGCCGGTGCGGGTCG
>KV751432.1:73734-90608 GCA_001698575.1 Mola mola
GAAAGGTGACAAAACAAAGGAAGGAAGCCACCAAAACCTGCAGAAATATTTCACCAGCGCGGCCCCTCCGCTCCCCCAGAGCCTCTTCCCATTCATCACTGAAGCCTGTCGCTGCGCCTCACATGCGCCCTCCATGTGTATGTAAATGAGCATTCTTGGGAAGGACGGACGGATCAGGAGTCTCATGTGACAGGACCGTCCCTTCCGGGAACCTTTACATCCAACCAAAACTTACGCGCCACCCCTCCCCCCCTACTTGGAAGTCAATAAGAGAGGCCGTTGGGAGCCTCACGGCCACTACCAGAATCCTCCTCTTCTGACGCCCAACAGCCCCGAGCACGCCGAGGGAGCCATGCCCGTGCCAAGGAAAACAGGTGAGTTCTGCTCGACACTTCGTGGCCTCTGGTCATTTCTTCCCCTGGTCTCCGACCATCTCAGCAGAGTTTGAAGATTCCACGTTCAAAATGTCACATTACAGCCGCTAATCAGGCAAAAGCTGCCGACGCTGGCGTGGCTCAGCGACTTCATGTGGAACATTCCGGTCCTCACCTCGGATCCCCACGGATCCTCCTTCCTCCGTCACTTCCTCCTGCCTCTGTAATCCGTGCTCAGCGTTTCCCCGAGCAGAACATCTCGTGCAGCTCAGGTCCCCCTTCCAGGGAAATCCTCCCTGCTGTCCCTCCTTTGGTGTATCTGCCATCGTGCAACACGAAGCTGAGTCGGCTTCCTCTCGAGCAGTTGGTACCATCAGGGTGGTTAGACGTGACTCGGGTTGCAACAGTCAACTGAAAGGCAAAAATGTAGAACATTTGTTGGTTCCGGTCAGGAGTTGCTGCTCTTCTTCGTCTGGTAAACACATGAGCGGTTTCTGCGCTCCATGCGTCCTGCGCACTGTGAGTTTTCCCAAACGTTTGATCGGAGTGGTGACTCGAGTGTGGTGCGTCGCCGCTCGCAGCCGGCCAGGGCCCTCGCCACCGTCAGCTCAGCGCCCTGTGACCCTGCTGCCTCAGCGGGCTGTCCTGAACCCGATCTAGGCCGATACTGTGGCTCCGCCCAACACCGGCAGCACACCCAGCACTGACCTCTGGCCGGGGTCCCGCTGAGCTGTTCACGCCTTCAAACAGGTGTCTGTGCGACCCGAAATCTGCCTGCGTGAAGAGCTCTCATCCTCCTTGGCTGTGGGTAGGATGTCATGCTGTTAATCTTCCTCTTCACTCTTGGTCCCGCCGGGGTGTCACCTCCCCGATCAGCGTCTCTCTGCTGGCCCTCCTCGCTCCTCGTGTCTGACTCCTGACACGAGCAGCCGCCACCCCACTTCCTTTAAAACAGGTTTCAACCTTGAGTTTCAGGCAGCCGGTTCTCTGACGTTTGGCTCGAGCTGAAATAAATCCGCTCCCTGAAATCCTCTGTCTTTGGTAAACATTGGAAAGCGGCAGGACGGACGGCCAGCGGCAATCGGCAGTCGACTGGTCGTGTCTGGAGTCGTGTCAGTCCCTGGACATCTGGGGGGGGCCTAACCAGGACTCCGTCTGGGGGTCACATTTCATGCAAATATAACCCTTCTGCTGACAAACCAATGATATTTAGGAAAAGACATCAAAGTTGCGGCCTGAAGAGCACAACTTCAGAGGCGGTTAAAGTTGTCCTTAAAAGTTCCTGAAGGTCGATTTGTTAGTCTTGTTGGAACCGAAGCATCTTTAGCCTCCCTGTCGCTTTCAACACTTTCAACTTCAGTTTCGATTGAAATTTTCAGTTCACAAGTTTAGCGGTTAAGTTTTTCGTTTTCCTTTAAACATCTTCAACACCTGGTAAAGCGTTCACTCACTGACGCAGAGGAGGCCAGTTTTGGACCAAACAAACCATCAACAAGAAGAGTCCTTCTGTCCACCGGGAAAAGAGGACCGATCTTCAGTCACTTTAGCGTGTGATGCCTGAGTTCGGGGCCTCTTAGCTGGCTCATCGGGGAGCAGGAAGCTCTTCTCCACATATGGAGGCCGTTTCCCTGTATCCGCTCCGTGTCAGCAGACAATCCCGACACCGTACAGCCTCTTCATGCTCCATGTGGCCCAAATCCCTCCTGGAGTAGTCCTCCAAAGGAGACGTGTCTGGTGAGATTTTAGGCGCTCGGGCTGGAGCGAGATGGACAAAGTGATCTGTCACCAGCCTGATTTGACCTCTCTGAGCGCCTGCTGCTCCTGCAGCTGCAGTCAGTCTCCAAACTCAGATCTGTAATCGGAGCCTGATCCACGGGGTCCCGTTAATACTCCTATGTGCCCACTCAATTATCGAGTGGCTGCGGTCAGACATAATGGGCTCGTGCACGCGCCGTGAGCACATTTAGCTTTCTAATTATAGCACGCCACGGTTTGCAAAACAATTGTACAATGTGGTGTCGAATTAACGGAAACGTTTATCGCAGCACATCAAGAAACGCAGACCACCATTACATCTTGTCAAAAATCTCTAATACATCTCAAACAATTAAAGAATCAGCATTTTTCATCGGATATTTAAGGAAGTGAACATTTTAACATATTCTGGCTCCAGAAACTGAAACGTTTGAAGCATTTTATCTATTTTAACTATGAGGATTATGGCCCACAGATCAAAAGGAAAAAAAACCCCACATCTCAAAATGTTAGAATATTTCTCTGTAACTCCAAACGTCATAACGAGCCAAAATAAAATGATCCCAATTAAAACCAGAAGGCCCGAAGGGTTCCACTTAGTGTGACGACGGAAGGACACGTGAAAAACAAATGATCGATTGCACCGGTTGACGGGCGATGTCGTGAAGGATCTGTGACGGAGGGGGGAAGAGAGGCGAACGCTCCGGGACCGATGGGAGCAGCCGGGAGGAGGTCAGGGTGGCACCAGGTCAGCCGTTATCGGACGTGGAGCTGCGGAATCCAGTTCTTGTCCAATCGCAAACCGAGCTCAGCTGTCAATCATGATGATTGACGGCTGAGGACACGTTCGGATCCCGACTCATTTTCTGCAGATGAATCTCAAAATTAGGCTCCACTGCACACACGAGGACAGGAAGTGACGCTTTGTTATAATGGCAGTAAAAAATATGGAACAATAACATCACTCTGTTTGAAATCCACAACTTTAAACGGTACATTTTATCGCAAGATGTTCCCTGGTGATGGGTCACAGCTTTTCGCAGCGTTTTTCAACATGATTACAAGGTGCATCAGAGGCAAAGTGGTGCATTTATCATATCAACAATATTTTTAGTGTTTGTTCACTTGAATTAAATTCAAAAACACAGACTCTGAGAATGAGAAAAAAAAAGTTGAATATTATATTTGATCATCCAACTTGGTACCTCAGATGCAGTATATCAAGAGTGTAAATGTGGATATAAATTTACTGTGGTACATTTAATGTCAGTAACTTTTAAAAGGAAAAGTCCATTTGAAGTCCAACCTTTGAATCAAACACAACGTGTGACTATTGTGTCACCGTAAACGTGCCGAGAGGAGTGTGAGCGGTCGAGTCACGTGGCAAACGCGACGCGTGTGCAGAGAAACGCTTTTGTGCACGTGAAGCGGACGAGCTGCCGTGATGCGTTCGCGTCTGTGGGAAGGTTGAGACGCGGTAACCGGAGCGCGGATGACTGGCGCGGAGGGGACGCGCCAGCTCCCAGAATTCCTCGGGGTGAAACCCGAGGCCGGGCTGGCCCACGGCTCACATGCCGCCCTGTGATCTGCTGTGTGGTTTACAGCTTCTCCATGTATTTTATACATTTCTCCTCCTAAAATTGCCCCCATGTGCCGACGGAGGAGGTGGCCCTCGGGGGGCACCGGGACGCAGGCAGGAGCAGCGAACGGCGTGTTGTGTTTAAGGGAGGCCTGGAAAACGGCGCTCTACCCGCGGTGGAGGCGCGTTCATGTGATCATGTGCCCATGTGTGCCCTAATCAATAATCAATAATCAATAATCTGAGCAGGAAAATGTCTCTTCCAGGAAGGAAGAGCAGCACTGCTGAGGAAGGTAAGGAGCATCAAACAGCCGCGCGGTGTCACTCCGCCCGATCCTCATCTCACGCCCTGTGTGTCCCCCCAGTGACGCTGCCGCCGTACGAGACCAACGTGCCGGAACCGACCACCAGGCCCGACTTCATGAAATGTACGCAGCCGGTCTCACCACATTCGTGTGTTCACTGAGTGTTCGGTTCATGTGTTCATGAGCAGCCAAACGTGTGCAGCGGTTTATGCAGACGTGTTGCGCTGAAATCTTCAAGCATCCAACCACAGCAGACAGGAAGCTGCCTCATTGTGGTGAAACCTCCAAACCAGATGCTCCCTCTCCCTCCCTCAGACTGGGTCCCTATCTCTCTGGACGAGAGAACCGCCCAGAAGCTGCTGTGGATCTCTCAGGGCGGGGCCAAGGTGGCCCGCACTTCAGACGCCGTCTGCCCGTATCCCAACAGGCCTGAGAGATACGAGCACTCGCCACAGGTAGCCCCGCCCACAGCACACACGCCTTCTGTCTGATGGCGGCGCATCAAAGACCAGAGGCTCTGTAGCCCCGCCTCGTGTCCGGTTCCCACCGTGCAGCGTGTAGTAGACTAGTTTCAGCGTCAGACGCCATTTCAAGGCCACAAAGGGATGTTTGATCGAAAGAATCCACACGGGTATTATTTTTTAGGGGTTGAATCAACGACTTTTAAAGGAGTTTAAACAATTAGCCGTGGAAGGACTCTGACGTTCGTTACTCATTCGCGTTACGCCAAAGATAATTTATTGACCCTCTGCAGGAAATTGCATCATTACGGCAGCGTTCAAACGCACTCTCATGATCCGTGATAAGAAAAATATTCCCATTACCGGCCCTATTTTAAAAACATAGCTAACAAATAAAGAAAACTGTGTGTCGGTGGGACATTTATCACCATGAGCTCACTCATCCGCTAACATTCGACAGCGTTGCTAACCAGTTCGCCCTGTAGTACCACTTTGTACCATTAGAGGTGGTGGTCTGCCGGCTCTCGTAGTTTCAGCTGAGCGTTTCCCAGCTCTCCCAGCGTTTAGAGACGCCCGGCCGTTCACCTTCTCAACGCAGCTTCGCCATCTCGTTAACATCAGGCAGAGACTGCGAGTCGCCGCCGTGCTGGACTTCCTGCCATCAAACTGGCCTCCGCCGTTCAGCCTGCAGCACTTTCCCCTCACTCCACTCGGTACGTTAACGCCGCCTCTTCCCGTTTGCGCCCCCTCCAGGTCCTTTGTAAGGAGAGTCTGCTGGGCCATCGCGGGTACTGGGAGGTGGACTACGACGGCTGGGTGGTGATCGGGTTGGTGTGCGAGAGCGCCCCCCGGAAGGGCCGGGACGGGCCCTGCGGCCTCGGGGAGAACAACGGCTCCTGCTACCAAGTGTGGCACAACGGCGAAAACGCGGACATCCAGATGCCCCTGAGCTCCACTATGGGCGTGTACGTGGACCAGCCCGCCGGCATCGTCAAGTTCCTCGCCGTGTTGGGGGAGGGAGCCGAGAGGGAGGTGCGGCTCATCCACAAGTTCAAAGTGAACATCCAGGACAAGGTCTACCCCGGCTTCTGGGTGGGGACGAACTCGCTGTGCCTCCTTCGGAAGAAGCAGCAGTGAGGTTCCCGAGCGCGGGGGGAGGAGCTTGTGTCGCGTCGAAGCCGTGGAGCTGAACTGAAGCACGTTTCGTTAATGCATGAAGGAAGCCGCTGCTTCTTTTATTGGAAGACTGGATGTTTTTTATGCCGAATGTAGCCAATAAATTGTGTTAAAACACTGACAGCGTGTCGTTCTTATGGAAAGAGCTGGTCAGAAGTCAAACTTTGTCGCCCTCTGGAGGCCGTTCGTGAGATAACATCCTCACACCCAAAAATCACTCTTCAACTGCATTTCTTCTCGTGGTGTTGCTCTTTTATTTGAAACATAAAAGTACTTCACAGAACATTTACTTGTTTCTGAAGTATCAGATTTGTTCCTTAAAAATCAACTCGTCTCTCACTCATTCAGCCGTTTCAGCGACACGTCCGGTGCGAAGAGGGGAACAAGCTCCGCCCCCTCGGTCTCCGGATGGATTTACAATCATTCTATCAGTCAGTCATTAATTGGCAGCTGAACGAGGACATGCTGGTATCCGTCGTTCACACGTGTCACGATGCGTCAAACTGGGGTAAAGGTCGAAAACGCTACAAAATAACTCGGTTGCAGGTTTGCAGCGGCACAGCTCAAGTGGAAATAAATGTTTCTTTCTTTCCACTAACTTGTCTCACAATGTTTACAGAATGTACTCCTTCCGTCCCAGCTGTGCTAACCTGCTAAATAATCGTTGCCTTGTTGAGCTAATCGGCGCAGGTGACCGAACTCTGTACCGAGAGTCAGTTTTCAAAAAAACATGGGAAATTTTATAACCTAACAAGAGCAAGAAATTGGGCTTCTGCTGAAAAAGTTCTCCTTTCAAACCGATCTGGCAGAAGGGCCACGAGGCCTTTAACTTAGCATCGAGACTGGATTCAGGCTCTCTGTAGTGAAAAAACACTTTCATGGCCCACTGATTAGCCTGCACACTTACACAAACGTCGGCCTGGTTGTTCCAGCCCCGACAAAACCGCGTCGGACAGCGAGTTGGCGTCAGAATGACGGCTGTGGACGCCGCGGACAGCAGCCATGTTTTCGCCGTATTTCTTAGCAGAAACTTTACATTTTAAATTCTGTACCGACTGAGGAGTAATGATGTCGCGTGTCGGATTCGTGAGTGTCAGTGAGCCAGGCTAGCTCAGTTTAGCTTAGCATAGCTTAGCAATGTCGCACATCCACGTGGTTGTTCCCCCGAGGTGATTTTTACCCATCGCGCCTTGTGATGTCATTAGTGTTCAGATGTTGCTGTCGGTAATTTTGGTTAGTGAGATATTAACGGAGGTACGAGCTTTGCGCGCTGTACGGCACACGGGTCAGGGTCGCTCAGTGCTTGAGGGAGAAGTCCCCTGTGTTGAGGCGGGGCCGCGGCAGGGCCCCGAACATCTCCGTCCCATCCGTGGCTCCGGGGGCCAGCAGGGCCTTCATGCTGGCGGCGATGTGCTCCAGGTCGGCGCAGCCCACCTGAAAGAAGGACACGGCGGGTCACGAGCACATCTGGACCGACAGAACCTCGACACTGCTGGTGTCACGTGGCCCGACGGCGCCGCCATGACTCAAAGGTCCCTTTGTCCCGGTTGTACCCAGTTTATCTGACGGGACAAATGTCCATATCTGACCCATTAAAGTCCGCTCAAAGGACCTTTTCCCGGCAGCTGCTCCCGGGCTCGTAGGCAGAACGGAGCAGAACCAACAAATTGCTTTCTTCATCAGTTTGGGGTCTCTGGGCCCCCGTGGACACGGAGCAGCGTGACACATATTTCTAAATGATGTCATCGACTGATCTGGTCTCGGCTTGGAAAGGAGGCGATATGAGCGTCCTGTTTACAGGAAGTTGCATCGCTCCAGAGGTTCTGTTTCTGCTGCCCGAGAGGAAAAGTACCACAAATATGAGGAGAAATCCAACCAAACGTTGGATTTCTGATCGGTGGAACCAACCAAACGGTCGCCTCGCTGATTCGCTTCCTGTCGTGTTTTCAGTCTTACCTCACATCGGTGTTTTATCCCTGTCAGCATCCTCGAGGAATAAAGGTACAGTTTGTAAAATAAAACAGGGCCAGAATTTGAGAAAACCTTCAAAACTGTAGGGGGCAGCATCTCACCCAGCCTAGTGATAGTTTTCTGCTGCTGTGAGAATATTTCCCTTCTGACATTTTGTCTCTCTGTTTTGGGAGACCCTGGGGGGGGCTGTTGGACCAGCACCTGTTCAGGTACAAGGTGGTCTGAAGCGACAGGGCTAGCTGGTTAGCATGCTAACACAACACACACTTGTTCACGTGTGTTGACGGTGTGAAGTTGCACTCACCCGTTCCCCGCTGCTGCTGTCTCCCTGAGCCGATCGGTTTCCTCTGCAGCCCCACACCGGCACGGACACGGGGAGCGAGCGGGCCAGAGCCACGGGGTCGTTGTGACGGGACGCCGCCTGGCCCATGGCCACGCCCCTCGCCGACGGCGGCGGAGCGTCCTCGCTCAGAGAGCCTGCGTGGGTACAAGAAGAGATACGGAAGAAGCACCAACGTGGTGACTTTGCGCCGGCGTCACCCTCTCTTACCATCCGTGCTCTCCTCCTCGCCGTCCGACTCGAAGAACGGCTCACAGTCCCGGGACAGAGAGTCCTCGTCCATGGAGAAGACACCTGGGACAGAGGACGACAGGTCAGCAGGCGTCAGGCGGAACCACTAACTGGTCGCTGCGCCGCTCCTCACCCGCACTCTCACTCCCGTACGGCCTCCTCTCGTCCATGTCCTCCTCGTCCTCCTCGTCCTCACACGCTTCCTCCAAGTCCACGATCCCAGACCTCCGTCTCTCCCGCTCAGCCTCCTGCGCCACCTTCTCCCGTTCCCTGTCTCCGATGGGTCCCCCGCCCGGCCCGCTCCCGGCTCCGCTGTAGATGGACGGGTAGCTCTGGGAGTACAGCCTGCTGGGACTGACTCCGCCCACCCCGCCGTCTCCTGTCGAGCTCTGGAACGACAAAGGAGCCACCGCATGACGGACGAGAGCGCCGTCAGGGGAGCGGTGCATGACACACGCCTGCGCCCACTCACCTCCCTGACTCCCGCCTCCACCAACTTGGCTCCTCCCTCTCCCACCTGGCGCGTGTGCTTCTGGGCCGTTAACATGGTGGCCGAGTGCAGCACGCCGATGTCGTCCACGTAGCGGCGCACCGACTCGGCCAGGGAGCCCTGACCCCACACACTGTAGGAGTAGTCGCCCTCCTTCGCCAAGGCACCGCCGCCGTCCCGCTTCCTCCGGCCGCCTCCATCTCCGACCGGCCGGAACTTCTTCCATGCCGTCAGGATGGTAATGTCGCAGCCAGACTTCTGACAGTAAGCCTCCGCCGCAGAAAGCAGTGCCAGCCAGCTCTCTCTGTGGTTGTCCGGGATGTCGGGCGCGGGCGACTGGGAGATGGAGGCCATAGGGGCGCTGAGAAAGTACAGCTGATGAGGAGGTTCACACCTGAATTAGAAGCGGTGCCAAACTCAGACACTTTGGTAGCTGTGGCTCATCTGTGCTGGTGACGGGTCGGTCAAGTGGACTCAGGCACTTTGGGATGTGAAACCTGGGACGGGAGAGCCGGGGGGAGAGGGTGTCGAGTTGCTGGTGATACCTGGATGAAAATGAGACACAAAAACGCAGATTAGCCGTAGCATTTTCAAGAGAGCGCATCTGAGAGCGCATCTAACGCTGGAAGGAGTTCAGGTAAACACACACAAACAGCAGTTAGCCTGCCTTCAACCCGCAGTCAGCTTGTCGTCAGCCTACCTTCAACCTCCCATCATCCTGCCTGCTACCGACCGTTAACCTGCCGTCAGCCTTCTGTTAGCCTGATACCGACAGTTAGCCTGCCTGATACGAACCCCCTGCGCCCGGGTCCCTGTCTCTGTCCCTGCCTCTGTCCCTGCTCGGGCCTTTCCGCGCGGCTACAGTCGCCGCTGCAGCTGTTGTTGTTGTTGTTGTTGTTGTCGTTGTTGTTGTTGTTGTCGTTTACTCGTTTCTTCGCCGTGTCCTGCAGCCTCCTCGTGATGGAGCCACCGATTCACCTCCGTGTTTCGGGCTTTAGCCGGAGGCGACACTCGGGGATTTAGACGGCGGAGGCGCCGGAAGACTTTCACCCACCTGTTCGTGTTCCGTCTGCGGCGCCGCCGGGTGTTTTTCCGCCCCGGACTTCACTTCTCTCCGTCGCACGTCCGCAGCCTTCCCCAACCGTTTCTCTCCCCCAGCAAGGCTCGACCCCAGCGGAAGGCTGGCGGCAGCTCTTAGCACCGCTTCCGGCTGAGGCTTTCACAATAAGGATTGGCGTTCGTTTCGTCCCGAGCAGTGCTGGAAAGTTGCTGGAACCAAGTCCTGGCAATTGCTCACATTCTTTATAATTAAACGTTTTACAATTGTATTTTTTATGGGGGAGAATTAAGAAAATAAAAGAGAGAGAAAGAATGTTTTGGATTTTGGAGGTTCTTTAATCATGTGTCGCTCCTCAGCGTCCGTCTGCAATGCTGTCCAAACACCATCTATGTGACATTCACGCGTATTCACTGTTAATTGTCTAAACTGATTTATGTTGATTCCTACGTGATTAATTCAAAATCCTGAACTGGGCTGAGCCGTGGCGACATTCTTTTAATTTGAAAGCTAGAAACGACAGCTCGCATCCGGTGCCGCTTCGGTTGGCTCCGGTTGACCTGACGCTATTCTGACGTCAGCTGTTTACTGCCTTCCAATGGACGCACGTTGTACACGTGACCGGGCTCCGTGGGCGGGCTGCCCGCGAGTCATGTGACTAAGTTTCTCACAACAGAAACATGAACAAATATTTTCAGTTTAGAATTTGATCACAATTCCTGTTTCTATGTGATACACGTACGCTAACTCTCGGCTCTTCTCCCCCTAATGGCCACCACTGGGAACTGCAGCGCCTCTTCGTCGGGTCACCAGGGGGCAGCAGAGCACGCGCGAGGACGTGTTTCAAACTTGATCAGGTCTTTACGACACTGACACGTCTTAGGGCCACTCACATGTACAATGAAAAATAGTGAGCCAGGTTTTACAGAAATACAGTGATTAAGTTAAGTTTAAATAGATACTCGTAAGATGTACACAAAAAAAAATCAAATTACAAATAACAAAAAACACTGACATTTGCACTCTCAGAAGAGATTTTTAGGTTCATTTTGGGATTAAGGACAATATTGATATGTTTTAATAAGGAATCAATAAACACATGAGTAGCTTGTGACTCATCCCTAGTTTACTCATCCAGCAGGAACTAAACATCCATTTTGGATGACAAAACAAGTGAGATTAGATCTGCCAGCACACTACCATTTGTCGTTTGACCCATAATTATTTGGACAATAACACCTTTTTTTGTTTATAATTTTGACTCTGTCAACAACCTTTTTGGAATTAGAGCCATTTAGTCCGAGTACATGTACCATGATCAGGGGCTCACAATTGTCCGTACAAACTAACATAATTTCTGCCCTCAGTTTTGTCTTCAGTCACTGAATAGTTGCTCTGTTGGGTTGAGATCAGGTGACTGATAGAAAAGAACAGAATAGAATATGAACAGAGTATGCTTCAATGGCCATATTGAACAATATTCTGTTTTATCCATCTGCTCTGTGAAGCTCCGTCCTGTCAGTTTTGTAACGTTGAGCTGAGAGTACAGCCCTACACACCTCAGAATTTATCCTGATAAATGATATGATTTGTTATTTGATCCGGATGTTTGTTCTTACAGTATAATTTAGTGTCGATGTTGTTATAGATAGTTTTGTCTCGTTAAAAATACATTGTTCTATTTCTTTCCTAAAGATAATAAACATCCATTTTGCTTCTGCTTAACATCAGTTATGTGGGTAATTATCATGTGTGTATTTCTTCTTTTTGTTGTAAATTCTAAATTGAAAAGGGGGCGACCGTGTTTCATTTTTAATATCTCATCCAGAATTCTGATTTTAGGTGGAACTTGATCATAGTTTTTAAGGACTCATAATATGTTTCTTTGTACATCTGATTTACTAATTTTTTGATCCCCTAAATGATGCGTCATTATTCCAGTTATAACCTGAACTGGAGCTAATTTCACCCCTTTACGGAGGACGTCCTGTGCTCTGATTGGCCCGCCTTCCCTCCGTTACGTCATTTGTGGGGCGGGGTCTTCCGTGAGCAGGAAGTATGACGTAAGGTTTATTTTGGAAAGAAGGGACGGCGGAGACGGAGGAATGGAGCAAAGCGTCGACGACTGCAAGGTATTTTGACGACATTCTAAACACTTTTAGACGGGTCGACAACTTCCGTCCGACCGGAGCCGCCCCGGTTCGCCGCCGGTGTTCGCCGTCGGGCTCGCTGGAGCTAAGTGTTGGCTAATAGCGTTAGCACGGAGCTCGGCGCGGTGCTGGAACAGTTTCCAGTCCGGCTGGTCTGAGAGCAGCCGGACGGCGGTCACGTCACGTGACGTGCCTGTCAGCTGAGTCGCTCGACGTTCCTGCGGTTTGATTCATCGAGCGACCGGAAGGTGACGTGTTTCCCGAACAGTCCGTCTGATCGGCACCTGGAATCACTTTTTTTTTTTTTTTTTAATGTTTACGTCCCAAAGAGAAGTTTCACAAAAGTTTTCCGTCCTTCGTCACGTGTTGTAGAGGTCGCACAAAGGTTAAATTCTCCTTTTATTGAATCGTTGATTAAGAGCCCACCTGTGTCGTCATCAAAATAGTGTGACACGGTCAGCGTGCGTCAAGACGGTGACAGGCAGAGAGCTGGAAGAAGCTAAAGAAACTACAAATCCCAGCCCCTTCTGTAGGCCGAGCTGGGGGGGTAGATGGTGGAACCCGGTTCAGTCACGCCTCTGTGGGTGTCGTCCTCTCCGCAGCTCATATTCGAGAAGGAGGGCGTGTACCTCCACACCAACGCCAGGAGGAGTCTCCAGGACACGACCCTGCCGGGCTTCATCCGGGTCGTGGAGCGGGTAAGGACACCTGTCGCCCAGGCGCCTCAGGACACGTGAGCAGGCTTGACTAACCTGGTGCTCGTTTCAGGCCGGGGTGCCGTCCTTGGAGTGGACTCCTCTGGAGGACGAGGGCCGCGGTGCCCCCGCCGTTCTCTTCTCCAGGAAGGTCAGTAACCATCTGTTTGCACCCCGCTGACCTCTGAACTCCTTCTCACAGCCCCGCGAATGTGAGTTAGTGGGCTGTAGTCCGTGATGTCGGCCTGAGTCCCGCGGGTCCTGAGGGTGAACGAGTGATCTGTTAAAAACTAGGAAGAGAACGCACGGCTGTCCGCAAAGCCTCGTTACACTTTAAGCATCATTTGAGGAAACACTTTGACCGTTTCCCAGTAAAAATGATGCAAACAGGAAACTTTTCCTGTGAACGTGGAGAAAATGGGCCGAATGGAAGGTGTCTCGTTCTCAGCCATGCACACTTCCTGTGGCTTTTCAAAAAACTGATGCAGGTTTTATTTTGTTCATGAATCCACCAGGAAACGGCCTCACTGTTCTAAACACACAGTTATACTGCACTCAGTGCTCTAAACACAGTTGTGCAGTATGTGCAGTTCTAAATACACATACATACACACAGTATAATTCCAGGACAAACTCTGGTATTTCCTGTATACTTTTGGCTCTACACTTTGGTTGCTTTTTACTTTTGTCTTCTGTGGCTCTTTAATGACGAATGAAGTCTTTGAAGGACATAAAAGACAAAGTGAAGCGTTTCAGTGTGAAAATCTGACTCTGACTTTTGGTTCTCCGTCCACTTAAGCGTTGAAACGTTCAAAACGCTGCTGCTCAGCGACCAACCAGGTCCTCCAAACGGGTCATGTCACACTGTCCTAACATGGAACCCTGGTGGAATTAGTAACTTTGATGCGGGACCATGGAAATGATGGATATTTCGATAGCACGGGGACAACATTGACTCCATGCTAAGGGCCAACAAAGTTTGATATTTTTAGATTTCTTGGCTGTTATAACACAGCAGAAGAACTTTGGTAAACTCACAAATGAACTTTTCTCCATCTGGAACAGGATGGAGAGGGAGGGGAGGAGGACACTAACTTTGACCCCGGGTATGAGCCCGACTGGGCGGTCATCAGCACGGTGAAGAAAGAGGGCGCCCACGTCCCGGTCCGAGACTCAGGTGCAGCCGACGGCCCTGTCAGATCTGTTCCAGATCCGGCGGCAGGAGGCTGAATGTGCTGTGTTTGTGTGTCCGCAGGCCAGTGGTCCTTCTCCCTGCCCCTCTCAGAGCTGTACTCCCTGCGGCGGGCCCGCTTCTCCCTGGGCCGAAACTTCCTGGTGCTGACGAGCAGGGGAGGCCACCCGCTGCCGCCGCTGCACTTCCACAGGGGAGGAACCAGGGAGCTGCTGCGGGCGCTGCAGCGCTACATCATCCTGGACCAGTGAGTACGCCCACGGCTGACTCAGCTTCAGCGCCGTGTCAGTGGTCACATGGTTCCTGTCGTCACCAGGTCGCCGGTGGACGGGCGGCTCTTCCTCGCCTACCCTCACGACTCTGGCGCGCTCTCTCAGTCCGTCGATAAGCTGCAGCTCTTCGACGACGGAGGCTCGGATCTGGTTTCGGTCAGTCGTTTTCATTTTTGTTTTTAGATGTTTGAATGAAAGGACACCATCTTACTTCACGTAAATACCAACAAAAAAACAACATTGTACGTGAGCGCTCCCCAGCAGGGAACATCCAGATCACCCCCTGGTGGCTGGCTGTATTATGGCCTATAAGCACCTCCCCCTCTATTGTAGCAAATGGGACATGAACCAAACAAAAAACTACTGAAACTGAAATACGTTTCTTGTATTTGGGGTACTTCTTGACACGCTGATATACTTTCTAGTGTTCATAGTTTGGTGCTGTAAAAGGGAGGCAAAGCGTCATGATTGACAGCTGAGCTCTGCTTGCAGGTGTGTGGGCGGGAACTCTGAATCCCGCTGCACCGCTTATAGCCGCAAAATTTTGCCTTGTACTTCGTACAGTTGGAGGAAGTGCAGACGTGGCGGCCATCTTTGTTAATGTTGTCGCTGTTTGTGATTCTGTGTCGAAACAGAGATTCATCCACGACCCGTACGCCACCACGTTCGGTGGATTCTCCAAAGTGACCAATTTCTTCAGGGCGGCGCTCCGACCTCCAGATTCCCCCGCCTGCTCCCGGACGGCTCAGGACGCCGGCCTGCTGCCCCGGGCGGACGACGAGCCTGGCTTCGAGCTCATCACCTGCGTAAGTGACGGAAACAAAGCGAGGACACGGTCGTGACTACACACATCAGAGATTTCAGAAAATGGCTACCTGTCTTTCCATGAAGGGGGTGGAGCTTGGTCCCAGACCAGACGTGAGCAGGGGTCCACCTCTGGACAGGTGGAAGGACTTTCTGGACCCAGAGGGCAGGGTGAAGAGCCCCGAGCGGGTCAGAGAGCTGGTGTTCAGAGGGGTAAGACGGTCCCTCCTCCTCAGCCTTCTTACCGCCACGTGTGCATGTATTGACACCGTTGTAACCGTCGCAGGGCATCGCACCGCCCCTGAGGAAGGAGGTGTGGAAGTTCCTCCTGGGCTTTTATCCATGGAACAGCACCGCCAAGGAGAGAGAGGACATCCTGCGCGCCAAGACGTGAGTGTTTGGGACCAAAAAATGGAGCCTGTAGAAGGTCCTGCGACGCCACCGGGCTTCATGTTTTATTCCAAGAAACAAGCACGTTGTGGCCTTCAATGAGCTTTAAGCATGTTTTTAGAACCAGGTTGAACGTGTCCGCGATGATGTGCGGGGGCGGGGCTTGAGACAGCTTACCATTGTGAAGCCTCCGCTTGTAGGTGACCTTGTACCAGTAGCTCCGCCTCTTCCGGGGAATCTGCATCTGGTTCAAACACGTGTGGCTGAATTATTCCAGTGTTGGAACTGGCCACTGTGCAGCGTACAGTAGACTAGTTTAAAAGTCAGAGGATGACAGAGGAGGTGAGCTTCACCTCGCTCTGGCTGCAGACAAGGGGCGGGGCTAAAGTAGCATCTTCCTTGCACGTAGACTTAAATGACGGGAAAAAAGAGGAGCTTTTAAAGGTTTGATCAGTGAATGGACGTCAGTTTGAAGGTGGGGCCGCCAACTGAATCCGGGTGCGGTGACCATCCTCCAATCTTCGGCGTTGGGGGGGCCACCGTCACCGTCCGTTCTGCGTTTGAGTTTGACCGTTAAAGGGCCGCGTGCGTGTGCGCACAGGGACGAGTACTTCAGGATGAAGGTGCAGTGGAAGTCGGTGAGCGAGGAGCAGGAGATGAGGAACTCGCTCCTCCGGGGGTACCGCAGCCTGATAGGTCAGTCCGTCAAAGACAAAGATCAGCAGGCGTTTGGGCGTGCGAACGGCGGTGCTGAAAGGTCCACCTGTGTTTGCTGTGACAGAGCGAGACGTCAGCAGGACGGACAGACACAACACGTTCTTCTCCGGGAACGACAACCCGGGCCTGACTCTGCTGCACGATGTGCTGATGACGTACTGCATGTTCAACTTCGACCTCGGTACGTACTCCCGCCACACGTCACTCTTTATGCCTGGTGGGGTGGAGCCGCTCGTTGAGCTTGTGTGGTCTGTCCAGGTTACGTCCAGGGGATGAGCGACCTCCTCTCGCCCGTCCTGTTCGTCACCCAGAACGAGGTGGAGTCCTTCTGGTGTCTGACGGGCTTCATGCAGCTGCTGGTGAGGACGGACGTCTTTTATGTTTCACTCCACAACCAGCAGAGGGCGGAGCTGAGAGGCAGACGTTCCTGCCTGGTCTGGACACAAACAAGAGTGCCTCTGGGCTGGATTCTGCTGGCAGCTCTTAATGGATGTGTTCAGTAGCGATCCGCAGTGTCTTCCTGCTCCTTTAGGCTCCAAAATTTCCCAAAATACTTCCCTTTTTTTGTTTTTTTGTTTTTTTTCCCCATGCCTCCATTGTGGAACGATGAGGTCTGTAACACCGCCGGTCCCTTTATTCTGTAATGTCACTTTATTCACACGTCTCAGACGTTTGGCCTGCACGGCCGAGCTAACCTGAAATCCTTACTGGACTCGTTTCAAACAACATTGCTGTGAAATGTTCGAGCGCGACGGAGCAGGAAACGCGGCCTGAGTGGACGCACGCAGAACGAATCAGCCCCTTCATTTACTGAGATTCTCATCAGAGTTTAAAAACCCAAACCGTCCAAAGCCACAAACGTTTCTCTTGTCCTGTGCAGCACCAGAACTTTGAGGAGTCCCAGGAGGCCATGAA
>KV751432.1:90640-103151 GCA_001698575.1 Mola mola
CGGAGCTGTGCGACTTCCTGGGTCAGTGTGTGTGTGTGTGTGTGTCAGAGGTCATCTCACTGACGATGAGGGGCTCAACCCTTCAGCTGGTGTCGGTTTACTGACATTTACTGAAGTCAATAAACACGCCGTTTGTAAGATGGGCGTGTTGAAAGCCGCTACGCTCGCTCAGCGCTTCGGCCAATAACGCGCGGCTGTGATGTTTGCCATCGGTCAAACGCTGAACGTGTTTTCTGTCCGTCAGACTCCCAGGACAGCGGCTCTCTGTGCTTCTGCTTCCGCTGGCTGCTCATCTGGTTCAAGAGGGAGTTTTCCTTCGATGACATCCTGCTGCTGTGGGAGGTGAGACCGGTCTCGTGTGTCCCCCTCTGAACCCGGACCCGCGGCCTCACTCTGCTCCTCCTCAGGTCCTCTGGACGCGTCTCCCGTGTGACAACTTCCACCTTCTGATCGCCTGCTCCATCCTGCAGTCCCAGAGAGGAGAGCTGATTGGCTCCGACCACGACTTCAACACCATCCTCAAGGTGGGCGCGCACAGCGTGCACGTGTGTGTGTGTGTGTGTGTGTGTGTGTTTGCGTGTAAGTGTGCGTGTGTATGTTTGTGCGTGCGCGCGTGTGTGTGTTGGAGCAGCAGGAGCGCCGACACACACACACACGCAGCCTCTCTGTCCCGTGTGTGTGTGTGCAGCACATTAACGAGCTGACAATGAGGCTGGACGTGCAGATGGTTCTGCGGGGGGCGGAGGCCATCTACCTGCAGCTGACTCAGTGCCAGGTGAGCGCCCCCTTCAGGAACTTCCTGTTTCTCTCTCAACTGCACATTTAATGCGTCTCACAACGATTCATGACGCCGGAACAGGTCACGTATTCTCTATTCGTGACACATAGTGAAATAGTTTGTTAGTACATTAACATAGTCAAACGTGGTTCAGGTGTTGTAACGTGTTTGCTATATTTTGAGATGAATCAGTATATACTGATTATCGATACATAATATCAGTATATTGTAAACGCTTCCTGACTGATGCTGGAAGCGACGCCTCCTCTCTGCCCCCCAACCAGGAGCTCCCGCTCAAGGTGCAGCAGGTCCTGGGTGTCCGCGGGCCGTCCGGCGAGGCCCAGCCCGCGGCCGCGGCGCCGGACCTTTGTGCATGAGGAGACGTGTAGCAACTGTGAAGGATCGATGAGAAGGACTGTCGGAGCTGGCGCTTTTCTTTACCACGTAGCCGAGAACGTCCCGTCCTGTCCGCCACGCGCGGCCCAACCAGATGAAGTACGGGCACACTGGCTGCTTATTCCTAGCCTATGCAAATGTTTTTGCATGCCTTCCAATTTTCCCGAGTGGCGTGGTTATATTTTCACGTTTTGTCAAGAGCGATTTGTTACCAAATAAATGATGGAGTCCCAGTGAGGCTCGTTCTAACGGACTGTACGGGCCTCATCATACTCGTGGTCACTTCCATCCCATAAACAGCTGTGTGCAGTTGTGTGCATAGCTGCATCACACAAAAACAACAATAAGAACAACACAGTAGATAAATGTGTATTCATACAAAGTGTAATAAACCCATTTTTTTACTAACATGTCAGAGAAATGGTACGTTTTTGCTTCACGTCACAGCTTTATGCCGTCGGGGCCGTTTGTCCCCACGTAGGAAACGACCTCTAAGACGCATGCTGAAAGTGTTTCAAAAGTATCTAATAACTCTCTAAGTAAATTAGTGGAACTTTCAGAAGGTACATTTAAAAACTGAATAAATGAAATGGAACAGTATAAACAACCACCATCTGTTGTTGTTGTTTATTTGGGCAGGTTTGCTCCTCCATACAGAGCTGGAAGCTTGCGCAGAAAAATGCTTTTGCTGTGTTATGAGACAAGAATTTGGGGGTAAAATGTTGTTTTTCTTCCCAGTGTAACAGTAACAAATCGTTGGCTTCGTGTCTTATCTGGTGAACTGGTTAAACTTTGCCCCCCTCCCCCAGCGGCCAGCAGGTGTCTGTGTGAGGGCCAAAGCGCTCGTCTGTTCTCCGCCGTCCCGGGAAATGAGCTGGAAAATGAGGGGCGGGGAGCCACACCCCCTTGTCAGGACCTGCTGCCCGTCACCGTCGTTTGAATACAGCTGCCGCGTATGAATTTAGCGTGCCGCTTAAACAGGACGGCCACCCCACGGTGACCTCGTTCAGACTGGACCCGCTCTCAGCCCCCGTGTTGTCCCAGCGACGTGCAGGACGATCGTCCCAGAGGGGCCGTGATCTGCAGCACGTCAGCAGGTTGACATCCAACCTCTGACAATCGATGTGTTGTTACGTTTCACCGCGTGTTTGAAACTGACTGCAGATATCCAGCAGTTGGCACGCTAACCAGCTCGCCCCCGCCTGGCCGGTGTCCTAACGCCACTTTGATCCTCAGCGGGTGATAGAACACTCACTGGCCACTTTATTAGGTATGCCTTGCTTGCACCGGGTTGGGTTGGACCTGGTTGGCCTTCAGAACCGCCTGAATTCTTGGTGGCACAGTTTTGGTCCATACTGACACGCGGTCGCTCCCGTTCCACCACATCCCACAGGTGCTGTTTCGGACTGAGACCTGGTGACTGTGGAACCAGCCTGAGATGATCCGAGCTTAGATCTCAGGTAGGCTGTGGCCTTCAAACGGGTTCCAGTTGGTACTGAAGGGCCCGAAGTGTGTCAGGAAAATGTCCCCTCACCATCATGAAGCGCTGGCACGGGATTTACGCCAGATTGTGAGCCGACCAGGCGACGTTAGTCCTGCAGCCCAGCTCGTTGTGGTTCTCCTCTGACCCGTTTTCTCCTCTTCCCTGTACACGCAGCAGAGCAGCAGTTTGTGAAATACTGACACGCTGATGCGGCCGTGTGATCGGCTCAGTCGGCGGTTTAGCAGGCGTACCTAATAAAGTGGCCGGTGAGCGACAGTATACGCTGAATATGACAGGGATGCTGATCATCCCGATCAGTGATCACGTCCAGATTCAACCTGTTTCTCGACTGTCACAATCAACATCTGCGTCCAAAACAGAATCAGAGGAAGTTTAAGGTTCAAGAAGTAAATCAAAGGTGGGAAGAGGAAATAATTTCTCTATCAAACGCTGCTTAACTTGGTCCCGTTTGGTCAACGTGTCCACACTTGGACCAACGTGTGGTCCGAACTGCGCATAAGTTTGCTCTGACCTCAGAGACTAAATGCCAGTCGCGCTCACACGTTCTGTCCGATGAATTATCGCCTATTTAAATGGGATTTGAAAGTCGAGCTGCCGCCGGAGCCCCGATGTGTGACGAGGTTGTAATGATGGACAAATACAATGTGTATTCTCCCCCGTTGTGGCCGTGGGAGGGGTCCCCGGGGGGCCGTCGTCTGACACTGATTTGTAAAGAGAGACAATAGAGCTCCAGTGTCTGTGGCCAACACCTCGGCCGGCCCTCCCCGCCGGCCTCACTGCTCCGTGAAGACGAGCGGCAGATTGCTGCAGGGAGGGGAGGACACAGGTTGCTTTGACAATGAGAAACCTCAGAAGTGAGAGGGGACCGGGGGGGACGCAGAAAATACGGTGAAAAACACGCGTTTTTAAACGTGCTCCACCTGAAGGACAGTTTTCCTCGTCCTATCAGGGCGGGAAATGTCCATAAAGTGCTTCAGACGTGGAAACGGGGACGGAATAGAAAGGTGCTGCCGGACAGAAAGTCAAACGGGAAGGAGACCTCCTGACAGTCATGTGACGAGAAGTGCGGCAGCTCATTGTCAGAGTCTGGATGTGACCTCTCGTCTCCTCCTTTCTTTCTTTCACGACGGAGACAAGCTGTTGCCCCCCCACCGCCACCTGTTGCAGCAATTGTTGCAGCAGCCACTTCGTTGTCCGCTCATTATTGTCCGTCAGCGGTCAGGGGGCCACGCCTCCTTTCCCAGCCCCCCCCCCCCGCTGGGTATAAAATGTGGAGTTTCAGCTCAGGAGGTCAAAACTGAACCAGGACCAAAGAGGCTCAGCAGGGATTTCCTCCTGGGGTGGACAGAACCGTTTTACCCAGCAGGCCGTGCGGGCGGACGAAGGCATGTCTGTGTCTCTGTGGTGCGAGGAGATGGAGGACGAGCAGGGCCAGGAGCAGGGCTGGGCTAAGCTGCGGGCCCCCTGGGACCCCAACGTGTCGGGCCGGCGTGTGATTCAGAGGCTGCTCCGCGCGGAGGAGCAGGTCCCCGGTGGTCCAGGTGCTGCTGCGGGGCCGGTACTGACCCGTCTGTCTCTCCTCAGGTGTGCTGCCAGCGCGGCTGCGACGAGGCCGTGTTCCCTCTGTCTGTGTCCCTGCTGGACCGCTTCCTGGCGGCCTCCTTGTCGCCGCCCGTCTCGCCGCACTGCCTGGCCGCCGGCTGCATCCTCATCGCCTCCAAGCTGACCGAGGGCGACGGCGTTACGGCCGAGGCGCTCTGCGCCGCCGCCGGATGCAGCTTCCTGCCTTCCAGCCTGCGGGTGAGTCGCCATCGCCGACCGATCGATACGTCGGCCAACAGCCGCAATCTGCTCCTGCAGTGAGGTTGTTAGTAACATTTTACGCACCGACAATGAACTTTTGTCTTAAAGTTTTTCATTTCGGCACAAAGTGGCGACCGATATATCTGCTGATCCGCTCCGTCTGTGGGGGATAATCAATAAAACGAGTTTGGTGTCGAGCTGCTCAGCGTCTTCAGACGACACGATGGAGTTCGGACTCAGCAGAACTCAGAACTCTCACATAACCTCTGACGTCCTCATCAGGAGATGGAGCGCCTCATCCTGGCCACCCTCCGGTGGGACACGGCGGCAGTGACTCCGCAAGACTTCCTCCCACACTTCCTGGCCTCCCTGGAGGAGAGGGGAGGAGCGGCAGGCGGAGGCGGCTCCGAGGGAGCGCCGCCGTCGCTCGTCGCTGCAGCGTCACTCGACTGCGCCCTGCGGGGCCTGGGCGCCGAAGCACCCGGCCAACTGGCGGAGCTCTGCCAGGCAGAGCCGGTGAGTGACCCTGCGGCCCCGAGGCCCGTTGGCCTGATTCCCTTTCTGTCCGGAGTTCGCAGACTCTTACGTGTTGCGTGTGTTGCAGGCGGTGCTGCAGTGCTACAGCGAGATGATCGAACACGCCCTCCGACAGCGGCTGGGGAGCGTCCTCCGGCAGGGGCCCACGCAGAAGGGCGAGGAGCTGGAGCGCGAGAGGCCCGGGACACCCACTGACATGAGAGACATTGATTTCTAACCACGGAATCTGCGCCAGAATCCAGTTCATCGGTCCAACCGATATAAACGATCACCTCAGCTAGGACTTTCTTCGACAATTTGAAATTATTACTGATTAATTTATTTTTTCCAACGTATTTATTCGTGAAGAGTGTCGCCATATCTTTTCCATGTTTTATGATGTATTCGTTTTATTGTTGCCCTTGGTGTTATTTCGATCATCATATTTATGTCTTTTATTTATTTCCATGTGCAATTGTTGACATATTTTGTGTTAATTTATTTCAATTTACCATGAATTTGTGTTTGTGTGCTGAATACAATATATAACAAATCTATTTTTCAAAGGAATTAAACGTTTAAAACGTTTGTAAACAGCTCTGCTCTGTGTTTTGTTTACTGGTGGAACAATGCTACGTTCACATGATACTCATAGGGTAGTATTTACAAACTCTACGCTTCTTTTGTGGCTAATAAAACATACAGTAACTAAATTAATTTTTGTTCAGCCACATTTTGCTGATTCACATTTTTCACATCGGTTTCGGTTGGACCACTCAAAAATGTAACGAAAACCCCGGCACATGTCAGGGACGTTTAAAAAAAGACGTCTATTACGTCCGATAGCATGTGAAGGCAGCACGAGGCACTGGCGCTGCAGTCTCGTGACGTCAGGTGTGTGCGACTCATACGAATCCGAGTCCGCGTCCAAGCGAAGACCAAGACACGGTAAGACGCGATTTCTTCACACGTTCCGTGACACTTTGCGTCCGGCTTTAAAGCACAGAATCCACAGAAACTGTTTTAGAATGTAAGAAGAAGAAAAAAAAGGCAGGAACAGAGACATTCGGCGCTTCCGGCTCCGCGATGACGCAGTAAATCACACGCGAAGAGTGAATGATGTTTAAAATGACGTCGAGCCTAAAAACACCAGATCGTAGCCTAGTTTGGTTGGACGTCAAAGGTCAGGGGAAGGTTGCGGTGGGATGGAGTCCCCCCGGGTTCGCGTCTCGCTTTCTGCCAGCTAGCCAACGAGCGGCGGTAAAGTCCGACTGTCCCTTTACAACCGCGTCGTGTCCTCCGTTCAGCCTTCAGCCCAACTTACCTGCCGCATTCGGATGTTCTGTCGCTCGACACACGACGATTAAAATGTCAGAACCTCTGGCTGTTCAAGTAGCCCGTAAGGGCTGCTGATGCTGGTCCCCAAGTCCAGCATCCGGGTACGTTTGGCTCCCAGGTGTCACTCACACGCCCAGGTGACGCTGAAGTGGTTGAACAGTTTGCAGTTTTCTGAGAGAAACCCTGAGAGGAAGTGGGCTCGTCCAGTTTTTGAGTGAAGGAGATGTTGCCTCACTGTCATGTCCTGCATCATTCTAACGACGGCCCTTTTGCTCCGAAGGAGGATGACCTGGAAAGCCGGCCTGCTGCTCCTCCTGTCCGTGTGTGCCGCGGTCTGGTCGAAGCCGGTCGATCGCACCGTGGCCAAGCAGGGAGCTGCGGAGGAGGTGCAGGAGGAGAACGGGGTAACGCTCTCAGCACACAGAAAGTGTTGCGTGTGCAGTGGCAGGCGAGAGTAGCTGAGGTGCGGCTTCCTGTTGCAGGACACGGGACTGTACTACGACAGGTACCTGCGAGAGGTGATCGACGTTCTGGAGACGGACCCTCACTTCAGAGAGAAGCTGCAGACGGCCAACACGGAGGACATCAAGGTCAGCAGCCGTGTCTCCTTCGACCTCGAAGGGTCTCCCTTCACCCTTTGCACGAGCGTCCGCTCTCGGAGGTCAACGGTCATGTCGACCCCAACTGTTGGGGACCGTGAGCACGATATCTCCTGGGTTTTTGTCAGATTTGAAGTTCCCTGGCAGGACCTGCGGGTTCTGGTGGACGGAACACGATGATTTGATAAAGCTGAGTGTGTTGTGAGATCAGCCAATAGCAGGTGAGGGGCGGGGCTAAGATAGCAACCCTATCCCCACACTCTAGATAAGACAAAGGTAGCAATCAGAATCCTAATTTAATGAAATATAAACCAGAGGGTTTAATCGAAGGCTGCAGCTGGACTTTAATAGATCCTTTAATGCTATAAAAATGAGGTGAAACGTGGTGTAAAAACGTTTCACTTTATTTTAAGCAGTTGTCAAAGTGATCGTCAGATTAATTGATGATGAAAATAATCATTATTGGCCTCTTTTTGAGTTCTTGCTGGAAGTAAACTTTGTTTGGTGTGAACCTGAATGTTCTTACAGAACGGACATCGATCACATGAAGTAGAGAAACGTGTGAAAGTGATTGATTTCACTGCCTTGTGTGCGTTTGTGCGTCAGAACGGGCGCCTCAGTAAAGAGCTGGACCTGGTCGGCCACCACGTCCGGACCCGGCTGGACGAGCTGAAGCGTCAGGAGGTTTCCCGCCTCAGGATGCTGCTGAAGGCCAAACTGGACAGCACCAACGTTCAGAGTGAGCACAATTCATTCCATCTGTCACCACTTCTCTCCGACTATTTTCATCCTTTTCCCCCAGAATCCAGATTGAGCTTTATGATTTTTCATTTCTAATAATTTTTTTCTTAGAATTATTTAGACTATTTTCTTTCACATTTCTTTTGTTTCACAAAATTCCCTGCATTTCTCTCTCTGATTTTTTTTTTCTCCTTTTCTTATAATTTTGACTCCTCTGAATACTTTTTTGACTGCAGGTCACTGATCTCTTTTTTTTGGACACGTCTACAGATTATACTTGCCTTTGCTGTCTGAATGTTGCTGCAGCAGCTTCAGATATGCACACGTCTGAGGTGGAGTGAACAAAGCTTCCGTTGTGTCGGAATCTTGACTTAATAGCCGTTGCAGGCACCAGCCAGCAGGGGGTGACCCAGACGTACATTTGGGGAACAAGTGCAGAAGCAGTTTGTGTCATTTTGCTGACTCGTGTCTCGTGCGTGAAGCCCTGCAGATGGACCACGCCTCCCTGCTGAAGCAGTTTGAACATCTGGATCCCCACAACCAGAACACGTTCGAGGCCAAAGACCTCGAGCTGCTCATCTCCACGGTGAGATACTTTCGTTTGAAAGTAGCCACCAGTGGCCAACTCGCCAACTCCGCCCTGTCGGCGAACACGGCCAATTAAACGATCAACGCTCTCCAAAATAGTCCGAGAGAGGCCAGTTTGACTGCAGGGGTGGTGGTCAGTTGGTCTCGGAGGCCCGCTACAGTTAGCATCGGTTAGCAGTTACCTCAGCAACAAAATAAGATGTATGCAAACCCTGAGTGGGTGAAATATATAAATAGGCTTTGATAAAAGTTAAACGTAATAACGATGGGCTGATTGGTTGAGGTGCCAGCTGAAGTCTGGCTCTGTGTCCAGGCCACCAAGGACCTGGAGAACTACGACGCTGAGAGACACGAGGAGTTCAAACGCTACGAGATGCTGAAGGAGCACGAGAGGCGGGAGTACCTGAAGGGCCTGGACCAGGAGAAGAGGGAGCGGGAGGAGAGGAGATTGCAGGAGCTGAAGGAGAAACACCGGCAGCACCCCAAAGTCAACGCTCCAGTCAGGGCACCAGTCGCCGCAGCGCCTCTCCGATGGCAGGCGGCGACTGGCGCCCTGACGCGTTTCCTGTGCTGTGTTCAGGGCAGCGTGGCTCAGCTGCGGGAGGTCTGGGAGGAAACGGACGGACTCGACCCTCAGGAGTTCAACCCCAAAACGTTCTTCAAGCTGCACGGTGAGGGCTCCTCCTCCCATAATAACGCCTGTGGCTCAGCAGCTCCGTGTGGCCTCACTAACCGTCTCTCGCTCTTTCCTCTTCCTCCCAGACACCAACGAAGATGACGTGCTGGACGAGCAGGAGCTGGAGGCCCTCTTCACCAGAGAAGTAAGGAGCCCTGCAGGATGCCTGCACCCAAACGCCTCACTTTGATCCACAGTTGTGCTTTTTTTTAATTCCTTTTTTCTCTTTTCAGCTGAATTTGGAGGTTTTATTTCCTTGTAAATGTTTTTTTTTCCACAGAATTTTTTTGTCCCCAAAAATTCACGACTTTTCTCGTAGAAAAGTTTAGAAAAGATTCATAATTCAGATTTTTCTTTCTCAGAAACTTCGCTTTTTTCCTCTTTATTTTTAAGTCTTTGACACTTCTGTCAAAATAAATTTTTCTCAGATTTTCTACCAAATTTCTGAATTTTTTTCTGCCTCCTTTTTGTCCCCAGAATGTTTTCAAATCCTAGTTGAGAACTTTGTTTTCTCTGACTTCAAATTTTAGTCCTCAAAATCTTGAGTTTTCCATCAAAATTTTTTTCTTTATCTGATGTCTGAAATTTTTCCTTCAGAATTTTTAACTGTTTTTCCTCAGAATTCCGATTATTCTCCTCAGAATTCTGAGGGAAAATTGGAGAGTTTTTCGTGTGCGTCCTCGTCCATAAATGAGCCTCGCCGAGCCTCTCTGAAGGAGTCGCAACAGAACCTCAGCCGGTCGGCTGTAAAAAGCCGATCAGCCGTGGTCCCGGCGGCAGCCTAACTTCTGTCGGCTGTCCTCCTGCAGCTGGAGAAAGTCTACGACCCGAGAAACGAGGAGGACGACATGATGGAGATGGAGGAGGAGCGGCTGAGGATGAGGGAGCATTTCATGAAGAACGTGAGTTGGCTCAGCTTCGCCTCGGCCGGCACCTCGCTTGGCTCCCACTGACACGCTCTGTTTTCTGAAGGTGGACACAAACGGAGACCGTCTGGTTGGTCTGGACGAGTTCCTCAAGTCCACCGAGAAGAAGGAGTTCCGTGATCCTAAAGAGTGGGAGGTAAAGCCAAACAAGCACATAATCGACAAACAGCCACAAACAAACCTCAAACACTAAACTGCGCCGACCCCTCGTCCTTTTCCGCGGAGACTCTGGACACCCAGCCACTGTACACGGAGGAGGAGCTCCGGCGCTTCGAGGCCGAGCTCAGGGACAAGGAGGAGGAGCTGAGGAGGAAGGCGGTGAACCTGCGGCAGGAGCAGGAGCTGCTGAAGGAGCGAGGCAAAGCCCTCGAGGCCCAGAGGAGGGAGTACCAGCAGGTGACCCTCCTGAACCCGAAGAGCCCTGACGGCAGCTCGTCCTAGTCCTCCTTAATGGCCTTTCTCCAAATTTCAGGCGGTATTGGAGATGTCCCAGAGGCAGAAGGAGCAGCAGGCAGCGGACGGGCAGCCCCTGGCAGGTCCTGGCGGGGAGCTCAAGTTCCGGCCGGCGGACGCTAAAGGTAATCCTGAGCGGTGGGAGGGGCGCCGCAGGTTTGTGTTCTGCCTGTCGGTACTGAGTGTCTTCTGTCCATCACAGAGGCCAAACACGGAACCAAGACGCCGCACACCTGAGACGGCCTTCGTACGGCGAGCTCTACATCCCATCAACGCCATTCGGGTTTCGCTGCAGTGTGTCAGAACGCGGTGTCCAATAAAGCCGTGACTTTGAATCAGAGTTACTGTGTCACTTTGTGAGGGAAACCGTCGTCTTATATCAAACCAACTTATGAGTCCTGAGTTCTGGGTCACATGACAACGTCTGGCGCTTTTCCTGAATTATTTTGTACTTCTGACCTTCTTTATAAAGTTACGTTCTTTATAAAGTCCCCGATGCTCCCAATGGTGAGAAGTTCTTTGGAAAAGTCATGTCAGCAACCATTTTGTGCCACTGCATCTGAGGAAACGTTGGCTACCTGTGGCAGAGGTTGAATGAATGAATGAAATGAAATCAACCATCTTGACAGCCCCCTGGTGGCTGGCTGCAGTATAGTCATAAACCCTTCCCCCTGTATTTCAGATGGGACATGGGCTAAACCAAAAACTAAAAGTAAACATCAGCTCGGGATGATGGAGGCGTCTCTGCAGTCCTGGACTCTGTATCCACTGTCATGGCTCCCCAAAGACCTGCCAATCCTTGTCCTTTTGAATAGACACTGTCGCCCGGGGCGTTCTTATCAGCGTTCCTGTGACCCACTGACCTCTCCTGACGCCCCCAGTGTCCTGGCAGCTGCCCCCTGTCAGTCACTGCTGTCATAGCAGACAAATTGAGACGCCTTGAGGGCACTTCCTGGAACACGCTGGTACTGTCTCTGGACCTGGCAGAGCACTTTTATTTTGAAATGTGGAGACATTTAGACGCTGTTACAGCCTGATTGTAAAAGGTTCCAGTCAGTCGTGTCAGCAGCAACATTTTGTTCTGTTAGTTTCAATCAGATGAATCACATTTTTATCCTGTTGCCGATGGTGACAATACCAAACCGACCCAAGTAAAGATGGCCGACAAGCAACCACTTCCTCCCCACTGTACAAACATGAAACTAAAATATCCTGATGCGAGTGCTGTTGTGCTTTAGAGCCGCCTGACTGTCAATCACGATGCTCCACCCCCCTTTTTTATAGCATTGGGACACAGTGACACAAAATGGACTCGGCAAGGAAAAAGGACCCCGACTCTGGGAAATCCAGGTTGGTGTTGGCGGGAAGTGATGCTAATTCACATGCTAAACACCAGCATTCTGTTATTAGTAGGTGATACGGTGTTGTTTAGTTGCGAACGTTTGAGACAATGTTGTGGCCCGTGATGAAGCTTGAGCATGCACGTTAACTTGTGCACCTGAATGCATCATTGAACATTCTTGAATCTTCACCTCTGACGGAGGTTCCGTCTTTTCTGAGCCTTTTGAAAGTTCACCACGGCCTCCAGTTTCACACAGAAATAAAAACATTCACAGTAAACTGCATTTCCCCTACTTAACCGCCAGGGGCTCCGACAAGTTTCCGACTTCTCAGTGAGAATGAACGCACGCGCGCACGCACGTTTTGCGTTAGAAGGCGCTGAAGCGTCCTCCCGACGCGCGGAGATGATGGGAGATAACTGACGGGAGGTCGTCAAGTTACGCAGGAAACACCGGGAGACAGACCGGAAGCGCAAGTGAAAAAGTACATAGTAAAATGTTTTAAATAATAGTAAAAATAACAAAAAATAATAGACAACCGCAAGTAGTTAAAAAATTTATTGAAGCACAATTTTTAAATTATTAAAGAAAGGTTTTTCTACAGATTATTTTGAGAGCAATTAATATCCAAATATTATTACACAAAGACCTCGACGATGTGTTAATAAAGGTGAGATGTTCTGTCACTAAACTGTTCACCAACAATCCACGCGCAGCGTCTCCTCATCAGAAGGGAGAGAAGCCTGGCTGTTTTATTGTGACAGTCCCGGCCGGATGTGGGCCGTGTTTCCGTCTGCCACTTTGACGCAGCGGGCTGTTCCCCCAGTGGAGGGAGGGAGGGGATGAGGGAGGG
>KV751432.1:103377-115210 GCA_001698575.1 Mola mola
CGTGTCCGTTCTCCGTCGACCATGGAGCGGGTAAGACCCACGACGGCGCGCGAGCATCCAGCTGTGTCCGTGGGCGGGGTGGAGGAAGGGCGGGGGTGTTAATGGGAAGGACAGACGCAATAAAACCTCCGTTTCCTGACGTTTGTCTCCGTCACACCTGCGAGAAACGAGCCGGGCGCCGGTTCGGTCCGCTTCTCGAGCCTCCATCACGGCCGGATGAGCGGCACCTCCCACCATGATGGAGCCCCGCCACGGAAGCTGCTGTTTCCTCCCAATTCACCCGTTCATTTCCGTCCGAACGCAACGCCTCATTTCCCGGAAGGCCGCAGGTACAATTCATGATGACTCCCGCATACTTCCGTCCGCCACCCGCAGCCCCACCGGTCGTCCTTCGGGGGTCACGTGACCGCCGTCACAACCCGCCAGATGTCACGTGTTCAGATCCATCACCCCTGTTCTTCTCTCCTCAGGTTCGTCTATCATCTCAGTGACGCCCCGGAGGTCAGAGGTCGTCCACTGTAAACCCACTTCCCTCCTCACCCCTGCACCTGCGCCTGCACCGTCCCGGCCCCCTGCACCGTTTCCCCCCAAAACACGCCACGCCTCCACTGCTCTCTCACCGCCGCCGAGAGACTTCCTGTTTGATGCCGCGCTGAGCCGTCCCACTCATCCTCACATAACGCCTCTCTCACCCAGGGCGCAAGATGATGTGTGAGGTGATGCCCACCATCTCTGAGGACGGTCGCGGCGGCGGGGGCTCGCCCTCTCCGGCAGGGGGCGGAGGAGGGATGGGAGGCACGGGCAGCTACCGGGATCCCCGCGGCGGCGACGAGGGCGGCAGCACGGGCAACCTGGAGTCGCTGATGGTGAACATGCTGACGGAGCGGGAGCGGCTGCTGGAGAGCCTGAGGGAGACGCAGGACAGCCTGGGGACGGCCCACATGCGGCTGCGGGAGCTGGGCCACGAGAAGGAGTCGCTCCAGAGGCAGCTGTCCATCGCACTGCCACAGGTACCGCCCCGACAGAGATGGCCGCCATGCATCCGCTCCCTCCCATCGCTGCTGTCTGATGACGTTTCTTGTTCCTGCCCACCTGCTAGTCAGTCAATCCTCCCATTTTACAGAAACAGATGTTAGCTGACTGTGGCAGATGTTAACTGGCCCTGGTAGATGTTAGCTGGTTGTGGCACATGTTAGCTGGTTTTGGCAGATGTTAGCTGGTTATGACAGATGTTAGCTGGCTGTGGCAGATGTTAGCTGGCTTGTTAGCTGGCTGAGGCAGATATTAGCTGGTTTTGGCAGATGTTACCTGGTTGTGACAGATGTTAGCTGGCTGTGGCAGATGTTAGCTGGCTTGTTAGCTGGCTGTGGCAGATGTTAGCTGGTTTTGGCAGATGTTAGCTGGACGTGGCAGATGTTAGCTGGTTGTGACAGATGTTAGCTGGCTGTGGCAGATGTTAACAGGTTGTGGCCGATATAAGCCATATCTAAACATACACCAGCATGATAAGAATTATCTGAAATGACAGAAACCAACAATGAGAGACATGTACTTGAGGAGTACCTTAACTCCGGCCCGGGTCCCATCTGCTGACATGGATGGGGAGGAGCTTATGATTCATACCGCAGCCAGCCACCAGGAGGCCATCCAGATGCTTTGGGGAGGTTGGGCTGGAGACACGATGCTGGCCACCGTTGGCATCTCGTTTCACAACATGTTGCTAACATTGATTGGATGATGTTGAAAATATCAAACAAAATAAACAAGTAACATAAACCCCTCCCCCCTCTAGCAGACGGGCCAAACTAAAATCTCTAAAACTAGATGGTTTCTGTCAGTTTAGGTCGTCCTTATCAAGTGATGTTTGTTCAAGTCTTCATTTCTCACCAGCTATGTTTAATTGTTCATTTAGAGATATAAAAATGTGGCAAAACGCCATGATTGACAGCTGGGCTCTGCTCCTGATTGACTGGGTGGGAACTCAATACTGTGGCTCTGCCTCCTGAGCGCTACAGCGCAACGTCGGCCTCTGAATGAGCACAAGATGGCAGCGATCGTGTCCTCAATAGTTTGGCTTAATTTTTGGGCACTGGGAGAAAGTGATGCGGTGGCCGTCTTAATTAGAAATTTAATTCATCGATTCACAGTTAGCTTTTTTTTCCAACGTGTCACTTGGAGTCCAGCCTCACACCGACACGGTTCCGGGCCAGTTCTGGTTCCCGCACCTACTCTTTAACAAACCAGAGCGTTCACACTCAGAACTTTTTAGGTCCGGAACCCGAAAAGTTGGTTCGCGCAGAAACCAAAAAATAGCTGGTTCTTCTTTGTGAACCGCGACGTCTCCGGTGACATTTGAGTGATGTCATCAGTGGGCGTGTCTTATTATTAGGAAGCAGAGATAAATGAGTGTTGGTTGCTGCCATCAAACACGAACTACAAGACGAGAAACCAACAAAGAAGGACGGAGACCAAATCTAAACTGAAGAAAGTTGTTCAGTGGTCTGCGGAGGAAACAAAATGTGTGGTTTTGATTTGGACGTCACCGAGTTTCAGGAGGAACCCGAAGGCAGAACCTGCAGAACGAAGCTGTTTGTGGAACTGACGGACGAGTTGGACGGGCTGAGTTCACGAGAACAACAGAACAAATTATAATCACATTTAAAAAACGTGTTGCTTCCTAATACTGTGACGTCGTCCTTTGGAACTTTGGCTCCTCTTAGACCAGTCTAAATGCAGACTGGTTCGCTAGAGAGCATTAACCCAAGGATGGAACCGGAGCCAGAACGAGAACAGTGTCAGTGTGAAAGTGCTCTGTGAGCCCCCACTGCTGGAACAAGGCGGGGTAGACTCCTGCTGCTTCTCTGGGTTTTTGGGGTATCCTCCTGTTTTTTTTTTTTGGTTAGCTTTAGCTGTTAGCATTAACAGTTTGGGAGAAGATGGAGGTGTTGGTAGGAAGGCGTCCAGCTTTGATGTGAGGCGAACTGTCTCTTTGATTCTTGGTAGAACTACAAAAGTAAACACTGGTGTTATCAGCGTATTTGAGAAGTTCAATATGATCAATCAGCCAATAAGAGTAGAAGTTCCTCTGAAGCATATCAATCAGATGAAACGACTAAATAGACAAATGTGAGAAAGCAATTTGAGATGAAAATTTCAGTTTTTTGCTTGATGACAGGAAGAAAGTCGGGTTTTATCAGCGCTTTTAGAACTCGCAGTGAAAACGTCCCATCTCACTGTCACCATCCACATTTAAACTCAAAACGCTACATCCTGAGTCATGTGATCGCTGCGAGCTAAAACTGCACGAATGACACGATAAAGTGAAAACAGTGGGCGTATTTTAAAAGTCTTAGCACAGCCGCTGCAGGTTCTTTGTATCAGCACTAAATGATGATCAGAATTTCATCGCCTTCTAACAGCACGTTTGGCCACCAGGGGGCATTTTCGGTAAAGCAAAGAAACACAAATGTACATTTTCAGCCTTGTCTCCGTCACTATGAGTCCAGTCGACGCCAAAGAAATGCTAATGGATGAGGAGATCGATACTGTCATGGGGATGCCCTGATGCGTCTCCTGCTCTGCTGCTGTCTTTGCGAGGACATCGGGGACATTTGGGGGCCGTATCCACGCTGCGCTCTGGCCGAGCTAAGTAGTAGAATTGTTCAGCCGGAGGCTGATTTTGTTTCATACTTTGATGTTAAACTCCAGAAGAAGAAACGTTGGGTTGAGCGTTTGTTTTTTAGAACCACTGGCAGTCGTTCAGTTGAGTTCAGATAGTCACTCCTGCCCCCTGGTGGTAAAACTCTGTATAGCAAGCTGATCCCTTCTGTCGCTCAACAGGAAACTGGTTTGAACATTTTTACGCCGTCCTGATGGGAGTTGTTTGGATATTTTCATGCAGACATACACAATTGGGTCCAGATGTATTCGGACAATGACACCGTTTTTTTTTATCGTTTTGCCACAGTGGATCTGAAATCAAACCATCGAGATGTGATCAAAGTGCAGACGTTCACCTTTAATTTAAGAGGTTTCACACAAGTGTGGCATTTACTGTTTAGGAATTACAGCCATTTTATTTAGAGTACCTCCATTTTCAGAGGCTTAAAAGGATTTGGACACGCTAACATAACTATAAATATAACCATATTCTTTAATAGCTATAAATCCTTTAAGTCTGGAGTCCATGGACATCACCAGGCCTTCACTGGAGCCACATTCAGCTGCTGCTTGTTTTGTCTTCAGTCACTGAAAAGCTGCTCTGTCGGTTTGACATCAGCTGACGGAGTTGGCCATCGAAGAATAATCTGTTTCTTTGATTTGCTTTAACACTGTGTTTAGGGTCATTATCCATCTGCACTGTGGAGCCCCGTTCTGTCAGTTTTGTAGCATTCTGCTGAGAATGAGCTGAGCAGAGAGTTTAACCTTATACACCTCAGAATTCATCTTGGTCCTTCTGTCAGCAGTAAGTCCGTTCCATTGGCAGCCATACACGTCCATCCCATAATGCTGCCTCCACCATGTTGGACTCATGATGTGGTGCGTTGGATCTTCAGCTGTTCCTTTATTTCTCCACATTTTTCTCTTCCCATCATTCTGATACAAGTTCATCTTGGTTTCATCTGTCCACAGAACCTGATTCCAGAAGTTGGGAGACTTTTTGAGATGTTTCCTGTCAAAGTCTAATCTGTCCTTCCTGTTCCTGAATGTTCTCAGTGGTTTGAATCTTGTTGTAAAGCGTCTGTATTTACATCCATGAAGGCGTCTCTTGATTGGAGACTTCGACAATGATGCGCCGACCTTCTCCAGAGTTCTCTGGAATTGTCTCCATGTGGTGAAGGTTCTATTCTTCAGCAAGGAAACGATTCTGCCATCATCCACTTTGGTCCAGACCCTTTGATGTTGTTGAGCGTTCTGTCTTTTTAAGAATGGACCGAACACACCTGCAGTCTTTGCTCTCCCTGATTTATCTCGTTTCTTCAGCCTAATGATGCCTCCTTCACTTGTGTTGATCTGCTTGAACTTCATATTGATGCTCCAGTCAGCTCCAACAGCTGCCAAATGCCAGTTCATGGAACAGACCACACCTGACCATCCCTGAAAATGGAGGAACTCTGTATAAGATGGCTGTAGTTCCTAAATGGCAAATGCCACATTTTATGACTGGTAGTACATTAAAGCTGAGAGTCTGCACTTGATTGATTTATTTTACACCCATTGTGGTCCTGTACAGAGGCAAAATGATAAAAACTGTAGAACTGTGGAACCTTCTTGGAGGACGCTGAAAACACTTTGAGATGGGCAGGAATGTTGCTTTTGGAAGCTTGGATTTTAGTGTGATTTTAGTGTGACGCAGGAGCGACAAATTGCAGCACATGAAACAATCATCCTGCTCATCCCGGTGCTGGAGAGCTAATCATTGCGTGATTCCACCACAAGGGGCTCCGTTTCCAGGCAGGACGCCTCCCTCACAGTTACCTGCCCCCACCCCTCCCCAATCAAACGGGCCAACAGATCCAATGGCGGCGCTGCACTGACTGGACATTAGAGGGCAGTATTACCTCAGTGAGGAACACGCACGCACACGCACACTCACATGCACATGCACACCTGCACACACACACTCACGCACACTCACACAAACTCGCACACACACACACACTCACACAAACTCGCGCACGCACACTCACACGCACACACACACACACACTCACACACACACAGTGAGTTCAGCGAGTTCGTCTGTAAGCGTGTGTGTGGGTGTTGCTGAGTGAGAGAGGATGAGAGAGGGTGAGAAAGAGGGTGGAGATGGCGGAGAGGATGAAGGAGGGAGCGAAGAGGAAGAGGTGAATCCGACCGACATGACGATCTGTCAGGTGGATCAATGCCTGCAGACGAGGGATCGACCGATACAGATTCTGATTATTGATAATCAAGAAGACAGATAACTGATAAACCGAAAATACAAACTTAAACACAAAAGGTAGTTGAAATCCTTTCATGTATATTATTTTATTAGAGAATTAACATATCAGCAAACACGTAATATAACCTGTAACTCTTAACAGTGTAATGGCCTTAAATGGAGACGTGTGTGTAGTGTTGGAATTCTCTGGTTGTAGTTCCACGTTAGCAGCTCCATCATCTGAGACAAACACAGACACAAAGGCAACCAATGAAGAAGACAGCCCAGTAAGGTTCTGCTGGACCCGAGTTCCTCTAAACGGAGGCTTGTACACAGACGCCACCGTAGCTCTCCGACATGCAGCCCTGGTTTTCATGCATTCTACTACCTCACCACTAGATGCTGCTAATGTTCCCACACTGGACCTCTTGAGCAGAAACCCCAGCCGCGGGTCGTTCAAAGTTAACGCAGTTTGTTTCTAAACAAACCAGCCGAGAAATGAAAAGGCTTCCTGAAGTTTCAGAAAATGTGAGACAAGAAGTAAATTAAATTTTAACCTGATTCATTTACATGAGCCCTGAAATTTGCACTTAAACGCCTTTAAGAATCTCTTTGATAAAGATCATTTCAGGGTTCCCTTAAAGAAAGTGCGGGAGGCCGTTACTTACACCTCTAATTTCTCGTCGATCTCGTCTCCTCGTCGTCCTTCCTCTCTGCCTGTTTGCCCCGATGGCCGTGAACAGCAGCGCTAATGGCTCGTTTGCATTTTCAAAACACACACGTGCACGTGGCCGGCCATGTGTCACATGATCACGACGCCACCGCCACGTATGAGCACAGCGGCGAGGCATTCTACTTACTGTTTTTACAGAGTTCACTCCGAGGCGGTGTCACTCATGTTGTCTTTGTTGATCTGTCGCCGTGGTTACTGTTTAGTTTGCCCAAAAGCGACAGATTCTCATCGGCGCGAGCGCAAGCCAACCGTTGCGTTGCACATAATTGGATCAAATTACAGAAAATGACGGTTGGACTGCTGTCAACTGGAAAACACGCTCCAGCCTCCTTCCAGCTCGCTTCCATGCTTGTTTAACCTGCAGGCGTTTGTTTTAATGGCATAGGCAGCCGCGCTCATTGTGCGGTTAGACCAATTCCAGGTGTAAACAGGCATTCAGGCCGGCTGGCTTAAGTCACGCGGTGCTCATTAACCACGAGCTCTGTGGCAGAGTGGCAAACGTTCTGTAAGTGCAGCGCGGATGCTTTTTGGTTGGGGTTTGAAAAGCGAGTTTGCTGATTAAATTTGTCAGTTTGTTTGCTGCGGTTAACGGCGCCGCCTGGGCTGGCAGAAAACAGTGAGCGGTACACTCAGTTTTTGTGTTTTTACGTCTTTGTGGCTCCTGCAGGCGGCTGAGGGATGTAAACTCACGCTGAGATATTTCCAGGATGTGACATCGTCTGGTGGTTGAAATGTTTTAAGGAGAAAAAAGCACTCAGCAGGGAGCCCACCTCTGCCACTGGGCTGAAGCTGCCCTGGGACAAGAAATCACTCAAATACCACTGCTAGCATTAGCATTCATGCAGTGAAATCTTTTTCCATGATCCAGGATCAGAATCCATGGCAGCTATGTTATACATAGCACCAGCTAGGGTCAGTTTGGGTCAGTTTAGCATCAGCTAGCCTTCAGTACAATCGATTCTAGCATCCATGGCCATGAATGTAGCATCAGTTAACCTTGGTTTGATCAATTTAGCATCACTTAGCATCTGTTGGAATCAATTTAGCATCGGTTTTGATGAGTTTAGCGTCAGTTAGCGTCCGTAAGGATCACTTGGCTGCTGGGTAATTGTATAATGGATTTAGATCAGAAAACTGTGACATTTCTTTGTCCCGCTAACACAACGAGTTTCACAAAAATCTGTCCATTAGCTTAATGCTACTTAAATAATCGAAACTGATCCAGGTTCAGAATCCAGATCCAGATGCACAAATACTGCCATCCCGCGGGTTTGACTCTAATCCCTCTGCCTGCCTGAGGGAATTCTGGGAAACGGGGGAGAACATGTTGATGTGCCTGCCTATGGCACACGTTGCTGCTGATGAGGGGGAACCTTCGGTGTAACGGGTGTGAGTCTGGCCTAAATGGCGCCATCTGGTGACTCCGCAGGAGTTTGCAGTGCTGACCAAAGAGCTGAACGTCTGCCGGGAGCAGCTGCTAGAGCGGGAGGAGGAGATCGCCGAGCTGAAGGCGGAGAGGAACAACACACGGGTGAGCGTCTCCTCCTGGCTCGTTTGTTAAATAGAGTTAAAGGCGGACGAGCGGTTTTACTGTGTTCGCAGCTTCTGCTGGAACATCTGGAGTGCCTGGTGTCGCGTCACGAGCGCAGCCTGAGGATGACCGTGGTGAAGAGGCAGGCCCAGTCCCCGGCCGGCGTCTCCAGCGAGGTGGAGGTCCTGAAGGCCCTCAAGTCCCTGTTCGAGCACCACAAGGCTCTGGATGAGAAGGTGAGAGAGCGCCTGCGGGTTGCTCTGGAGCGAGTGGCGTCGCTGGAGGAGGAGCTGCAGTCGTCGTCTCAAGAGGTGAGTCCGCAGGCATCTCCGCAGGCGTCAGGGAGCCACAAGCGACAGTCTCTCCTCACCTTTCTCCTCCTCCGGGTCTTTCAGGTGGTGTCCTTACGGGAGCAAATCAAGCGACGGCAGCAGGGACTAGACAACGGCAAGGAGGTGACACGAACCGTCGATATCTGCGTCTGATCACGAGAAAAGTTCTCTCAGGGAGATATCTGACAGGGTCGTTTCAGACAATCCATCGTCATTCTGCCGTTTCTTCGGCTCAAACCGTACAGGATCCAAGCCGGAGTTCTCCGGATACGAGTGCAGCCATCTTGATCTGGTGTCATCATTTGTCCGGAGTCTGTGCAATATCGAGGGGCGGTGGAGCTGCGATATCGAGTTCCCGCCCATCAGTCGCGAGCAGCACTTTTATACCATCAACTAGAATTGGTTCGATGTGAAAGATGTTAGCCAGACATGGCAGGTGTTAGTTAGCGATGTCAGACGTTAGCTAACAGTGGCAGATGAATAAAGACGGCCGCCACGTCTCCATTTCCTCTAACTGTAAATAACGAAGCTAAAATATAGTGAAAACCAGCACCGCCATCTTGTGGTGACGTCGTTTGTGCAGAGCCTGTTTTTGGTTGTTTCGGCTTTTCGTATCATCGAATAAATGAAAACATGAACACTTGAACATACATTAATGTGATAAGAGTGACCGGAAATTACATCAAACTTTTTAGGAAACATTTTCTTTACGTGTACATTGGGTTTTTAGTTTGTGACATTTGCTAACATTTAGGGGGGAGTAATTTATGATGTATCCTGCAACCAGCCACCAGGGGGCCATCCAGATGTTTTGTTTAACCTCTGGCGAGCTCTCGGATCTCTCTCTCGGCCATCTTTAGAGCCATGTGATGGTTGTGATGACTTAATGCAGCGTCATCTCAGCCTTCATGGCTAACGAACATTAGCATTTCCTTCAGTGGCACTAATCCGCTGTAATTTAGACCATAAGGTTGCAGTTTGTGAGCGTCAAAGTTTCGGTTTGAACCATCACGTGTGCGCACACCATGACCGCACGGCTCGGATGTATCCTGATGACGGTTTTCGCTTCGTTCAGCGGCTTCCCAACGGACCCTCCCCCATCCTGGACGACGCCGACATCAACAGGCAGCGAGAGGGCGAGATCGAGCGACAGCGGTCCGAGCTGGGCCAGCTGAAAGAAAGACTGGCCCTCATGTGCAGACAGGTATGCCGCCGCCGTCGCCACCCGTTGCCAAAACAACCGGAAATGACTGTCACTTCCTGTCAGGTCGGGGAGATCGAGGAGCAGCTGACATCGGCCAGGAGGGAGCTGGTCCGATCAGAGGAGGCCAACCACAAGCTGCAGAGGGATGTGAAGGAGGTGAGATTAACGAGCGGCAGCCGCGGCAGAACCGATGAGCACATTTTGCCCATTCTGACAGAAGTGTGTGCGAGCTTGCAAGCCATTTGTTTGTACGTGTAACGTTAGCTAGAGGTGGCAGATACCAGCTGGGTGTGGCAGATGTTCACTAGCTGCCACATTTCTTCTGATGGCACTAATCCCCGACCCCGTACCTGATGGATACGTCCAGAGCATCTGGCCTGTCGCCGTGGTGATGGTACCTGATGGATTGATGGATACATCCAGAGCCTCTGGCGTCTGTCGGCGGCCACCATTAACCCGTCGTTATGATTCCTCAGCTGGCAGCTGCTCAGACCCACTCGGCCATCTTCGATGGGCTCGTTCACTTTGCTCCTCCTCTCTGCTCAGATCTTCTGCTCTCTGTCTTCCAGGCTCTGTGTCAGAGAGAAGACATGGAGGAGAGAATCACCACATTGGAGCGCAGGTCTGTGTGTTTTCAACTCAAGTTCCTCGTTGCCCTCGTCCAGATGTGCTCACTGCACCCGTCCATCTGCCCGTCTGCAGGTACCTGAGTGCCCAGCGGGAGGCGACGTCTCTCCACGACGTCAAAGACAAATTGGAGAACGAGTTGGCCAGCAAAGACTCGCTCTACAGACAGGTGGGGAGAGACCCCATTCCTGGCACGCAGAGGCGGCATTCTGTGCCCAGCGGCTTTAAACATGTGTGCCCCCCACAGAGCGAGGAGAAGAGCCGGCAGCTCCAGGAGCGTCTAGATGACGCCAAGCAGAAGCTGCAGCAGACTCTGCAGAGGGCCGAGACTCTGCCCGAGATCGAGGCTCAGCTGGCGCAGAGAGTGGCGGCGCTCAACAAGGTGGGTGTGAGTGACCGGACAGGATTGATACCCTCGTTTCTCCACGACAACTGAGGTCCCACCGCTGACAAAAACAGACCCCCTTTCAAAATAAATGTCAAGAGCCAGAGTGTGAAGAAATGATCGATTCAGCATCCATTCAGGCACATTATCTGCCATTATGGCATTAAATCTTCTCACAGCGTGGCAGCCGTTAACTGCATGTGGCAGGTGTCAACTAGATGTAGCAGATGTTAGGAAGACGTGGCAGATGTCAGGGAGATGTGGCAGATATTAAACAGATCTCCTTCCTTTATTTTACCAGGTAAAATCAATTGAGAACAGTTTCTCATTTACAATGATGACCTGGCCAGAGGCCCCAGCAGAAGTAAGAGACAGAGACAGTACACATGAATCCAGGACATAACCATACAACCAATAAGGAAGAGACAACAACGTAAATAACTACAAAAATATATAGCGACCAAACGGGGACTCAACACGTACAACAGTCAATTAGGGACTGTTGCAGTTTCTGTTTAAACACGTGGAGTGATGGAAGAGCAGAAAGTTTAAGGGAGTGTTGAAGGAGTTCCAGTCGCTTGCTGCAGCAAAACTAAAGGACTTTTGGCCAAAGACAGTGCAGGCTTTTGGAATAGACAGAGTAATAAAGTCACTGGACCTCAGGTGAGAGTTATTGTGGGAAAGGTGCAAGAGGTTAGAGAGGTATTGAGGCGTTTTCCCTAGTAGAGTCTTATAAACAAGTAGAAGCCAGTGGTGAGGTCACCTGGTGTGGAGGGAGGGCCAGCCTGTCTGTTTATACAGATCACAATGGTGAGTGGAAAAAGACGCACCAGAGGCAAAACGGATGGCTGAATGGTGGAGAACATCCAGTCCGTTAAGGACACACTTGGAGGCCATTTTATAGATGACATCGCCATAATCAAACATAGGGAGTATGGTCATCTTCACCAGGATACGTTGGTCAGATAGTGTGAAAGAGGCCTTACTACAGTAAAGGAACCCCAATCTGACCTTAACTTCGGCCTGCAGGTTATTAATGTGAAACTTGAAAGAAAGTGAGTGGTCCAGCCAGAGACCCAGGTATTTGTAGAAGCTGACGAACTCCAGTTCTGAGCC
>KV751432.1:115521-129149 GCA_001698575.1 Mola mola
TAAGAGAATGTTATGGTCTACTGAATCGAAGGCCTTGGCCAGATCTAAGAAGGCAGCTATGCAGACCTGTTAGTTGTCCATAGAGGTGATGATGTCATCGAGGACCTTTAGGGTAGCGGTGATGCATCCGTGGCCGGTTCTGAAACCCGACTGCAGATCTGACAGGATATGGTTGGAGTCAATGAACTGGGTTAGCTGTTTGTGAACTAATTTCTCTAAGACCTTGGTCAGGCAAGGCAGGATGGATATAGGCCTGTAGCAGTTAGGGTCAGAGCCAGAGCTGCCTTTGAAAAGAGGGAAGATCATGGCAGATTTCCAGTCAGAAGGCAAAACAGACAGACAAATGGAAAAGTTAAACAAATATGTAATGGGGGCAGCAATAATGTTAGCAGCTACTTTTAAAAACATGGGATCAAAACCCGTCATAGCTAGCGGGTTATATATATAGCTATTTATTTGAGTCCAACTTGGTGAGTTCTTCCAAAACATCTGAGGCAGAAACGGGATGAAGGGAGAAGCCAACATCACTGAATGGAGGAGGGGTTGGTGATGGAGCAGTGATGGGAACCGGGGCAGTAACGGCATGCAATGAGTGGACAAAATTTTGGTTGAGGAGAGAGGCCATGCGTGATTTATCAGTGATGATTGTGTGGCCAAATTTCAAAGAGGTGGGTAGGTGAGGGGAAGTGAGTTTTATTTCCATAGACTTGACTGTTTTCCAAAACTTCTTGGGGTCTGCGCCACAGGATGAGAATTTCTCCTTGAAATGGTTGATTTTAGCTGACCTAATTGCCTGTGTGGTTTTATTTCTACATTGCCTGAAGGCGAGCCAGTCAACAGATGACTGAGAGGACCCGGCTCTCCGCCAAAAGGTGTTTTTATGACGGATCAAATCAGCCAGGTCAGGGGAGAACCAGGGGCTGTCGCGATTCTTGGTCCGGAATCGTTTCAGTGGGGCATGCTTGTCAATAACAGTGCTGAATGAATCTTTAAAATAAGACCAGGCATCATCCATAGAAGGGATGAGGCTAATTCTCTCCCAGTTGACGGCTGCCACATCATGTAGAAAGGCCTGCATATCAAACTTCTTCAGGGAGCGTTTGATTACAATCATAGGTGGGCGTTTGACTGAGAGGCCAGAGCGAATACATGCTACGGTGCAGTGATCACTCAGGTCTTGACTGAAGACTCCGGATTGATAATTAGAAGACGTATTAGTTAGAATAAGGTCGATCAGTGAGGCAGCTGTGTAGGTGAGCGAGTTGAATCTGGTAGGTTCAGATATAATTTGAAAGAGGTTTAGGGCATCGAGTTGCTGTGTCACTAAGACAGGAGGGTGTGACATATCCCAATTCAAATCACCTAAAAGGACAAACTCTGAGGATATATGACAGAAGTTCACTGAACGATGTTATAGCACAAGCCGGGGCAGGTGGGAGTCTATAACAAGCGGCAACAGAAAGAGAAAAGTTTTTTAATAGTTTAAGTTTTAAAACTAACAATTCAAATTGTTTCGGGACAGCTTTAGACAAAGATACAGAACATTGCAAATGTTCTTTTACAAAGATAGCCACTCCCCCACCCTTAGTGGCTCGATCCTGGCGAAAGACATTGTAACCCGGCATAAGGATGTCAGAGTTAATAACATTTTTCTTAAACCATGATTCGGAGATCGCTAAAACATCAGGATTAGCAGTGTGTACCCAGGATTTTACCAGATGAATTTTAGGCAACAAGCTACGGATATTGATGTAGGAATCCCAATGATTTGCGATCACAAAAATCATTAAATGTCATATTAGAAGCAATAGGAGTAGCGTCACCATTAGCAGGCCGAGGGTTTGGGTGAACATTGCCAGAGATGAATAACATGATGACGATTAACGCACGTTGGAGAACAGTGCCAAAATAATATCCATGTTTTACATTCATAGAGGGCTTAATCAAAATTGAAGAGGAAACTGTATTGAGCTGCTGCAGTAGCATATACGAAGACAGTGGAACAAAGTATATTAAACAATGTGTAGGGAGACCACCAGTCATTGTAATCCAGAAGGTTGATATATCCCTGGATGGCAGATTGTAATCTGAAGTACTGCCATAGCAAGTATGTGGCAAAATTATTATCTCATGTACAGGAGAATACCTGGAGGTAGTGACAGTTCCAGGATCCAAGGCAGATAAAATAAAAAGTAAAATAATATAAAAACCCATATTTAGTGACTAAGAGAGAAGCATGACATATAGGCAGGTAGGGATTTAACTGAAGCTATCTGAGAACCAGGCTGTAGCAGGTGTGGGCCCAGGCTGAAGCCAGCTGAGATCCAGGCTGTAGTAGATGTAAGCCCAGGCTGAAGCTAGCTGAAAACCAGGCTTTAGCAGGTGTAGGCCCAGGCTGAAGCCAGCTGAGATCCAGGCTTTGGTAGATGTGGGCCCAAGCTGAAGCTAGCTGAGATCCAGGCTGTAGCAGGTGTAGGCCCAGGCTGAAGCCAGCTGAGATCCAGGCTTTGGCAGGTGTAGGCCCAGGCTGAAGCCACCTGAGATCCAGGCTTTGGCAGGTGTAGGCCCAGGTTGAAACCAGCTGAGATCCAGGCTGTAGTAGATGTGGGCCCAGGCTGAAGCCAGCTGAGATCCAGGCTGTGGCAGGTGCAGGCCCAGGCTGAAGCCAGCTGAGGACCAGGCAGTACCAGGTGTAGGCCCAGGCTGAAGCTAGCTGAGATCCAGGGTTTAGCTGGCAGGCTAAAGCTAGCCAAAATTGTGTCTCTCTGGTCGCACCTCTGCATCAAAAATGACTTTTTAAAGCCATCGGTTGTAAGGACTTTTAGAAAAGGACATGAGCAGCATTAACTCCTGGGAAATACTGGGAAATAAGGCTTAGGTTGAAAAATACTGGAGTTCTGCTGTATGTGACGTGCTTATTCTCTTCCACGTGGCAGATGTGCCAGACATTAACTAGATGCAGCAAATGCCGGGAGATATTGCAGATATTGACCAGATATGGCAGATGTCAGGGAGCTGTGGAAGATATTAACTTAGATGTGGCAGATGTTTGGGAAATGTGGCAGATATTAAGTAGATGTGGCAGATGTCAGGTAAACGTGACAGATATTGACCAGATGTGGCAGATATTAAACAGATGTGGCAGATGTCAGGGAGCCGTGGCAGATATTAACTAGATATGGCAGACATTAACTAGATGTGGCAGATATTAACCAGATGTGGCAGACATTAACTAGATGTGGCAGATGTTAACCAAATGTGGCAGATATTAACTAGTATTGGCAGAATATTGATATTAATTTTGATATTGTCTTTTTTATGAGAGCTCTTGAGAACATTGAGATGGAGAATAATCTTAAAATCAAAACCGTGTCTGCGGTCAGCTGATTGTGCTCTGAGTTGCTGTTTCCTAGAAGCAGTTTAAAGTACCAGACAGCAGAAATGTGAACGTGTTGGAATATCCAACCTTGCATAGACACAATGACATGAGTGTGGGCGTGTGAGGGCACGTAGGCTGATGCAGATATATATCTGACTGTGTGTGTTCATGCATGAATGACACAGAAAATGAGATGTCCAATGACGGATGAATGTCAGATATTTAAACGAAGCAGTGCCAGTAATCACAAGCAAACAATGGGAGGCGGAAGCCAACTCGAGTCGGCACGTCAGGAACTCTTTACAACTGACGATTTAATCGCACTTGTAAGCCTCAAACATTCCTGCACACGCACATTTTCACTCACAGTCAATCCTCTCGGGTGGCGAATCTTTTTCCTACATGTTCAGGCAAGATGGCTCCCGTGGAAGGATAAGCCAGATTAATGAACTGTAAGAGGGCGATCGAAGAAACGTTTGTGCTGATCTGCGCAGGCATGTCGCTGATCGACCGTCAACCAGCCGTTTCCTTTGTGGTAATTTGTTTTGCTGTCGCAACACGGCCCCCGCTCTAACACCTGCTTCTTCTCCGCTGCCGCCGCACAGGCCGAGGAGCGCCACGGCAACTTCGAGGAGCGACTGCGACAGATGGAGGCACAACTGGAGGAGAAGAACCAGGAGCTCCAGAGGGTGAGTCACGTTTGCTCACTGTTTCGGTTTCGGTCCGTTCCAGTCATCCCTTTTGTCAGGCAGCACAAAGGCGCTAATTTTCTAAACCCTCCGTTTGACCGATCAGATAGGAATCTTTGTCTCCCCGCTCATGTTTTTCCCTCCACGCTCCCTCTCAGGCCAGGCAGAGGGAGCGGATGAACGACGAACACAACAAGCGTCTCTCTGACACGGTGGACAAGCTGCTGTCCGAGTCCAACGAGAGGCTGCAGCTCCACCTGAAGGAGAGAATGGCTGCCCTGGAAGAAAAGGTGACATGCGGGAACTGTGTTTACACCCTCCTCTGGCCCGCAGGAAGTGACCGGTTAAAACTTGACTAAACTCCAAAACCATTTCCCAGAGTCCACTGCTGGAGAGTAACTGTGTCCTGTTACTGTTCGTTCCATTTCAGGCAAATACTTCTGCTGCGCTGCAGATGTCTGATACTCACTTAATAAAATTCTACAAACAAAATCACCAAATCACATGATAAACAAGGGCAGGCCTCCCCGCTCTGGGATCTGGGGCCACATACTGATTTCATTGAGCCAGACATCAGGATGTAGATCACCAACAACATCTACACTTTTTGACTTGTGTCCATTAAAAAGAAAAAAAAATCCACCTGCATCGCGTAAAATACTTAATCTGTTCACCAAATGTTTACCAAAAACTCTGTTGGCAGTTTTTGGAGTTACATTGAGAAACAGATTAAGTGAAGAAAAAATGAATCCAAACCAGAGTTTAAACGCCGCTTTGAGAAACAAACATGTGGAGACTTCGAGAATAAAGTCGTACATTTCCGAGAAAAAAAGGATGTAATATTATGATTAAAAAGTGTTAATGAGGACAAATATATCAGCGCCATCATGAGGCTGCTGGAGAACTTCAGCTTTCCGACCTGTTTTGTTCATTTCTACATGAAATCTCGTAAAGTTGCGACTTTATTCTTTTAAAATTGCAACTGTCATAAATTGTCAAGTAAATTTATGGCTCTATTCTCAAAACCTAAAATAAAAAATAGATAAAATCAGATTTCCAATGTGGCCCTAAAAGGCTGTTTTACAGATGTGATGTGGCTCACATGTCAACATGTGTCCCTTGACATCATAGCAGATATAAAACCAGTATACACAAAACGTCTCACCAAAATCTCTCCTGCGGTTTTTGAGTTCATGTTTAAAAATGGATCGGTTTTGTCCATTTCATCGTGAAGACATGGCAGCCATTTACTGATGTCAGTGGTTCCTACAGTCCTCAGCTCGTGGTAACGGAGCTTGTTGTCTTTACGCCTCCAGAACGCGCTGTCGGAGGAACTGGCCAACATGAAGAAGCTGCAGGACGACCTGCTGGCGAACAAGGTGCCTCTGCGCTGCGCTCTCAGCTGCGATGAGCCCACGTACGTTCCTTTTCTCACCGCCTCACTCTGGTTTCCGCCCGCAGGACCAGCTGATCGCCGAGCTGGAGAGGCTTCAGCTGGAGCTGGACCAGCTGAAAGCCAGGCCCGGGGGCTCCTACTCCAGGTTAGTCCACTGGTTTCTGTGCACATAAACACATTCAGGAGGAGTGGCGCTCGTCCAGCCCTCCAGCCACAGCAGAAGAAGAAAGTCTCCATTAAAACCCGAACGCAGGAAGTGAAACGTGTCTCCCACTGCGGTGAAACAAAAATCATATTTATTAACAAATGATCATTTGTTCGATGAAAAAGGTGACTTTCATTCCAGAAAATAAATGAGTTGATCTTTTATGGTTATTTTGTTTTGTTTTTGTGTTCGCATGCTTGTTCTGGTGCGTGAGCAACTGCACCGTGCCAAAGCACAACTCCTCCCCCTGTCAGGGCCGAGGAGGTGTCAGGTCAGGGTCAGGGTCAGGGTTAGGGTCAGGTTTGGTAAGTAAAGCACCCCCTCCAGGTTGGAGAGAGTGAGTGCACGGTCCTCCAAGTGGATAAGGTCAGGACTCCCAGCCCCAAGTGCCACCACCCAAAGGTGGTGGGCTTTCAAAAAATTGGACCCTCTTGGCCTTAAAACAGAGTGGATTGGCTCTGTCACGACGTTTCGGTCGTTCTTGACCTTCCTCAGGCAAGACCAATCTCAATTTGCGCCCTTCTTGGCGTCTTTATTCCCTTTGCTCCTCCCCCTTTCTTTTTCCATTTGTACTCCTAACCATCCCCCAATTATGTTTCTTCATTCATTCATTTTCTACCGCTTATCCCGTTAGGGGTCGCGGGGGGGGGCTGGAGCCTATCTCAGCATCTTGGGGCGAAGGCGGGGTCACCCTGGATGAGTCGCCAGTTCATCGCAGGGCTGACATATAGAGACAAACAACCATCCACACTCACATTCACACCTACGGGCAATTTAGCGTGACCAATTAACCTACCCCCAGTTTTACATGTTTTTGGACTGTGGGAGGAAGCCGGAGAACCCGGAGAGAACCCACGCAAACACAGGGAGAACATGCAAACTCCACACAGAAACGTCCTGACCCAGAATCGAACCATAGACCTTCTTGCTGTGACGCGACAGTGCTAACCCGCCCAATTATGTTTTTTCCTTTATACAATTTGTTACTGTTTTCTTTTTTTGTTCTTTCCAAATGATTCCCCATTTAATTCCCTTTGTTCTTCCCCCCCTCCTTTTTGTCCATTATATAATTTGAATTTTACTGTTTTCACTTTTTTGACTTTTACTGTTTCCTCTTTTTTGTCCTTTCCTGATTTCCTTTGCTTTTGATCCCCTTCTTTTGCTTTTAACCCCACCACTTTCTGTCCTCTCCTTAGCCTCTTTAAGCCATGTGTCAATATGTTTTCGCCTTCTCCTTTGCCTCGTTAGGCCTTGTGGCACCAATTTTGTGCTTCTTTACCCCCTCTCTCTATTTGAGCTTTTTATCCCCTCTATCTTTGGGCTTTTTAGTTAAAATTTGGGCTTTGTAACAGTTTTGGGTTCAGAATTGGAAAATTAGCAGGCACCAGATCGGGATATAGGCATAGCGGGCATTGGGTCAGATTTAAATTAGTGGGTAAAGTCTCGAATAGGGTAAAAGTGTAATTAGGGTCAGGGTTAGGGTCAGGGTTAGCCTTAGCGTCAGGGTCAGGGTCAGGGTTAGCGATAGCATTAGGGTCAGGGTTAGCGTTAGAGTTAGGGTCTGGGTTAGCGTTAGGCTCAGTGTTAGCCTCAGGGTCAGGGTTAGCGATAGCATTAGGGTCTGGGTTAGCGTTAGGGTTAGCGTTAGGCTCAGGGTTAGGAGAAGGGTTAGGGTAAATGGTAAATGTCCTGTATTTATAGCGCTTTTTTTTGTCATTGTTGACCACTCAAAGCGCTTTACACCACAGGTTTTGTAGCAACCAAAGCGCTCGCACCGGTTCACTCTGGAAGTCTGGATGGTTTGGCTAGTAAGAGCGCTTGGTGCACGCGCACAACGCGGACTTGACGATTGAACTGAGACCCTCTCTGACCGACTCTACTGCGTATCTGATCAATCCTGAATGTGGGCTTGTTGTATCTAAACTAAAAGACTTCATGTTCTCTCTCCGTGATGACGTAGGCATGCGCTGTAACGGCGCTCGGCCCTGTTGCGATTAGAGCAGCGTGAGTACAGGCCAGCGAGCCAATGGGGAGAGGCCCGGCATAAAACAACTAGGCCAAGTGTGAGTGCGTCCTCACAGGCGGTCCGAGACCACCCCCAAGCCAACCAGAGGGACGATTGTTGGGGTTGCACCAGAGGTCTCGGATCGTGTTCAAACCAACCGAAACGCTCCATGGTTCTGTTGAACCGAACCAAACCAAAGGCTGGTGTAAACACAAACTAAGTCTTTAGACTTGAGATCACTTCATGATAGCAGTTCAATGAGTTTCTCATCATTATGAAACATTCCAGTCTGAGGGTGCAGAAAATCCAAAATTCCCCCTATCTAACTTCTGTCTGAGCGTTTTCGACAGGGAGCAGAAAGAGGTCATGGGAACGCACTGAGTACCTTCTGCTACTCCTCTGCAGTATAGAAACCCACAGGCATTGCAGGAGCAGACCTCATATATTCGGGGTTCACTCATATAAGAGCCTACGAGATGAAGAGCAGGTCCTTCAACCCCAGAGAACAACTCACAGCGGTGAGTCAGAGCTGGGAGACGTATGGTGACACTGAGTCCACGGCTGCATGTGCAACACGTAACGTCGTCTAATGTGGCTAAAAATGTTACAGCAACGAGACTTTTTTCTACATTAGAAGAAAAACACAACCTGGTTCGAAAGTAAAAGCCCAAGTTTAGACTCGACTTTTCACCGTGTACATCATCCGGCAGGGAGACACAGAGAAACTCCACGTAAAAATGTCTCTTTTCTCCTGTGAACGTGTAAATGAGTCTTCTGTTAGCCTCTTTGGCTCTGATTGATCCATTATAGTTGATGAACGACTCATCTTTACAAACGGTTTCTCCAAATTCCTCTCAAAACGCCACTTTCAATGATGACTGCGGTCTCACCTGCTTCATGACAAGAGGCTTTAGAGCTTAGTTTAGCACCTTTTACTGTTAAGACCTGCTGGTAAACGTGACGACACTCCTGAGGAATCCTATGGGCAGTGGCCAACCACCTTCTTCCAACCCCATCAGATGTTTTCTCTGAGGTTCCAGTCAGTCCAGAAGCTTCTAGGACCAGGGCTTAGGATCATTGTCCTGTGAGAAGGTCCAGTGACACCAAAGCTTCAACTTCCCCACAGACAGTGTGACGTTTCTTCCCAGGATTTCCTGATTGTTTGCCGAAACCCCAGAACATCTCCAAGCCTCCGCCGTGCCTCACTGCAGGCACGATGTTCTCTCTAGCAGAGGACTCCCTCTGGCTCATCCGTGGGCCTGAAACGGTCCGGTTTTGTTTCCCGGCTCTACAGAAGAGGATCCGAGCTGAGTTCTTGTGCGTTTGGGTCAGTAGTGCTGTAGTTTTGGGAGTTCTGAGGTGAAACATTTGCCAAATTAAAAGAAGCTCCAGACAACTGAGAATTTGTCACCATGTTTCACTCACTTTGTCATATTGAAAAGTCACCAAACTGAGCTTTTCTTCAACGGAGTCTGGTGAGGGTGGACTCACATGACACACCTCCTCCTCACATCCACTCTGTGAGCCCGTTGGTGGGAAGGTGACGCTCTTTTATCTTCAGATATTCTAATTGTTTCCTTCCAACTGAAGTTTGTTTGTTTTAGTTTCGGTGCGTAAATCCTTCACCGAGTCGGCTGATGTTTGTGCCCCGCGGTGATACTTACCTGCTCATCTCGCCGCAGTCGCTCTCTGCCAGGCAGCGCTCTGGAGCTGAGGTACTCCCACGGGGGCGGGTCCCTCCCGGCAGGCTCCGCATCTCACCTCGATCCCTTCGGCAGCGCCTCCTCGGGGGGCGTGGTCAGGCGCAGTCACCGTGCCCGTTGGAGCTCCGTCCGAGAGGATTCAACCAAGGTGAAACTCCAACATCCGCCTGCGCGGACGTGACTCGCCGCCGCTTCACCATTTCCATGATGACTATTCCCCGCGTCTGCAGTATCCTGACTGGGAGAGCGGGGCTCTGCTGGGGAGCGGGTTCGAGCCGAGCCTGGACGTGGGCTGCTCCGACGACGACGACGACGACGACGGGGAGCCTCGCTTCGGCGCCGAGCTGCTGTCCCCCAGCGGACAAACGGACGTGCAGACCCTGGCCATTATGCTGCAGGAACAGCTGGAGGCCATCAACAAGGAGATCAAGTAAGGAAGGAATGCTACAGCTAACATCCATGCTAACGTGAGTTCAAGTATTCAATCTTCAGCGTCAACAGCATTTTGCTGTTTACTTCGACCTGCTCTGATTTAAACTGCTTTAGTTTTATGAGACACAAGCAACACGCAGCGAGTTCTGCTGGAGGACAGTCGATTAGCTCACGCTGTTGGGCGCCACAACCGACAATATCAACAATAATCTATCTGATAGGACCAATGAACTGCTTGGACAAACAAACAAATTCAAAATGCAACACATTTAACAATTTCCCTCGGGGATAAATAAAGTATTCTGAATCTGAATCTGAATCTGAATATGGAACGTCCACCAGAGGGAGCAGTTTAGCTATCGAATGTCGTTTGCTCTGTTAAAGTTACGGCTTTATGCCGTAAAGGCAGATCAGCTCCTTCATTATGTTCAAATTGTCAGCCCTCCAGTGGCCAAAATTCTCCATTTCTTCAAGCTTTTACTGTGAAAACTGTGCAGTAGTTTTAGTGTGAAAAACGAGACCCAGATTTTGCTTCAGTGGGAGAAATAAAAACAGGATGTGTCATAATAAGAGAGTTAGATGATTATGAATGAACTACTTAGCTTAGCCTAGCAAACGTGACTAAGGGTAACACTTTAGCATTAGAACCTGATTGTGATAACTCCAGACAGAGCTAGGCTAGCTGTTTCCCCCCTCAGCTAATACTTTAGCATTAGAAGCGTTGTAACCAGACAGAGCTAGGCTAGCTGAGCTAGGCTAGCTGTTTCCCCCTCAGCTAACACTTTAGCTGTTTTAGGACAGACTGATGTTTGAGTTCCTCACTAACGGCTCTTATCTGTCACATGTGATCTGCGATGGAGCTTTTTGACGTCGTTATCTTGTTTTCATCCAAACCAGACTCATCCAGGAGGAGAAGGAGAACACGGAGCTGCGGGCTGAGGAGATCGAGAGCCGGGTCAGCGTGGTTCTGGACGGTCCGCCCATCCCAGGCACGACGGGACGCGGCTTCATGCCCTCCTCCATCACATCGTCCACCTTGGCCTCCCCCTCTCCTCCCAGCTCCGGACGCTCCACCCCTCGCCCGCCTCACTCGCCCGCCCGCGACACGGAGAGACAGGTACCGCCGGGACGCCTCGCGCCTCGTTCTGTCCATGCAAACGGCTCCTCCCAACTCTGACTCACGTGAATGAATCGGGCAGAGTTCTTTCTGGGTCACAGCAAACAGAGAAAACCACATCATCGGTGGAGGTCGTGAAAGCTGCGAGGGGAACGCAGGGTTACGGGTCGAGCCGGCAGGACGCAGAAGCTCCGGCCGACTTCTACATCTTTACCAAAAACACCTTTCTGTTGAAAACCCCCAAAAAGAGGAGGGGCTTAATGTTACAGTCGAAACTAAACCTCCCACTCCGATACAGCTGCTTGTAGACGACCAAACTAGCTCCTCGTCTTCTTCCGGGGAATCCAACGTGCAGCTCCACGACTCCGGTGTTAGGACTGGCCACTGCGCAGCGGGTAGCAGACTGGTTTAGTGGTCGGCGGAGCAGATTGAGCGTAACGAGCCGATCCGGGGAGACGGAACGCGGAGCAGCTAGCGGAGGCGTTTCTGGCCTGAATCGGTCCGCTTACTTTACTGCGATAGAGTCTCATTAGAAGCTGTCCAGGTCTCGGTGATTCGGCTCCTCTCACCGGCGTTCGGGTTTTTTCTCGCCTTCCAGAACAGCAAAGATGACGACCGCTCGCTTGCGCCGCTCAACTCGACGCCTCCCTCCACCCCTCGGGCGCCGCGGTCGGACAGGATGGCACTCACCCATCCGGGCGCCACGCCGGACGACCCCCGGGAGTTCCGCAGGTGAGGTATCGGCCCATCGGCTTCGCTCTTCCCTCAGCCCCTCCCCTTCTCACCGCTTTCCCCTCATCTCTTCCAGCCTGTCTGGGGACGGCGGCCGCGGCGGCGGCAGCGCCAACAGCAGCCAAGATTCTCTCCACAAGTCCACCAAGAAGAAGAGCATCAAGTCCTCCATCGGCCGGCTTTTCAGCAAGAAGGAGAAGGGACGGATGGGCCCTCCGGGGCGGGAGTGTGCCGCGTCTCTGGGTAAACGCCTGACCTGACCGTATTATTCTGATTCCTGTGACCTCTGACCTCACTCTGGCTCCTGCAGCATGGACGCCGTCTGAAGACCAGGCCGCCGGAGAGCCAACGGGCATGAACAAGACCGGAACTCTGGGTCCAGCGGACAAGGACCGGCGCAGCAAGAAGAAGTGTGTTGACCTTCTCCACTGTAGCATCTTCTCCACATTTGGCAGCGATCAATAGTCACGTGACGCTTGCTCTTCTCTGCAGACACGAGCTGCTGGAGGAGGCGTGTCGCCAAGGACTTCCCTTCGCTTCCTGGGACGGACCCACCGTGGTGTCCTGGCTGGAGGTACGGTCGACTCACACGAACGGAAGGGACGGTTGGACGGTAAGATCGGACCGTTGACCCTCCTCCTTCTTCCAGCTGTGGGTGGGGATGCCCGCCTGGTACGTCGCTGCCTGCCGCGCCAACGTGAAGAGCGGCGCCATCATGGCCAACCTGTCGGACACCGAGATCCAGAGGGAGATCGGCATCAGCAACCCGCTTCACCGCCTCAAGCTGCGGCTGGCCATCCAGGAGATGGTGTCCCTCACCAGCCCGTCGGCGCCGGCCAGCACCCGTTCGGTGAGACAGCGCACACACACACACACACTCGACACAACCATCGACGCCACAACCGAGAATCTCTGTTCTCAGTCCACCGGAGATGCCCCCAGAACACGAGTCCTCGTCGGCCACGGCCGTGGTTTCTGCAGAGCTAACGAGGCCATCGGACGTTTCCGAGGGAGGTGAAACAGCGGAACCACAAGTGTCCGGGTGACCTGGTTCCGCCTCCTCGCGGCCACAAACACCGACCACATGTTGACGAGTGCGGTGAAAGCGTCGCGCCGGGTTCTGAACTAGTTTCTTCTGGTTTGTGTTTTTACCTACACGATCGGGCCGCCGCCGCCGTGGCAACGGTCTGCCGTTGCGTTGCTGTGGCTTCTGTTTGTTCATCAAACTCAACTGTCCCCGACTGGGCGGGACATTACGGACACATTGACCTCAGAATATCCGCAGAAGGAGAAGAAGACGATCGATTACTGTATGTCAGTCTGACGATCGCAAGACCTGAGAGCTCTTTACACTGCCCCCTGCTGGCTGGCGGTGGTATCACCCCTCCATGTTAGCAGATTGGTCAAACTCCAGTGATGGTTTCTGTTGTTTTAGGTGGTTTTTTATCACTTGATGTTTGTTCGATTGTCTCCATCTATTTGGCTTTAGATGTTTGATCCCATAAAAATGGGTTCGAACATCGGCGTCACTTCTGTTCGTCCTCACGCCGTCTTTTCTGTCCCGGCAGTCGACCAGTAACGTGTGGATGACCCACGCAGAGATGGAGTCCCTGAACGCCGCCACCAAACCCCCGGTGAGCCCTGCTGCCCCGCCCCCCTTTTTTTTTACGTTCAACCGTCACGTGACTTGTTTTTGATCATTTTGCCTCCCTCCCGCCTCTGTGGGAGCTTCTTCTTCTCTCCCTCCAGTGTCCGTTTCCAACTAATGACCCGCTCACTAACACACTCTTCCTCCCTTTTTCTCCTCCTCCACCTCTCCTCCATCACCTCCCCATCTCTCTCTCTCTCTCTCTCTCTCTCTCTCTCTGCTGTTGCCTCGGCCTTCCAGGAGCTGAAGGAGTTCAGCTGGGACCAGGTGAGGATCAGCTTTCCTCGTTTTTCCTCACCTCTCATCTGTAGTGAAACAAACC
>KV751432.1:134012-145456 GCA_001698575.1 Mola mola
CTCCCGTCTGGTGTCTCTCTGAGATGGTCCACATATGTTCTCTGCTTCATGTTTGGGGATCCCGAGTTGACCTGAGGCCACGGAGGCAACGAGGTGGTAATAACGCTACTCCCCTCCTCAGGGCGCCGGGCTGGACCGGGACTGGAGGAGCCTCCTGCTCGTCCGGCGGAAGGAAGGAGCGATGAGTTCATTTAAAAATCTGACCATTCTGCAATAAGAGACGCATAAGGAACGAAGGGGAAAACGACATGAAGAATGTATGAATGTGTTTGAGGGTTCGATCGGCTGTTTTCTCTCTCTCTCCCTCTCCCTCTCCCTCTCTCTCTCTCTCTCTCTCTCTCGCCGTGACTTTGCTGTGACGCCGTAAAAACTGGCGTCGCCTCGGTTTGTGCAGGTTTTTAACGAGAAGTTCCAGCTTGAAACAAAAGGAAGGTTCTCCGCTGACCGGAGGCCAGGAGATGGGCGGGTCGCAAGACGCCGGCTGATGGCAGGAAGTTCGCCGTCCCACCAAGTGTACTTTGCGAGGTCACACTTTAGCCTTCATGTGTGTTTAAGGGCTCCTGAGCTGTGGTTCTTCTGTGGGGGCGGGGCGAGCTTTTAACCCTCATTGTTCCTCCTTCGCGTTGTTTTGATGAATCGACGTCGCCAAACTGCACTGTAACAAATTTACGATGGAACAGTTACAATCTAGCACTAATAGAGCATTAATTAATGCTCAATAACTCATTTAGTGAACACGACGTGTTCATTCATCAGATTGACCTTTGGGGAGAAACGTAATAATGGTGCCGTCTCTAACATGTATAGAATAAATTAACAAACATCATCAGAGTGGGACGTGCAGCATCAACACTATGTCGACGATGTCTGTGTTTATTTAGCATGCAAACAGGCTGGCTAACCAGTTGGATGTTGAGGGGCCATTATATTTCTAGTTTAATGGTTCATTGAGAGAATTTAGTTTCATGATATTGTGCTCTTTAATTTATTTAAAGGTAAACTCGTGCTAGCTTATCAAAATAAGCACCTCGAGTCCATATCGAGATAAATTCCTGTTCTCATTTTGACTGGTTAAGCAAACTTCCACTCGCTTCGATTAGCATCAATTAAGGTAGAACATTTCCACGTTTTTACGACAAAAATATCAAATTTCGCTGCGCTAATACGAAACCTCACAAATAAGACAAGTACTCATTTTTGACGTGAGCAGAGTGGAAGGTTTCCTGGTACGGCGAGCCGTCTTGCCCCGCCCATTTGGGAAACTCTCATCTGTGAGACAAACCAGATGATTTTTTCTGCGTTTCTACACTAATTAGCATGAAAACGAACCCCGAGTAGAGAACGTCTTCTTCGGTGGTGCGATGGCAGGGGAACTGGGGGAGGGGAGGAAACGAAACCTTTAGCCTCCGTGTTTACGATGCATGTCAAACAAACGACAACTTGTCTTTCTGCCGGCGAAGATTAAAGGAATAATCCGTGTGTATGATAAAACCTACAGTCGGTTTGTAAAACGTGTGTATCTTTTTCAGTTGTATTTTCTTGTTTTTTACGATATCTATTTATTTCCCTCCGTCTTGGATCTATGTGCGTTCGCGTCGCGTTCTCGCCTCCGTTTGAACTAGTTTTAAGAGTCCATATGGAAAACGATGGTCATTGAAAAACGCTGCTGTACCTGTGCAACGATTTCACAGATTTCCAGGATTAAAGTGATAAATATCGTATGGATTATAAACAACCGACGACGACGACGATGTAAAAGAATAAAAGAAATAAATAAAGCAATCCAGGTGGATCTGCTGATCATCACAGTTCAACTTTGTCATATTTCTGTTAGTTGTCTGAGCCTGAGCGATAAATATCGGCTGTTATTGACACGACGCAGAAGGATTCCTGTTTTTACGTGTTTCCCATCACGGTTCGTGGTTAATCTGAAATATTCGATAACCTCACTCGAGGGAAAACATTGCGAATTTGGGCTGATAAACTGATATCAGAGTGTTTTAGAGTCCCTGAAGTCGGTATCGGCTCTACTGATCATCCTCTCCTCCACTGAGGAGGTTGTGCTTGTTGTTAGTGTTCATGTGCCTGTTTAAAGGTGCAGACAGATTCTGGAGGAATCGGGATCCGGAACCTCGTCTGGATTTTAAACCAACGCAGACACGAGGCAGTTCCTTGTGTGAGGTTGTGGGTGTGCTCACACGCGGGACGAATGATTCTTCCCAGTTAGGAAATATTTGCGCTCGAAGCAGCACTTCCTGTTGCAGAGTCCAGAGATCCTTTATTAGCAAACAGACGGTGACATTTTGCACGTTTTCATTTACATTTATAGCGGACGGAGATCCAGGCAGTAGGTGGCGCTCCTTCCTCTCCACCATGACGACCTCTAAACACATCAGCGTATACTGCTGCTGTCATGTTGTACGCACACGCACACACACGTATAAAGGAATATATTAATGACATACGGATCAGAATAAGTTATGGAGGATAAGAAAACCTGGGAGCGTTTGGCTAAGATGAAGCATTGAGGTGGTCTCGTGTTTTAAACGTCCTGCGACGGACGCATGTGTCAGCCCCTCCCCATCCTGCTCAGGACCTCCCTCCCCGCCGCCTGATTGGCCCTGGACAGCAGCACGCACACGCAGGACGAGTCGATCCGGATCCAGCGCCACCCCACCCGGTTGTTGGCGTCTTTGGTGAGCGCTCGCACGAACGACTGCTTGGCCTTCTCATAGAAGAACTGTTTGAGGGGGCCCGTCTGGGTCTGGATCTCCTGCAGGATGGTGACCTTCACGTTGTAGGAGTCGACAGCGGTCGTCTTGTTGGTCACCCAGACGCTCTCCGCCTCGCACACGGACTTCTCCCCGCGCCGTCTGTCCATCAGGTGGGAGCGTTTATCCCTTTTGATCGGGTGCAGAAGCTCGGTAGCATCTCCGGCTGACTCTGGACTCTCGATCGCCCGGTCCCCGTGACCCTCGATGTGTCGGTCCGTGTCCTCGCCCTCGTCCAGCACGCCCGTCTCCAACATCAACAGGAAGGGGGGGTGTTCTGGCGGCGAGGGCGAGAAGAGGACTCGTGGATGCGCCTCCAACATCTCGTCCCCTTCCAAGACACTGTCCAGACCCAGGCCCGCCTCCAGGTTCAAGCTGTCCTGCTCAGTCGGGCGTCTCCCGGCCCCCACTGCCCGCCGGTGTCCCGTTTCTGAGGGACCGGTTGCTTGTGGTTCTGCGCGAGTCCTTAGATCCGTACCAGGACCGACCACGGGACTTTCTGTGGGGTCCTGAAGGTCGTCCTTCTTGGAAAAGTCCTCCGGACCGGAGTAACCTTGCCTGCCGCTGTCGGCTCTGTAACGTTTTGGCAGAGTAAGACCCTTGGAAACGCCTCCCGCCATGACATCGCCGCCTGAGCTGCTCGAGTGGGAGGTTCCCATGTTGGAAGTGTCTTCATCTACGGACGACTGCAAATAATCCTTACGGGTCCGCAGGTTCTGTCTGTGGCCGTGTCGGCTGAGAGCGGCAGTTCCCCGAGAGTCGTAGTCCAGCGGGGGAACGGCGAGACCAGCGGCCTGGTCACGCCGGCGCTCCCTGCGGGTCGTCGCGGCGCCGGTCCAGGAGACGGGGTTGTGAGGGAAGGGCAGGGCCGAGGCGATCACCATGGCAACCAGTGGAAGCCAGTGCATCACTCCCGAGACGTATCAGCTGGAGGACAAAACAAGAAGAGGGAGACCGTATTACTTTATACATAGACCGCTCAGGTGGGGCTTAGAATCCTGGCAGAACTCGTGGAAAAACAGCACCGTCTGTGGCGCCGTCTTACGGGGAACGGCGCAGAGCCACACATCGACCTTCGGGCCTCCCTTGCAGACTTCCAGAGCAGTTTTTCCCGTTTTTGTTCCCAGAAACACATAAAACCTGAGAAATGGTCCCAGTGCTGCTGACGTAAACCTCAGTTCTACCTGCTCACATCTGGTCTTCCGCCCCGTTTTTTACACAAATTCTGGACACAATGTGGGGATACAGAAGCTGTGGAAACATTATTCATAAATCACAGGATGGATGTGCTAAAAAAAAAGCAACCGAGCACTGGCAAAGTAAACATGTTAGAGTAAATAAAAACAAAAACACTCTGTCAACCTTCAGGGTCCAGATCACAGCTCACCTTCCCACATGAAATGGAACAAGTAACATCTGTGGCAGGGGCATCTCCTAAACTCAAAAACCCTTTTATACCACCACATATCAGAACATTAGCCAACTGTGGCAGATATGTTAGCCAACTGTGGTAAATATTAGCCCTCTATGGCAGACATTAGCTCTCTGTGGTAGATATTAGCCAATCGTGGCAGACGTTAGCCCTCTGTGGCAGGTATTAGCAAAAAGTTGCAGATATAAATTAGCTGTGGCAGATATAAGTTGGCTGTGGTGTCATTGCTGTCCACTGCCTCTGCAGCCCCCCAGATTTTACTCTAACAGCTGTTTTAATTTAGTAAAAATTAAATTAATTAATTCACTAAATAATCAGCAGATGAATCAATGACAAAACTGTTAAACAAAGATCTCTTGGATTTGATTGATTTAATTTGATAAAATTTAATCGTTAAAATTAGTAAAGAGTAAACTACTTTCTCTCGTCCTCGGTGTAAAGGATCACAGGTGCCTGATTTTCCTCCGAGACAAACACGCTCTGAGCTTTGACAGCGCTGACGTGAGGCAACACGTGTGACTCATGTGTGCTTCAACATGTGGTTCACGTGTGACTAACCGGACAAGTATTCCAGTCAGACGGCGCTGAAAGCAGGGAGGAGGTCACATGGAAACACTTATCAACAGGTGGAATGATCAGAATGTCAGCGATGTGGCCACGTTGGTGGGGGAGGGGCGGCACGCAGGAAGTGACAGGAAGTGATAGGAAGCGTGAAGGACGTCCCCACCGTTCACCGGTGGCATGTGAGGGCGTCGACGGTGCGTGAGAACAAAACAAGATCCCATCAGTGACACCTCGACAGCGAGCTGTCGCCTCGGGCGCTGTGCGGCGATAAAACACATCAAAGCTCCTTCCTGTTTTCCTCAGCTACTGCAGAGACGAGCAGAGAGAACAGGCCTGACGAGGCCGCTCACCCTAAGACCTGAACACCTGAAAACGGCTCGACAGCAGCGCGTCTCTCCAGAAATCATTTTCCCCGCGTACATTAATGGAGGCGGGGCTAGCTACCGTCTTCACGACTTCTAGTCCAACTGCTCAACGTGTGTGAACGCTGCCTCGGACTACATTTCTACCAGGTTCAATAACCGGGCTAACTCTAACCCAGACGAGCCAGCAGCAGCCAATCAGAGCGCAGGACACAGCGTGTTTTACAATACAGGAACTCACTTCCTGTTCCCCTGCGGGCCTTCAGATCTCTCTGACGTAATTCCACATCTCCATCTCATCTTGGTTGTTTGCGTCTACTTTAGCCCCACCCCGTCTCCAGTCCACCCCTGCACTGCAGTCGGAGCGAGGCGGAGCTTACATTTTAAACTAGTCTACCGTGCGCTGCACACTGACGAGTCATAATGCTGAAGTCATTCAGCCAAACACGGACTCGCAGCAGGAAGAGGCGGAGCAACTTGTTCAAACTGACGCATCAGAGTGGGATAGTTTTCTTTCTACACCGTTAGAAAGAATGTGTTCGCAAAGCCATTGGTAGCAACGGTGCTCATTTCAGTCGCCATGCGAGTCGTAGCAGACGAAAACGCAAGGTTGAAATCATCGCCTGTTCACCTCGGACGGTGTGACACAACCCTCACGCCAATCGAACAGCAGAGAAAGTGTCAATAAGTAAAGAATAGATCCTCGGCTACAGGTATGTATGTGGACCGTATCGCCGCCTACTGGCCCGGCATGTTGTCGCACGGTGAGAGGAGGAGGTGCACTTCACCACGGCGACCCACCCAGAAGCCTCCCTGGACCACAAACCGTCCGTCCCTCAGGATCTGGCTCTGACTACAGTGGCTGCCACGCAGTTTCCACCTCAGCCAGACATGTAACCATCCACCACTTTCATTTTCTTCAACAAAATCGGGATTTAAGATGGATCGTAAATGAAAACGTGTCCTTTTATAAAATGACAGAATCTCTTTTCACCTACGAGCTCGGGAGGTTATAAACAAAACAACGCACGTTTCCTTTCCTCTCAGGGTTTGTAACTTCTGGCAATCCAGCGTGAGACTCGTATGGAAGCAACTCTGTAGCTCCGCCCCACCCTTAAGACAGTCGTTTTGACATGTTGGCGACCGCTTCCTGGTCCTCCCGGGATGAAATGACCGGAGGCGGGACTTAGGCAACGGTAAAAGTGATCAATAATCAACAACGATCGGTAAACTGCTTCAGTGTGAACCAGCAGGGGTTTAATCCAGAACACACAGCATGAGAGAGACGTCGAGCTGCTGCGCTATTAGCCTGTTAGCTAAGTACTGTGTGGGGCCCCCTTGGGAGGGGGAAAAGTGTCGGGGCAGGAAGCATCTGGAGGTCGCCACTTCTGACACGTTTGGTGTGACTAAACTGTGTGAAATGTGTCCTGTGAGCGCAGGAGCGAGAACGTGGCGGCCAAGTGGAAAACAGGCGCAGGTAAATGTTTGTCCCGTCCTTCACCGGCTGAACGGACGGCGACACTAAAAGCCTCTCGTGTGCTCATTTACTGCGCAAACAGCCCATTAATTCCACGTCTGTGATTGTACCGCGCTCCTCCTGCTGCTCCTCACTGCGCCTCCACACCAGATCTGTCCGTCACTGTCAGGACATCACACCTCTGGAGAGGATTAGGGCCACTTTGAAAAGTTTATTGCACTTTTGACATGAGGATTTCTTCTCAAAAGTCGAACTTTACTGTCAGAATTCTGAAATTACACTCAACGCCAAGTTTAAAATGAAACTTCAGAGACTAAAGTCAGAATTATGAGATAAATATCAGATATATATGGGGGGGGGGAATTATTAAAGTAAAAATTCTGAGAAAAAGACAAATTACGATTTTTAAATCAGAATTGTAACTTTAAAGTCACACTTATGGGAGAAAAACTCGGAATCCTGAGATTACAGACAGATGTCTGGGTTTAAAATCAAACTTCAGAGATTAAAGTCAGAATTGTGTGAGTTTAAAGTTGGAATTCCCAGTTTAAACTTAGTTTAATTTCAGAAAGCTGAGGAAAAAATCGTGACTCTGCGAACAAAGTCAACATTATAAGTTTAAAATCTGATTTTTTTTGATGGGGGATCTTCAGTCTCATGAGTTTCAAGTCGGCTTTAACTTGGAATCCTGAGAACGGAAGGAAAAAGTCCGACTCCGGTCCAAGTTCTGAGTGTAAACTCAGACATTTGAGGAGAAACAGGCAGAACTGAGACAGCCGATGTCTGTGAAAACATGTTGACATGTGGCCCAGAAGCCTCTGCTGAGACTTCACATGTTCCTGGACCCACTGGACCTCCTGGACCCTCATCTGACCCCCCGGACCGAGTGCCAAGAGAAACCCAGCGTGGAGCAGGACGAGCTTGTCGGAATTCATCCCAAAAAACAGGACACAGGCAAAAAGAGGAAGTAAACCCCGCAGAAACGTGCACGTGTGCGTGCGTGTGGGATGTGCGGCCGTACCGTTTAGGTGAGATCCGGACCCCGCGTCCTTCCAGCCGACACCGCATCGATTACGGACTCCCGTCAGCGGCCGCCCCGCCGAGAACGCGGCTCCGCGCGCGCAGCGGTCCGTGACATGGCATGCCCCCCCCCCGGAGTGCGCTTCGAGCGAGGGGAGACGAGCAACTGGAGCCGCGAACGAGTTGGTCAACTGTTTTACGCTCCCAACTCCGCCTGATACGCGTAAACTCGGGCAGCGGTTAAGCTAGCGCCAGTTCCGGCTTCGGCCGCTGGGTGCGCCCTTCAGAGTAAAACCCGCGCCGGGAAAAGCGCCATGGGCGGTGACGGCTGACCAGCGACGAGGCTTTTATACTGAAGGCGAGAGAGACAACGTCCGGCGGAAGTGTCTCCCTTCCCGCCGCCAGCCTGACGCAGTTTGCGGAGAAGCGCAACTTTTTTTGGGTCCTCCGGAGCTTTGAGCTCCAAAACGACGCGTTCCGACGTCAGCGGAGCTTCGCAGGGTAACACGGGGAGTCTATTATGGGATGGAAACAGCGCAAACGATGACCGACGGGGATGTAGCTCTGTTTTCAGGCCGCTTCCTGTTGTTCGTGCCAGGCTCTGCAGCAGGTATGTGCGCTGCTCAAGGGCACTCCGCCGGCTGTAATTATAGCTATTATCGCCTTCCGCGCTGGAGAAGGCAGTTTGCACACGAAAACAGCACGCGGATGTAATGGAAAACTTTTTTCATTGGCTCTGTGATTAAGTTGGAAGAGAGCTTAACAGGGGTGGACCTCGGGATTTGGGGTCCAGAAGGCCGAAGGTGCCCGTCGGCCATAATTCTAGTCAACGTGCTTTGACAAGTATTCACAAGCTGTGGCTAAATTGTCAAGGTAAAGCCGAAAATTTACAACAGAGTTTCACATTATTTTACTGTACAGCAGCGTTTAAAATCGGGAAACGATAGAGCAATGCAATCAAAGACAATATTTAGTTATTTTTTAAAATTCTAATGAATAAACACAAAACATCAACCAATGGTCTGGCCTGGAATCAATCACAGAATTCACGCAAAAAAATCTAAATAAAATAATCAGTTACACTTGAAATTCACCAGAAAAAACATAAAAGGAGAAGCTAACGGTCTGCCTCAGCTAATGAGCATCTGCCACAGTTAGATAACATCTGCCACAGTTAGGTAACGTCTGCCACAGCCAGGTAATGTCGTGACAGCCAGCTAGCGACCACCTCAGAAACAGCTAGCATGAATGTGATCCATAGCGACAGGCGTTTGATCAGGCGAAGCTTTGTGGTCCTGAGCGAGTCGTCCATGCTGATCCGAGGTCGGCTGACGTCTGTGTAAACTCCAGCAGCTCCAGTTGGGTCCATTGATCGCCGAGTGCCTGGTTCTTACATTTGTCATTCATCACGTTAAGTTTTAATATTCCGTCGTCACGATTGATCTATCGATGCAGGTTTTTTTTTTTTTCTTTTTTACCCAGTTTCTAACCCGTCACATTCGTTTTCCTGTGAAACTGTCAGCCTCATCGATCTTTGGGAACGAGGCAATCTCTCGTTCAAACACTTATTTATTGATCAATGTTTAGAGACCGTGACTGGCCTCTCCCTCCACTCGCACGTCTTCGGGGGTTTACCGTTGTTGACCTGCGAGACCAGCGTGGCCGCTCCCACCTTGAATGGCCTTGTTGAAAAGAGGGACCATGAATTGGTGGCTGAGCTCTTACTGTGGTTTCATCTGGCCGAGCTTCTCTCCCCCTGAACGTCTGCAGAGATGAAAGGATAAGGGGAAAAAAGGAGACAAAGGAGGGCGGGTAGCGTTACAACCCCGTCATGAAAGGCTCCAGCGATAGACAAAGACCAGCGGGGGGATCGTGAAAAGAGGGCTTTCAGACTCACTTGTGTGCAGGGAGAGCGACCGAGGGCGGCTAACTGGTCAACACAGACGCATCCATCAGCTGTCACAAAGCTCCTCGGAGCCACAACCCTAAAACCAACAGGAAGTCGACCACTTAGAACTTCCTGGGCTTGTTTGGCGACATCCTAGCCATTTACCTGGTTTCTGTTTGACGCCAGACGTGATCACGACGAATGAAACGGCCGATGGATGAAGAGTTGGAAGTTCTAATTATTGCTGTTATTTTTCCTAATGAATGTCGGAGAGTGTTTGCGTGCGCTGGAAACGTGTTTATGTTGAAGGTTTGGCCGATGGGTGGGGCAAAGTGGCTCTCTAAAGACCTCCCCTTTTGGCTTTCCCCCACTAGGTTTACCTTTAACTGGCCCGACGTGCACGGCGTTTAGCGTCAGTCACTGAAGATCCTGCAGCCCTGTCTCGACTTGTCCCATGCGCACTCAGATATTTCCGCCTCGGGGCGCCTGGGAGAGAATCGAGCAGGCAACTGCAGAAAGTTGTCAGCTTGGCGCGGACGGTCGAACAAAGGCGACGATTAGAGGGCGGCGATGTGCAAAATGTGGCTTTCTTGGCCTGTTGATCTCTTTTACACACACTCAGACTTGCAAAAGTGATGTTTCCGGCTAACCCAAAGTTGTTAGCATGAAGCCATGATACGTCAAAGTCACACCACCGAATACTCAGATTCAACCAGCAGGGTCTGAACCCAAAGACCGCTGCAGGGATCTCTGGGGTTTAATGTGGTCGACACTTTGAGCTGGTTTCATTCTCATCGCCAAAATGCTTTGTTGTCTCTGGTTGCTTTATTGATTTATAGGACAATTCAAAGACATAACAGGATACAGTTGTGTTTCTGACCGGCGATGATTTGGAATCTCTTTCCCCGGTTTGTCGGAATTTACACACGACAGCAGCTTTTTCTTAAAATCATACAAAGCCAATGACTACATATCCCAAATTACACCTTTTATATATCGACGCCTATTTGTTTCTGTCATGTTGATGGAAACCAAACTGTCCTTCCGTGATTTCATTTCAAAACATCGCGCACACAGCCTTTTCTCGCTGACAGTGAGTTTAAGCTTTGGTTTCTGTTTAGGAAGACAAAATCGGAGCGTACTCACAAAACAAAAAGTGAAAGAGAAGCCCAGTGGATATTTTCATGGCCCAAAACAACCAAAGCAGCACAAGAAATTGTATTTTAGAATTATTTAACGTCTGCCACAGCTAGTTAACGTCCGCCAGAGGTAGCTAACGTCTGCCGCAGGCAGCTAACATCTGCCGCAGGTAGATAACGTCTGCCGCAGGCAGATAACGTCTGCCGCAGGTAGCTAACATCTGCCAGAGCTAGATAACGTCTGCCAAAGGTAGCTAACGTTTGCCCCAGCTAAAAAATGTCTGCCACAGGTAGCTAACAGCAAAGCCCACCTCACTGTGTCTCGTGTCACTTTATTTTGGTTTGTCAGCTTCGCTGCACATTTTTCTCGGAATCGCGACACATCCACCTGGTTCCGTCTCTCTAACTGGGCCTCTGGAGCTCCGCTGGCAGACGTTGCCTCGCTGCCTCCTCCATCGCCCACATCCGGCCATAATTGGAAGGCAGCTATTACAGCCAATTATGGCAAATGGCCGAGCGGAGCTGTCAGGTGAGGCCGACGGTCTGGACGTCCCCCCTCCCATCATCCATCTGGCCTTGGTGACTTTCACTTTCTGTCCGGCGAGAACAGCAGCAGATGTTTCCACTTTCAGCCATAACGCTCCTGTCACGCAATCCGAGCCAATTAGCCGCAGCCTCCCTGACATGGCCCGTACATGTCCTCCATGTCTCCTCGGCGTGGAGCCGAGGAAAAACTGGGCTGGGAGGACAAGAAGGAGGACACGACTCCTTATAGATTCGTTAAAATGGGA
>KV751432.1:181793-201100 GCA_001698575.1 Mola mola
AGTTACTGATGTTTCCGTCATTTTTAGTGACAGCTACACAGATTAAAGGACAAGTCCGGTGTTTTTCACTCGACTGGCAAGATTCTGTCGTTTTCCGACGTTTAGAATTTATTTTATGAATTTGTCTTCGGTGACTACAGCGCCCCCTTCAGGAAGTCTCAGCAGACGGTTAGCCGAGCTCCGTGCTGGAGTCGTTTTCAAAAAAAGACCTATTGATGGATTTTTAGAACCTGGAGATCGGGAAATATGGGAATTGTCCTTTACCCGTCAGAATTCAGTCCTAACCGTCCTCCGCAGCATCTCCCCGGGCAACGTGCTGACGCCGCTGTGGGAGGAGCTGGCGGGACAGACGGCAGACGCGGCGGCGGCCATCAAGGCGGGAGAGGAGTGTCAGGCAAGTTGGTGGCGCAAAACACGCTAAGTCCGTTAAGGTTCTCAGTCATCCAGGTCATCTTGATCTCGGAGTGTTTAGTAGGAAGCAACTGGACTTCTTATCTTGTTTGAAGACGTTTCGCCTCTCATCCGAAAGGCTTTTTTCAGTTCTGAGGTTCAGTGTGGCAAACCCAGGTATTTAACCCTGAGTGGGTAGAGACAATCACCAATCACCAACAAAGAGGACGTGTTTTGAAACCAACAGCCTCGGGGGTGCGGTCGTCTGGCTAGGCATCGTGTGAGTCGTTAAGGTCACATGAACCCGGGTGTGAAACACTCGAGAGTGTTTGCCCCTCACCTCTGGTTCCGTGTGACACCTTGGGCTCACATGGCCCAAAACAAGATAAGAAGTCCAGTTGCTTCCTACTAAACACTCGGAGATCAAAACACGCTAATCACGGCCGTCAGAGGTTCTGAAGGTCAAAGGTCACACTTCCTGTCCTCTCAAACAGCTGCTGGGCCGCATGGGGACGGAGGCCGAGTGCGGGTGGGCCGCCCTCTACCTGGCCGCCGACGCCACCTTCTGCACCGGCATCGACCTGCTGCTGAGCGGAGGAGCGGAACTCAACTACGGGACCAAGAGTCCGGTGCCACCCTGAGGCCCCCGCCGCCCCCCTGACGGCGTCTTCGTCTCCTGCTGCCCGTTTTCACCGATCGAATAAAAACAGGCATTCCAGTGATTAAACACGACTTGGATCTGATCATTCCCAGGATGGGACACGCGTCAATAACTGCCAGGAAATGACTTCATGTCAGGGTGTCTGACGTCCTGCCCTCGTGGCCACACCGGCGCCACGCCCCTCCGAGCGACCAATCAGCGCCAAGGGCTCTCTGACCTCCAATAACCTCACGCGTCGGCCGCTTCCGTCAGTGTAAACGCCAAACAAATACGGGGATTGTTGTGTGCTCCTGCAAAAACAGTCCGGGCTGGCCAACCATTGACCCGGAAACGTAACCGGGAGCACGTATGAGCCCCGAGCGGGTGGGATGAACCGTGCAAGTGTCCCGGCTGACGGCCACGAGGGGTTCGGATCCGTGGGAGGTTCCAGCCGAGCGGCGTCTCATATTTCAGAGCGGAACTCCAGTTGACTTTGGGTCGTGTTTCCACACGAGCACGCAATCGGCATTTGTCGGCGTTACGTCGCGGAGATGGCAGCCCTCCGAACGGTGAGTCCACGTCGGCCCGTTTAGATCATGAGCCCGTCCGGCGTCGCGTCCCCGTCCGCTGCCCACCAAACTCCATGTTGAAACCTGCAAATTTAACGTTTGTTGCTTCCCAGACAAAGTTAAAATCTCGGAAACTCACCAACGTGTAGCCGCTACAAACAACCAAGGTTGTGTGAACAACTCGGCGCGACCGGAAAATAACTTAGACTTGATTTTCTGTGATATACATGACCAAGTCTCAACACGTCCGAACCACATTCCTGCCGTTCGGTGAGTGCTGGTGGTTAAATCAGTCAGCTGGAAACATTTCCAGTGTGACACACTGACACTGTGCCACTCGTCATTTGTTTCATTCAAGTGCTCGAACATCGCAGTTTTGTGGAATTGTCACATTTTCAAACGGGGTTTGGTCTGAGCTCAGAATCAAGCGCAAATCCCTTTGTTGAAAATGGCAAAAATGCAGATTGTTTGTGCATGACAGGTTATTACCAGGTTACTGTCACTCTGCACTGCGCAGCTGCTCTGGATTTAACTAAAATGAGCACGTGTTCATAAACAAACAAACCGCTTGAATGTGTCTGAGCAATAAACACCGAACTTGCATCATCGCGCAGAGGGAAGAGTTTGTCTGAAGTCAGGTTGTAGTGAGTCAGCAGCACAGGAATCCAGAGAGGAACGATCACTTAACTGATCACTTATCGCAGCTCGCCAAACTCACCGTATCAAATAAATCCAACATTCCGCCATGAGAGGAACCACTTCCGGGGTCTGAACGTGGCCTCTTCGGCCCTGTGACCTTGTCACTGTCACTTTCAGGCACTCCACGGACGACTGGCTCAGACGCTCCCCTTCCTGGGCTCCCGGCGGTTCGCCAGCTCCTTTAAGGTACTGACCGTCCTGAGCGAGGAGAACCCCGGTACTCTCAAACCGGGCTCAGGTCCCTGCAGTTTGGGCCTCTAAAATTTCTCCAAATACATAAAAAAAACAGTTGCTACGGAGTAGAACCCGGCCGATATGCTATTTTTGGAGCCGATTCCGGTGTTGGAGAATAAGAGTTCTGATATTGACCAGTTTTTGCATTGATCTCACGTGAGGTCATCAAATATTTGTGACAAATAGAATATTCTTTAAAGCCAAACGTATCAGATCAGAGATCAGCTCAACAAAGTCGCGTTTTTTCCGCCTCCGTCTCGGCCCAAATTGTTACTGAAAGTTGACAAAGGACCCGTGAGTTTGTGCAGATGCGTGTCTGGTTAATTTGCAGACGCTGCCGAGCCGATCGGCCAATCGATCGTCACAAACCGATGCAATTTCCCGACTTGTAGAGAATCGGGCTCAGGTTGAAAGTTACCGGACTCCACCTTTAAGGGAAGAAGGAAGTGACATTTTCCTCTTCGAGTGCCACCAGTTTCCCAGAAGTAAAAGTTTGTTTCCTTGCTGTCTCTCCCGCACTTTCTGCCTGTTGTAATTATTTGATCCAGTTTGATTCACTTAATTGTCGCTAATTGTTCAGATGTCTCAGCATCTCCACCGACTGTTTAACCGCAACTAATTGAGACGCATGCTCGGTCAATAACAAGCATTCATTAAAAAACGATCACTGGTGTCCGTGGCGCCGCTCTGCTCCGTCCCGCCTGCTTCTTCTTCCTCTCTCTCCCCGCCCGTCTGCGCCCAGGCGGCCGACCTCGTGGTGGAGCGCAGCGCGGCGTGCAAGCCCAAGCCCCACCCCTCCGGCCTCTTGTTTGGGAAGCAGTTCTCGGACCACATGTTGACCATCGACTGGACCGAGGGCGGCGGCTGGGAGGCCCCGCAGGTCAAACCCTTCCAGAACCTGTCGCTGCACCCGGCCTGCTCAGCCCTGCACTACTCCGTCGAGGTGAGGACGCGTGTCGGCGTGTTCCTGCTCTGGTTTCTGTCCTTCTTCTCAAAGTTCAGAGAAGAAAAATCGGATCGTCAGCAAGTTTGTGTCTCCTCTGCAGCTCTTCGAGGGCATGAAGGCGTATCGCGGCGTCGACAACCACATCCGTCTCTTCAGACCCATGATGAACATGGAGCGGATGCACCGCAGCGCCGACCGGAGCTGCCTGCCGGTGAGTCACACCCCCGCCGGCCGCAGGCGCGTCCACGCGTTTGACACCCGACGCTGACGCTAAAGTGTTCTCGGCCGCAGCTCTTCGACAAGGCCGAGTTGTTGGAGTGCATCAGGAAGCTGGTGGAGATCGACCAGGACTGGGTTCCCTACTCGCAGGACGCCAGCCTCTACATCAGACCCACCTTCATCGGGACCGAGGTGAGTCGGCGCCGCGCTGATCGACCGGCTGCGGTTACTGTCCTCCCCACCTTCCCTGACTCGTCCTCTTCCCGTCCTCGCCCTCTTCCAGCCGTCCCTCGGCGTTTCTCGGGCAGGAAAAGCGATGATCTTCGTCATCATCGGCCCAGTTGGACCGTACTTCGCCACCGGATCTTTCAACCCCATCTCTCTGCTGGCCGATCCGGCGTTTGTCAGGGCGTGGAAAGGCGGAGTCGGTTCCTACAAGATGGGAGGGTGAGTCCATCTCTGTCCACTTCAGGTAGAATTTGTTTGGAGCAAACTGTCCTTTCAGATTAAAGTTCGGAAGCGGACAGTGTTTCCCAGTTATTTGTGACGATCCACCACAAAATCAGGTGTCGGAGTTGGTAAAAGAGAGGAGCTTGAATTCAGAAGGTTAGCGCTCGTATCGTTCCGTTTATTGAGCTTAATAGTTTCTGTGCGTCACGTGTCGCCATTTTGATGCTGCATCATGTTCGTTGTGCTATTTGTGTAGGTATATATGCACACAGTTCATTAGCCGCCTTCATGTGTTCTACTGTAGTTTACAACGTGCTGCGTATCACGATTCATTGAGCATCTCCGCCCGCCTGAAACGTCACATATTTTATCAGTTTTTAACCAGCAAATCATCGCATCCCTGCCTTCTGTCTCCGTTTGTTGACTAGCGTGCTAACTTCAGCTGACATCTATGCAACGTGGTCACCTTTGAGCCAGCGTCAACCCTGCGGTTTCCGCACATTGGTTGGCTTTGCTGTTTTTAAACAACCTGCTGTTGTCAAAACGGAATCATGTGGAAGAAGACCTGAAAATCAGCAGCAGACAGAGAGACACAGGAAGTGGGAGAGCAGAAAAGCTGAGACAGAAGAAGTGACGAGCAGGTTCAAATCGGATGTATAAGTGTAGAAACGGGCTAATGAATGTATGTGGGCCGCGCCACGGCTGAACCCTCAACACGTCTCGCATTCTTTAAATGTTCCAGATAAGCCGGCCAAGAGTTTGGATCACACGATGTGACGCGATGTCCGATTATCGTCTGAGACACCACCGGTATGTTTGGACCAATGGCAGCGAAGCGTCCTTTAACAGGCACCAATCGGGCTACTTTCGCCGACATACTGAACTCTGAATGCTGCACCAGAAAGTCTCTCGACGTGAAGCCCTAAACCACACAGGAAGTCGGCCATCTCCAGCAATTTGCACATGTTTAACGTTTCTTCCAGTCAAGTCCGGATTTGGCCTGGACGCTCCTCAGGGGTCGGGGATTAAGAGGTTAGGGTTAGCAACCCTAAACTCTTAACCCTAACCCAACCCCAACCCTAACCCTGCAGCTGCAGGTCTGGACGGAGAACAACTATGTGGATTCTGTGCTCGCTGGGCCCGGGAGGGCGTCCAGGCTCACATCGGAGCCAGAGAGGATTATCCGTGTCAGCAGTAACTGCTGTGTGTGACCAGGTCCAACAGCTGACGTGTGATTTTCCAGGAGGCAGAGGGGATTATGGGTGTTGTAGTGTCAGTGAGTTCAGGCCCATTAGCTCCTCTGCTAACTGAGCTAACAGTCGCCACAGCAGCAGTCATTCATCAAGACGCCGTCACTGCTCCTGTGATCTCCTCACATTCGTGCGGCCCCCGGTCACAGGCGGCTGCACCTGCTCAAACTCAGCGCCGTTGCGTAACAGCACCCGGTCCACTGATCCACCTCAACCCCGTGGCTCTGCCGCCCGATTTAGCAGCAGCGGTCACAGGACTGCAGGGGGTGTGCTGCATCAAGGACTCGTCCTTCGGTACAATCAAGGAAGCTCTGTCCTGTCTTCCGTCCCCCAGGATGCACCACGGCGGAGCTCTGTCCGTGAACCCACCTGGTGGTGGGAAGTGGTACTGCAGGCGTTAGAGCTAAGAATAGGAACGAACGATTCAATCTCGGTGGTGATCCAAGTAGGTTTTTCATATTCTTCATTAACCCCCCCGATTTTGTCTTGTAAGGCGCGTCACAGTTCGCCTGAATACGACTACATCGTAAACGGGAGGAACATGGACCCAGACGGCCACATCAGGGACTGAGTTCAGATCCTGTTGTAATGTTCCTGACTGAACACCCACCACGGTTTAAAAAAACTTAGGATTCCACTTCCCCTGACGTGTCAGCGGGAACGTTTGGGATGATGCTCAACATGTAGTTTTTGTGCAAGGCTCCGCTCTGATCCTCACCGCGTGTCTCCCGGCTCCGCAGGAACTACGGGCCCACCATCGCGGTGCAGCACGAGGCGGTGAAGCGCGGCTGCCAACAGGTCCTGTGGCTGTACGGCGAGCAGGAGGAGATCACCGAGGTCGGCACCATGAACCTCTTCATCTACTGGACCAACCGGGACGGAGGTCAGAGCCGCTCCGAGCGCCCTGAACAGCGTCACCGTGCACGAGCTTCTCTCACTGTGTGTGTGTGTGTGTGTGTGTGTGTGTGTGTGCGTGTGCGTGCGCGTGCGTGCGTGCGCATGCAGAGAGGGAGCTGATCACCCCCCCTCTCGATGGGATCATCCTCCCAGGAGTCACCAGGCAGTCTCTGCTGGACCTGGCCCGACGATGGGTAAGAACCGACGGTCTGATGTCCTGCGTCCGTCAGGAACAGATTAGATCCGTTGTCAGGCGCGTTTGTGCTTCCGGGACATTTCCTGACTGTGTGGAACCCTTCAGTCACCTAAAAGATCAGATTGGTTGCTCTGTCCTAAAAAACATTTGAACATTTTACACATTTAAGCCTCTAAAAGGATCAAAATTCGACGAAGTGGGCTTTTATTTTGAAAACCCCAGGGCGAGTTCCAGGTGACGGAGCGCACGGTGGCCATGAAGGAGCTGCTGGCGGCGCTGGACGGCGGCAGGGTGCTGGAAGTTTTTGGGGCGGGGACGGCCTGCGTGGTGTGTCCCGTGGGCAGCCTCCTCTACAGGGGACAGGTGGGTCACATGACTTCCTGTAAAGCTGCAGAAACTTTACTCACCTCCTTCAGCTTGAGATGTGTCAGAAGGTCCGCGTCCTGCCCGAGCAGCCGTCGGCGTCGGGATTTGAACGGGCGAGTAAACAAGTTTTATTCTGTAATATTTACAGACACAGAGAGGTGATTGCCTTTGACCCCATGACCGATCACCTATTGATTATCACGATTTCAGCATAAAACACCAAGAAAATGCTTTGGTTAGGGTCATGTGAGAGGAAAACCAATGTGGGAATAAAGTCTGAATATTCCGATTTAAGAAGCGTTGACGTCAATGTTCCTTCAGAGGAGAGATATCAGAACCAGCTTGAGGCTGCTGGAGAACTTCAGGTTTCACCAGCATCAGGACTGGAAACACACCGAGCGAAGTCCGGCTCCATTCCTCCATAAAATCTCCTAAAATTCTGACCGTGGTTTGTTATTGACTGTCTGGGTTGAATGACTCAAACGTGACGTGTGTCCTCATCTCTCAGACCTACCAGATCCCGACGATGCAGAACGGTCCGGACCTGGCCAAGAGGTTCTACAAAGAGCTGACTGACATTCAGGTGAGTCGGAGGCGGCAACTTCAGGAGGGATGGTGACACCTAGTGGCGGCACCCGGGAACTAACAGAGGGATCAGGTCTCCACGGTCACACAGATCCGATGGTTTCGCCACGCTGAGCAGCACCAATCGGACCCACGTCAGATTTGGGCAGTAGGAAGCCAAAATTCTCCCGCGTCTTTTGGCCTGCTGGCGAATACGGCGTCAACACTGGTGTCAGATGTTCAGGTGGTTCAGATATCAGCTTTTGGTTCAAGGTCTCAACTTATTTTACAGCAAATTTTAATCATAATTTGGCCACTTTCGACTGAAGAGATGATTTGACTCTTAAAATAGTATTTCTGTCGGCGGCCGCCTGTCCAGAACCCGGCTCTGAGACCCTGCATGTTTACACCACCACAGTGGGTTTGAAATCAAACCATCGAGATGTGATCAAAGTGCAGACGTTCACCTTTAATATAAGAGGTTTCACACAATTAATTTACTGTTTAGGAATTACAGCCATTTTATTTAGAGTACCTCCATTTTCAGAGGCTTAAAAGGATTTGGACACGCTAACATAACTATAAATATAACCATATTCTTTAATAGCTATAAATCCTTTAAGTCTGGAGTCCATGGACATCACCAGGCCTTCACTGGAGCCACATTCAGCTGCTGCTTGTTTTGTCTTCAGTCACTGAAAAGCTGCTCTGTCGGTTTGACATCAGCTGACGGAGTTGGCCATCGAAGAATAATCTGTTTCTTTGATTTGCTTTAACACTGTGTTTAGGGTCATTATCCATCTGCACTGTGGAGCCCCGTTCTGTCAGTTTTGTAGCATTCTGCTGAGAATGAGCTGAGCAGAGAGTTTAACCTTATACACCTCAGAATTCATCTTGGTCCTTCTGTCAGCAGTAAGTCCGTTCCATTGGCAGCCATACACGTCCATCCCATAATGCTGCCTCCACCATGTTGGACTCATGATGTGGTGCGTTGGATCTTCAGCTGTTCCTTTATTTCTCCACATTTTTCTCTTCCCATCATTCTGATACAAGTTCATCTTGGTTTCATCTGTCCACAGAACCTGATTCCAGAAGTTGGGAGACTTTTTGAGATGTTTCCTGTCAAAGTCTAATCTGTCCTTCCTGTTCCTGAATGTTCTCAGTGGTTTGAATCTTGTTGTAAAGCGTCTGTATTTACATCCATGAAGGCGTCTCTTGATTGGAGACTTCGACAATGATGCGCCGACCTTCTCCAGAGTTCTCTGGAATTGTCTCCATGTGGTGAAGGTTCTATTCTTCAGCAAGGAAACGATTCTGCCATCATCCACTTTGGTCCAGACCCTTTGATGTTGTTGAGCGTTCTGTCTTTTTAAGAATGGACCGAACACACCTGCAGTCTTTGCTCTCCCTGATTTATCTCGTTTCTTCAGCCTAATGATGCCTCCTTCACTTGTGTTGATCTGCTTGAACTTCATATTGATGCTCCAGTCAAACAGCTGCCAAATGTTAATTCAACACCTGAAATCAACTCCAGACCTTTAATCTGCTTCGTTTGTCTTTGAGGGAACGAGGGAACGAACCACACCTGCCCATCAAACTGCTTGTCAGCCCATCGTTCAAACACTTCTGGGCCCCTGAATACGGAGGCACTCTGTATGAAATGGCTGTAGTTCCTAACCGCTAAATGTCAAATATCGACCGAACTGTAAGTGAAGTTGAATTGGGGAGAAATCCACACATCGTTGACGGCGGCGGCAACGCTTTGGATTGTGTCTTTAATCGCTTCCTGTCCTGTTTCCACCAGTACGGACGCGCGCCGAGCGACTGGGCCCCGCTGGTCGTCTAACGGCACCGGCAGCCCCCCTTCCTTCACCCGCCAAGGAGACGGGCGCCTCCCCCTCTTCTTCCCCCATGTTCCCGCCCACGTGGACCCTCATAGGAATACGGTCGGCGGTCGGTTAGCGATCTGCTTGCTCTGTGAAGAAATATGCAACGTGTGGAGTGGAATCCTCCAATTGGAGCCGCAACCTCATTTGTTGTTTGTTTATTTTAGGCACAAAGGTGCAAACTGTCGTTTGGATGTGAAACATTTACAATAGTTAAAGCAGCTACATGTCGGACTGTGAGCACGTGTGTTTGTCTCGCGCGTTAGCTAGGACAGCTACTGTGGCGTGCGAGGCGACCACGTCGCTTTGACGCCGCGACTTTGCACTGACCTCGTTTTAACCTAGCGAGGTGTCGGCTTTTAGACAGGAAACGAGAGCTTATTTCACGTTTCCTTTTTACGCTTTTTTTGCAGAGAGAACATCGGCACAAAGGCTGAAGCCTGAGATGAAAAATGCGAGGTGTCCAACGCGATCCTCGGCCGCCGCCGGCGCCTCCAGCGCTAGCTAGTGTGTTAGCGTGACGAAAACCATGCATAGGAACAAATAGATGTGCTGTTTTAAAGGTTTTAAATCATGTTTTTCCTGGTTTGATTTGACGTGAGGCCGATTTTTGTCTTCCACGTGTACTTTTGACCGTAAGCGGAAGTTTTCCTCGGAATGTGTTTTTGTGGTCTGCACGCGTTCCCTGCGTCCAAGTGCCTGACGTCAGTCCGTTAGCTTGCCGTTAGCTTGCCGTTAGCTTGCTCTGCTGCTTCTGTCTTTGAATTAGGTCAGTCTAGACTTTTCTTTTTATAAATGTGCAGTTACTTTTACTCCTCTGTTGTTTTTACAATAAACCTGATCTGAATTCAGTCTCTGTGTCCGTCAGCATTTCTTCACAACATCATAATAATAATACCACCACCGCTGGAAACCAAACCAGAACGGTAACAACTTTGAATCTTTTTGGGCTCGTGTTGCTGTTATTACTTCGTGTCCAAATTAAATATTGTAATTTTTCGTCCGACTTTTAGGAAAGTTTGTTTTAATTTTGAAATATTGCAACATTTCACTATGTCACACTTGAGATATGTATAAATAATAATACAAGGAGGTTTAACTTAAAACTTGAATAGAGAAAAAAAAAGATCTTTAAATGATATTCTACCTTCTTTAATATGCACAAATATTTACATCTGTGCAGGTTTCTGCAGGATGTCAGGATTGTAGACGGAGGATAATTGATGTCTTAACCCTCCAAATTTTGCAAGACTGTCTTTTGTCAATAAAGTTCCTTTGAGTTGAAAAAAAAAGTAATGCTATAATCCGAAACGGGACCAAATGTGATCCTTACTGTCAGACTTTATACGTAATTATTAAAGTGTATGCCACCAGCTGCGTATGTTAGCCTCGCTGACGTTGACTAGCATCCTGCTCTGCTGCCGTAACAGTTTTATGGTCGTTTCTCCGTGGCAGACTCTTCTTCTGAGCAGATTAATTGTTGATTGTTGTCAGATGAGCTGCTAAATTCTCTGTTTCCCGCCTCTGCTCATGCCAAACTAAGGGACTAGCAGCTGTATCAACAGGAAGTAAATCTTTCATCGCTAATTTTAAGAAAAGACAGTTTGTGTCATTTTTCGCACCAGTTTATTCGATCAGAACAGCAACATTTTCTGCATTCAACACAATTAGCATGAGTAAAGACGTTTAATTGTGAGTTAATTATATTTTAGTATCAATTCTGTCACCGGTGGTTAATTGTCACGACCCAGGTCCTAAAGTCTGCAGGAATCTGTTTAATTGGTCCTAAGATAATTTTATATTTATTGATTGACGTCAATAAAGATGGCCAAGCCAAAACGTCCAGGATGTAATTGCTGTCCTGCAGCCAACAGCCAGGGGGCGTCCACGTGTTCTGGCTTCAGCTCCTCGCCTGTTTCTCTAAGTGTCGTGGTCGTTGGAGACGCTGTCGAACACGGCCGACACGCACTGACCCGGCGGGTTGTACAGGCACGCCTGGATCTCCCCGCCGCCGTTGCTGCTTTTCTGGAAGTGGATCTCCAGCAGATCCTGCAGGTTCTCCTGCTCCATTACGTCCGGGATCCCCGTCAGCAGCGCCGTCCGAGCACACTCCTTCATCTCCGTCTGGAGGGGAAAGACCACAGGCGTCTTACTCTGAGAAGCACGGCACGAATCCGGCATTAAACCTGCCGAGCTCACCTTCAGGTGGGTGATGGTTCCGTGGAGGAAAGGCGTCACTTTGACTCTGCTCGCCCTCTTTTGCTTGAGCTTCACCTCGTGGTGATCTTTGGCCGTCACCCCTTCAGCCACTGATGGGAGGACGAGTTCTGATTCAACGGGCAGACTCACACCTTTTCTGCTTCAACCTTCAGCGCGGTGATGTCACTACACGATGGGTGTGTTTTCTACGCGTTGATGTCAAGACAGAAACGGGTCGTACGCTTCAACACTCACCGCCTTCATCTGCGAAGGTGAGGACCACGGTCCAAGAATCGGGCAGGATATCACAAGCCTCCACCTCTCCGCCACCGTTTTTCCTCTTGGAGAAGTGGAGCTCCAGCTTGTTCAGCAGAATTTCCACGTCCATCTTGGGCAGGTTGGAGATCAAGACGCGGCGAGAACAAACCTCAGACTGGATCTGCAGGACAAACAGCCACAGGTCACTCAGAGAAGGTCGGCAGCGCCGGACTGAAGGGCGGGGCTTCGCTCGCTCTGTCGCACCTCCACCACCTTGGGCACCATCAGATGAACTGGCCTGGCCTCCACGGTGATGCTGCACTCTCCTCCCAGGTCCACCTGGTGCTTCTGCAAGTCCAGGATCTTGCTGGCCACTGAGGACAGAACCAAAACATGGACTGGAGAATTTCCCATCTGAGGAGTTCAGCGGGACCCCCAGATTCACAGGGTGTCACCGTTCAACCTTAGAGAGGAAATATTCGTACTGCTCAGGTAAGTTGCTGTTACACGGTAACTGCTAACTCGGTTAGCCATTTAGATGTCAAGCAGCTAACTCTACCTCGGGTGGTCGGGGGCCGACAAGAAAACCACCTTTTAACTGGCCCTCCTGTGGTCAAACTGGCCTCTGCTGTGTTCGGACCCACTCGGGTCACCTTGAGAAAGTCCTTTACACATTTAATAAAACTGCACTGCCTGGAAGGAACGTACATTTAGCACAAATGCTAATAGCAACTGTCCTTGCCTGAGTGTCCTGAAGAAATTAAAGGACCGTCGTGGCCCGGAACGGGGTTTCTAGCTCCTGCGTGATGCTTTTACCTTTTACACACACACTTTGGCTAACCTGCTGTTTGTACACCGCTCCTTCCCGCAGGGGGCGGGACCGGAACCACCACTCCTCCAATCAGAGGACGTCCTGCTCTACCTGCGTGGACGCCCTCATGGACTCACCGTCCTCTTCCTCAAACGTGATCAGCGCCGTCCCCCCGTCCAACGGGTAAAGGATCCGCGCGTCCATGTCGAACGCTGGTTGGTCGGTGGGCTCCGCGGTCGAGCCTCCGAAGTAAACCTCCCGCTCCGGCACGGCGCCGAACACCTGCCACGGAAAAGGACGAGTTTTAGCGAGCGTGTCGCGGGCGCCTGCGCGCGGCGACACGTCGTCAACGTACGTCCACCTGCTTCCTCAGGTGTTCGATGTGGGCCTCCTCTTCCTCCAGGGCCTCCTCCGCCCGCCGGATCTCCTGCAGCAGCTCCGCCTCCTCCCGCAGGAGCCCGTCCAGCTTCTCCTGAAAGACAAACGCACCTCCGATCATTTACGGCGTTTACTGAGGAAGGACGATTCTGAATCCTTTAGTTTACTTGAAACGTATTAGCCGCTGCTAAAACAAACTGTCAACTTTAACTGGATTTAAGACCAGAAATCGATAAAAGATCACAAAACAAGTTTGTTAAATAATCATTTACTTCTCGCCGAGACATGTTTTGTTGATTCTTATTAAATCTGGTGACGCAAATAGCCTCATTTAGCACACTTAGCTTAGCATGTAAACTGAAATGGTGCATTTTAATGTCATTATTTTATTTGTGTGAATTTTTGAGCATGTTTACATATAAAAATAAATTAAAATACATAAAACAAGCAAAATATCGACGTGTTTCCGTGATTTCTTTAAGGTACATTCAATTTGAACACTGTTTCCTTTTTGCCGCTGTGCCGAGGCATTGTGGGAAATGTGAGCCCAACCTGCTCGGCTCCCAGCTTCTCCAGGTGGAAACGCTGCTCCGCCTCCAGCGTCTGGGCCAGTTTGGCGCCGCGCTGCCTGAACTCGTGCGCCATCTGCTGGCGGTCGTCCCTGCAGGCGGCCAGCTCCTTCTGCTCCTGCAGCAGCTGCTCGTACTGCTTCTGCCGGAGGCAACAACTCGCACTTTATTCCGCTGCATGTTTCCACACTTTACAGGTAAAAACCTAACAAATAATAAGTAATAAAAACTTTCATACTGAAATATTTCAAGCTTTTTTTGGGTAGAAGTAGAGAGGATCACAAGTGTCATGAGAGTAATAATTCGTGTATTTCCTTCATTAACAGCTGATTCTACAGTAAAAATGAGGATGAATAGAGACTTTTCCAATTTCATTTATCAATCTATACATTTAATTACAAAATTAAAAATAAGTATACGCTTGAATTTTTCAAAAACACTTAAATGTAATTATTTGTCAATAAATTAATTATAGTGCCTCTAAATGCGATTTGTAAATCCTTTATAATAGAAACCACACTGATGAAATATTTATTTTAAGTTTTCTTTACGCCTTCTTTAGTTACTAATTAAATCTATGAATTCGCAGTTTCATAAACATGTTTATTAATTCTCGTCTCATTACATGTGTGGGGCTGATTTTCAGCATTAACACGGGAGATTTGCGGTTGTTTGTTTACTTAGTTTACTGCGCACCTTTTCGGTGGCGATCGACGCCAAGACCTCCTCCAGCGAGCCTTCCGGGGTCTGCGGGGTCTGCGGGGTCTGCACCACCAGGGAGAAATCCTGACACACGCACACAGAGCTGCTGGGTCACGTCATCAGGACGGAAGTGAACGTTTCATTACCTTTAATTTATAACCCAACGACGTTCCAGAGAGAAAGTTAGCAGAACCCACCGGAACCGGCCGGTGACGTTTACGGCAACAAACAAAATGAAGAAAACAGGAAGACGTCTCACCTCGTCTGAAGACATCGCGAAAGTAATCTGGAATAAAAGAAAAAAAATATCGATAAAATCTTTACGTTTCTGCGTGACGTCAGCAGGATTCTGGCGTTTAAATTGTCCTATTGGAATGTGATCGATAACCTGTCAATAAACGTCCGCCAATAACGTTACAATATTTAGTGTTCTGCGCCGACTGTGCTGGTGCGTCTTCGCGTTAAACCGCGGTCGTTTTTCACCAAAAAAGTGCTCGGAGTCGTGCTCACCTTCGTCGGTCGGTCGGAGCCGTGAGGTCGCGTCTGCCGAACTTTTACTTTCGTTTCCCCGAGCAGCCGTGAAGGCGTCACGGCTCCGCCCAGCAGAGGGCACTGCAGCAGCCGCGGATTGTGCTGACTTCGCGCGGCTGCGCGCGCACTGTGTCACGTTAGTGCAAGTGTCCGTGTTCTTTGCATATTTCGGAATTAAATGAATAAACAATATCTAAACGGAAACGTTTGTCTTTCACCTGGTAATCTGAACATTTTGGTTTTTCACACTGGATGCACCTGGTTGTTTACTTGTTTACTGTTGATTTTTATTATGGCCCGTTTTCGATTTTAAATAAAGTTATAAAGCTAAAAAAAAAGTTTTTTCGTTCACCCTACAATTACTGTTAATAATCAGTTAATTGCTTCGTTGCTATATTCGGTTATTCAAATTGTATTTTATTTTCATACATTTTTTTTAGTTATTCTTAGTTATTCATTTTTTAATTTAATTTTTATTCGTAAAATATCGGATTTTTCCGCCGGAAATGAAACGCAATATTATATAAAAGAAAAATAACATATGCACCGAATTGTGGCTGTTCTTAATCATATTTTAGTAAAGTAGTAATAACGAAATTCTTAATAATTTCAGCAGTCGAGCGTTTTTTTAACTAAATTTCCAAAACGGACGACTGCAGGCGGAAGTGACGGGACAGATCTGCGGGGTCAAAGTTGACAGAAACCCACCCAACTTCCTTTCCTGATAGCGGCGACCGCAAAACAGCAACAGTAAGTGAACTTTCCCTCGGAGCAATCTTCATCCATCGGGCCGAATCTGTCCGCTTTACCCGCTTTTACCGGGTCGGTCCCGCGTCAGTCACTCCTCTGACGGGGACGTGTTCGCCATTTTGTCGTTTTAACCCCGAACCGGAGAAAAGGGCGTTTTAACGGAGCGTTTGGTCTCTGTGGGGATCAATCCAACATGGCAGCTTCCTTGATGTGGACTTAGACTCGGGCCGAACCGCCACTGACTGAAGAGAACAGTCCGAATCTGCGAACTGCGCCGCGAACTTTTTTTAATTCTGAACTGGCCTCATAGTTTAATCGACATGTTCGCGCAGAATAAACGTTATATATAATAAAGGTAGCCGGCAGCTAAAGCTAACTTGCCCAGTCGTTTCCCGACGCGTTTTTCTGGTTGCTCATGTGTTTCCTGTGTGTTTTTCCCCCTCTTCCTGCCAGAAATGGGCAAGTTCATGAAGCCTGGGAAGGTTGTGATGGTCCTGGCCGGACGCTACGCCGGGCGCAAGGCCGTCATCGTGAAGGTAACGTAAAGAGTCCCCGCGGTTAGTCATGGCTGTGTGTTTTCGGCGTTTGTGTGACATCATTTCCTGTCGCCCCCTGCAGAACATAGACGACGGCACGGCCGACCGTCCCTACAGCCACGCTCTGGTCGCCGGCATCGACCGCTACCCCCGGAAGGTGACCACCACCATGGGCAAGAAGAAGGTGGCCAAGAGGTCCAAGATCAAGGCCTTCGTCAAGGTGTTCAACTACAACCACCTGATGCCCACCAGGTCAGTGAGGTCACGTTACTCGATCGATCTGTAATCAATATGTTGTTTAATGGAAACGAGACCGACGGCTGTCAGAAACTCGGTAATTTAATAAATATTAAGTGATTATTGATCACAAACTGGTCACCCTGTTGACAATCTGTCAGTAATATTGATCACATGACACCAACTGCCGGGCTTCAGATCGGAGGGTTTGGAACCATCGCAGGCGAACCAATCCGAGTTTCTGAAGTTTGTGACGAACACGTGGTTTCTGGTTTGAATGCATCAAACATACGATTTGTTTCCAATATCGTCGTCTGTGGACGTGCAGCCAATCAGATCGTGACATACGTGTGGCCTAATGCACATAAGTTTCACCGCTGTTCCTCTGTCCTGGTCCGGGTCCTCATGGTCGTCCTGTAGTTTGAACAGAAGGGGAGGGGCCTCAGCAGGTCCACAGACGCCGAACAGCAGAAACTGCTGCTGTGTGTCAGTGACGGTTACCGTAGCAACAATGCACTTCCTGGTCCTCGTGGTCCTGTTTAGCTCTGGTTGTTCCACGTAGCGAATAAACTGATGCGGGATCACCAGCAGAGGGCAGCGGAGGGCAGTCAGAACCGTTGTGTGTTGGTGAAATGAGGAAGTGGCTGAAGTGAGCCGTTGTCCCCTCAGATACTCGGTGGACATCCCTCTGGACAAAACGGTGGTGAACAAGGACGTGTTCAGGGACCCAGCTCTGAAACGCAAAGCCAGGCGGGAGGCCAAGGTCAAGTTTGAGGAGAGGTGAGAACCAATACTTTTATTTTTATATCTCCCTCTTGACGGACTCGCTGGTGACTCACTGTTGTGTTTGCAGGTACAAGACGGGCAAGAACAAGTGGTTCTTCCAGAAGCTCCGGTTCTAATTCATCCTGTTTGACCAATAAAAGTGTAAAAATGTTCCTCTTGTCTGACATGCGTCTTCTGTCCCTGGAAAGGACTCATCCCGCTCATCGAAGTAACATTTAGATCAACGTTCCTGCTTACAATTTATGTTTTATTTTATTCTGCATCCGAACAGACAATTAAAAATGGGGAAATTCTTCATTTGTCTCAGTACTTAGAGGCCATCAGAGGACCTGCCTGTTCAAAAACTTGGCTCTAAAAGTAAATAGGTGACAAAAACAAGATGAACATTTTTAAGTTTATTTGGTTACACAGGTCAGGTGGTCACAGCCAATCAGGAAACGAAATTAAACATCAGCGGGAGGTTTTGAGTCGCTGCTTTGGGACCAAATAAAGAACTGAAGCAGCTCGGCGGTTAATTCACACCATTTAATTTTTCATCCATCAAACACGATTCACACGTCCTGATACTGTGATTAAATGACTTGAATAAGCACAATTTAAATGAGGTTTCCGTCTGAACAAGACAGACGTAGAATCATGTGATACTGTCATGTTCTGTGTGATAATTAAATAAGGTTGTTCGTGCGGCGTCTCTTAACCAGAAACTGAATACCTGCTTAAGGGTTCGCATAGAAAAGGAAATGGCAAAATAAAATTCACACAATTTTAATGACCCAGCTGTCAAACGTCTGCTGAAGCTTAACATTGCCACTGCTGGCTAACGTCAGCCTAAGCTACCTAACCTCTGCAACAGCTGACTGATGTATTGCAAAGTTAGCAAACCTCTCCAACCACTGGCAAATGTCTGCCACAGCTAACTAACCTTTGCAACAGCTGGCTAACACCTGCCAAAGCTAGCGAACATTTCCTTAGCTGCATTGCTGCAGTTGCAACATGAAAAAGGTGATCTGGAAAACTGGTCTTGGCGGGTAAAATGTTGGAAGTTAAAGGAAAAATGAGCACAATGAATTCAGATGAAGGTTGACTCGTCACGGCGGGGAGGGATGCTGAGGCAAAAGCAAGAGCAGGTGAAACCACCTGAAGTGATGTTTTGTGGTCCAACAGAAGCCCACGGGAAAGATGAGTCCCACAGGTCAGGACCCACGTTCACGGAACACACGGCCCACAAAATAACGGTCCATGCATGACGTCACACACGTGAGACCGCACATCAAAAAGCATCCTTGATGTTCTTAAGCTGCCGCACAGCCAGGTCCACCGGCAGGTCGAACTTCAGGTGACTGAGGCGGCCCAGGATCCGCAGGGCTCCCTCGAAGCCGGTCTGGGCCATGTAGCTCCAGGACTGGTAGTGCGGGTGGATGAGGGTGCCGGACTTGCACAGCAAGTTGAGCCAGGACACCAGGCGCTGCTCGTTCAGGGCCATGCACACCAGTGCCTTGAACTCGGTGTCCGGTCCCCGTTTGTAGCGCCCGTGCTCCTTCAGCACGGTGTGAACGGCCCACAGCAGAGACTGTTTGGGGGTGATGGACACAGGGCCGCCCCCTACGGTCAGGCTGAAGGACTGTGACAGCTGGCGGGCAGGCGACTCCACGAAGGCCTTCCCGTTTTTGGAGTGGTAGTATTTGACGAAGAGTTCCCAGGGGTGCATGGTCTGCGGCGCGGGTCTGTAAGGCAGCAGGCAGGAGATGGGGGCCAGCACCAGACTCATGGTCTGGGAGGGCGAGAAGAGGCCGTGGGCCAACAGGTCTTTCAGAACCGGCGCCAGCTCCTTCCTCACGGCGGTCGTCAGCTCATCGCGAGGCCCCAGCGCCGTGTTGCTGGAGAAGTTGACGACATGTTCGACGGAGGCCTGTTGGCGCGAGCCCAGGACCCGAATCTTGTCCACGGCTACCTCCAGACGCTGCAGCAGGGGTCCGTAGTCCCGCCCCAGCTGCTCCTGGGGCCACGCGCTCTGAGGAACGTGGCCAGAGGCGCAGCCGAACTGGCTCACGGCGAAGATCTGCAGCACGGCCAGGGCCTTCTGGACCAGCTGCAGGCCGGTCTCTCGCATCTTCTGGGCCTGCTCCGGATCCGCTGCGGGGCCAGAGGGACAACTTAGTGGACAGTAGCATCGCGGGACGAACCCACCTCAACCTCTGACTTTTAAACTAGTCTACTACACGCTGCACAGTGGCAACTTCTACC
>KV751432.1:215989-240254 GCA_001698575.1 Mola mola
TGTTTAGCGACGGTCCGCAGCGGCTGCGTGGCTGCGGGTCCCCGTCTGTGGAGGAGAGCCCCGACATGGACGACGAGAGGTCGGCGTGAGCGTGCAGAGGTGAGTCCCGCTAGCTCGTCATGCTAACAGCGGCGCAAACGGGCGGCTAACGGTCCGCTACTTGCTACTGCGCATCAGTAAGTGAGCGAATCGTCCTTCGACCCGCCGAAGTGGTTCTGTTTGCGGTTATCGGGCTAACGAACCGAGTGTTCCGACACATTTCAGCTCCTCTGAAACAACCCACTAAGGTTTTTGTCGCCGACATGACGCGCTGCCCCTGTTTCCGTGCAATTCTGCTGTTCTCCTGTCGGGACACATTCGGCTCCATGTTTGTTTTCAGACTGTCGGGAGACCCCGGAGACGGACGGCGAGTCCGAGGGGACAAAACAGTTCACTGTTATTCTTATTAGGAGCACATTGAAGATTATTTTTCTCGATTTTTAGCATAAAGTCACGTTTAGGAGAAAGAAAATTGTAATCTCTGAGAAAAACGTATAATTTTATGAGATCTTATGCAGAAATCAACAGAACAGGCAGATCCTTGGTCATTCTCTGAAGAGAGGTGATTTCCTCCAAGTCCGTGTAGTTCTTATTTCAGAATCAACACAGTTTCTGTTCAAAGTCCTGATGCCGATAATGATGTGGTGCTGATGAAGAATTTCCCTGTTTGTGAAACCTGGACTGAAGTTCTCCAGCAGCCTCATGGTGGCGCTGACATCTGTCTACTGAAAGAACACTGACATGAACACTTCTTTCTCAGTTTTCAACCTTTTCTCGTTAAATTACCACTTTATTCTGATACATTTTCTAGTTTTTTTCCTCATGATATTATTTTTTCTCATTAATTCACGACTTTTTTCCTCAAAGTTTCCGAATTCTTTTTCTCACGTTGGCACTAACAAACCGTCGTAATTCATGACTCCAAATTGCTCAGCGACTCAAGTCTTTCTGCTCCATGATTATTACCTCCTATGTGATGGACAAGTGCACCTCAAAAAAATTAGAATGATTATTTTTGATAATTATGGTTCAAAAATGTGGAAAAAAAACACTTTAAAATATTTAAATATTTCACTGTAACTGTATAAGCCATAATCATGCAGGTTAAGACAAGAACAGGCATGATCTATTTAAAAGTTTGAATTTAAAACTTAACAGACTTAAATTTGAAAGTTTAACTTTACTTAAATTATGGGGGAAAAAAATTCCAAGATATACTCCTTTTTTGCAGTAGTTTCTATATATTCTGTTGCCGATAACTGGAACTTTTTTTTTCTTTTTCTTGGGCGGTTTCAAGCGCGTGCCATTATTTCTTTCTTTCTTCTAGCTAAATGTTTTTTTATCAGCTGCACCGTCCGCTGTCAAACCTGTTCCTGCTCTCTGTAGATACCTTATCATCGTGCTTCATTAACCTCATTAGAGCAGCCCCGACTCCCGCTTGTCTCCGCCTACATTAACCAATCATCAGGGTCTCGGCCTTTTGTTGGAGGACAACAGGATAAACTGCAGCTTGTTGGTGCTGATCGGACGACTCACAAAGAATTTATTGACGTTTTTATGGTTCAGAACATAAATCGTGGCCACCAGAGCAGAAGAAAAGCCACATCATTCTTCTATAAAGTCATGTTAGCTGCAGAATTCACAGATCAGCTGTATGATCCTGCTAAATGACCCGTTTCTGTCTTCTGTCCAGTCTGAAGTTTGTTCCATATTTTTACTGCAGTTCTTCTGATTTCACAAAAACATCATATTCATTTAGTGTCGCTGTCATCAGCCGGGTTTCAGTTTGAATGTTCTCTTCATTTATCCGAATTATCCGAAACGCATCCACCAACGTTATGCGAGTATTAGGAGTTAGTTCACTGGGAAGAAGAAGGTGAAGAAGGTGAAACTTGATGATGCAGTTAAAGACCATGAATAACTAAACGTAGAATGGAAATTGAAAATACTACTCAAAGTCCACTTCTGCTACTGATATGTGCTTTTCATGTGCTGCTGCCACCATCACTTCTCTCGAAACGTCATCCTTTATTCACTTCATCTGTTTCCACTGCACTTATTTGCATCTACCTTTTATCGACACGCTGACTTTTCCACCTCCTTCAAGCGTAAAAAACTTTCCCAGCAGTCCACCTCTAAACTGGAATTACTGACTTAAATGAAAGTCCCCGAAAGATTTTTGTTTTTCTGTCATTTATCATTTGGCCAGAAGTGACATTGAGCCATTATTTGTTTAATTATGCCTGTGTGACGCTCGGCGCGGGAAGTTTCAGGTCGTCCGTTCTTTTGAGCCCAAAACTACATTTGGAGTCAAGAGTGAACTGATAAGATTTTGGAGGTCGAAGGTCAAGATCACGGTGGCCACGCTCGTTAACATGAAAAACCTCAGATGACATTTGGACTTTTGTCAAATTTGGCACAAACATTTGGAGTCAAGGTCAAAGGTCACTCTGAGGTCACAGTGTAGTGGGGTCACACCTGCCCAACCCACAGCTGTACCTTCACTGTTTTTTAGTTCCTCTTGCAGACGGTTACGTCAGTCCAGCATCAGGTTGTTGCACAACGTGTGAAAGTTTGTGAAACATGGAGCTGATGAATTCAGATAAATGTGTTGATGGGAGACGTGGAACACGATGATACAGCGAGCCAAAGCTGCAGTTTCCTCCAGGCAGAGCAGACAGAGGCTCAACAGGTCTCACACCGAGAAAAAAGTACACATTTCAGAAAACTCCAAGTGGGGGAAAAAAAACAGTTTTTAAAACATTTTTGATGTGTGTGAGGTGAAAATTCCGACTTTACAGAAAATCACTGTGTTGATAAATTCAATGTTTCAGCTTTGACGTGACACTTAAGGACACGCAAGTTTAAGTAAGGTATAGTAACGGGAACGCGAGGCAACATGATTCAACAGGAGCTCACATGAAGTCTTCCACCGCGACACCTGCGGGATGGTTTGTTTCAGTCCCACTTTTTATTGCTGCTCCTCTTTTTTTTTTTTTTCACAGACGAGAACAATGCATCGTTGTTGTTTTTTTGTTTTGTTTTGCCATTTTTTGCAATTCAGCCATCGACGGATGGAATTATTGCGCAGAATTAGAAATGGTGTTGTGTGACAGTGAATGCTAGTAGAGATATATTTTTTAAAATCAGAACCTCCTTTTCTCTGAGGACGTTGGGTTTTTACCAGTGTTTATTAGTTTATTTGCTAACAGGATAACTCACTAAGTTTCACAAAAGGAATTCGATGGATTTTTTTATCAAAAGTAAATCTTCATCCATCCTGCAACTGGTTAGTTTTTGGTGCCCAAAGGTCAGAGGTCAGTGAAAGGGTCAAAAAGCATGTTTTTATGGCCATGACTTCAGACAGAAGTTGCATAGAGGTCCAACTGGTGTCATTTTGTAACTTACCCATCACACTGCCAAAGCCAGCTGGCTCTGCATTTCATGTATCACACATCGGGTGGCGCCAATGTGTGCTGTTTTTGACTCTAAATGACCTTGACCTAAAAAATCACACTCAAAAACAGAAATATGAGCCCACAGAAAAAAAAAATGAAACCGTGAAAGGTCAAAGGTTACCACAGATAATGATATTACAGAGCTGACGTGTGACCCGGCGGGTCAGGAGAGGAGTAACAGGACGCCCTCTGTGTGTTTTTGTTGTGACAGGCGGGCAGGATGGGGGAGCGGGTCGCCAGTGGCTCCGTGGCTGCCATCTCTCCGCTGCAGCAGATGATGGCCTCAGGCACTGGAGCCCTTCTCACGTCCATCTTTGGTGAGATTTCCGCCTGACGCAGAGCTCGTCTGTTTCCCAAAATCTCCTAATGAGACATATGACAGTATGGCACATTTTCCATGATTACATTAAATGGATGGTACATTTTGAGTTAGATATTCATCATATAAATGGTACTTAATCCTTTATTTGATTATTTAACTTAACTTGGAGACATTTTTTCAAATGATTAATAAGCCATGTAATAAATGTTTAATATACAAAAACAAAATACGCGTAGCTCTCACCTGTGAAGAATTTGAAATGATTTGAAGTGGTTAAAGAGGTGCGCTGACCCAAACAAAAATGGCCGCCCTGTCATCACTTCCTCCCTCTGTACAAAAGTGAAGTCAAAATATCCTGATGCGAGTGCTGCCGTCTTTTCACGTGACTTCATGTGGAGTTGTCTCAGTAGTGATTTGGGGGGTGGAGCTGCAGTATTGAGTTCCCATCTATGCACCTTCCTGCCCAATCAGCAGCAGAACTCAGCTGTCAATCATGACATTCAGCTGCTTTTTCTGACGTCGGTTAACTAATTAAAACCATAAACACTTGAACAAACATCAGTGTGATTAAAATGACAAAAACCATCTTTGAGTTTTCGGTTTTGCCCATCTGCTAACACAGAGGGGGAGGAGTTAAGAGCTTCACTCCACCCAGCCACCACGTGGTTCTGGTCTTTAAGTACCACATAGTATCAATCATCTCGCTAACTCTTGGTTGCAGCTCTGTTGTTTCTGGATGCGTTGGTGTTTAGCAGCCCTAGCATTAGCTCAGTGCTCCTAATGAATGAATGAAAGCATGATGGATGAATCTGTGTTTACAGTCACACCGCTGGACGTTGTGAAGATCAGGCTGCAGGTCCAGCAGACGCCTTTCCGCCAAGGTAACACCAATCTTCTTCTGTGGTGTCCCTGAATGACACGCCTCTCCATGCTTCTCTAAACCTACCTCCGCGCCTGTCGTTTGTGTCTCTTGTCTTCGCTTTGTCCTGTCCTTTTGCTTTTTCGTAGCTTTGGCCTGTGAAGCGGCTCCCTGGGACGGCGTCGTCCGCCCGTCCAAGTGTGAGTATCTGCTAAACCCGGCTGCCATTTTGTCCTAACAATCAGCTTTAGTAACAGATTCACGGGCTTGTCACGCCTTCGGTCTTGTTGTTGTACTGTTTGAACGTTTGCACCAACCGGCCGGATCCAGCCTCTTCCTGTTCCACTCAGGCCACGCCTACATGTGGAGCTGGGAGGTTTTTCTGCGCGTTTTGGCCTTCATACACACAGAAGGTGTTTTAAGTCACTCAAAATGCACATTTCGTACAATTTATTCCAGGGTGAAGATATTCAGAAACTTCACGGTGTTAATGTGTAGGTGAGAAAATGGGTCTTTGCTCATTACATCACACTACGTCGGTGTCTCCTCTCTGTGATGTGACAGGAAGTGATTCATGACTAGGTTCCGCTGGTGGTTACGTTTGGCACACCTGTACAGATATACACAGCAGTCGTTGGGTCTCCATCAGCAGTTTTTATGTGCATAAAAAACATAATTGGAAGCAGAAAATTCTGAAACTACCCTGATATATACACTTTTTAACTTGTGGGAGGTGGAAAAGTCGGCGTATCGATAAACGGTAAATGCAAATTAAGTGGAATTGATGTGACGTAATGCGACGGCGGCTCACGAAAAGTACGACTCTGGAGTAGCAATCGACTTGTTGGAGTATTTCCAATGGCCATTTTGCTGTTTATTGTCGCGTTTTTTTCCCTTCCTCTTCCTCACGTTTGATTAGTTCCGCTCTTTAATTCTTTAATTTCAGGTTGTGCCACCCGCTGGCCATCTCAATGAACTAATTCTTAGTATTCACATAAGATTCGGAAAGTTTCTGAAAACGGGGTTAGAATTTGTGGCACATTATAAAGTAAACCCAGCACTGGTGATGAGGTTTTGTCTCTGCTTCTGTGCTGCGAACTGAGCGCCGGCTCGTCTGCCTCTCGCAGGGAAGTGCTTCCTTTACTGTAACGGCCTGCTGGACCACATCTACGTGTGTGAGAACGGGACCGGTTCCACCTGCTGGTACAGAACGCAGACGCACTTCAGCGGCACCCTGGTGAGTACGTGACCACGAGCGGCGTTTGACCACGAGCGAGGGGGGATGAGTTCACTTGTGTTGGTTTGTCCTGCAGGATGCCTTTGTGAAGATCACGCGACACGAAGGACTCGGGTCTCTGTGGAGCGGCCTCCCGCCGACACTGTGAGTGTGTGCAGCCTCTCACCACACCCGTCCCCCATCCAAACAGTCGGACGTAGCTAGCTGCTCAGACAATGTCGGGATAGTTAACGGAGACACTGGAAAGTAGGTCGAAGGTAAACGGGAAACAGTCCATCTGACACTCCCGGACCGTGATGGTCTTAAACCCATTCTCCCTGACCCATTTATAATAAAACTAAAAAAAAATAGTGTTATGTCCCAGAAGACCATAAACCTTCACTGAGGCTGAGCAAACCCCCCCCCTCCACCTCTTCAGTCATCCCTGACCCCCAGAGCGGGTGTCCTAATTCACAGTAGTTCCAAAGTAACGCTCAAAAACACCAAACTTCCTTGATGGCAACATTCTGATTATAATACATCCCATCATAGTTTTCATGTGTATTGTGATGACCAGTTTTCATTCACAGCGTTGTGCTGAAATATTGATAATAATGATAATAATAATAATGAGTTGGAACTATCGTGGAAGTTCACCCCAGGTTTCATCAGAGGAATCCCAGCATGCTTTGCAGTGGTTGATAGTGGGTCTGGTTGACTCTCACTTTTTCTTTTGTGATCAAATGTTTTTATTAAGCAGAAATGACAATATACAATACATCAGGCCCCCATAAGGCATAACTGCACTCTTTAGTCAGACGTTTAACGGCCCCTCGGTTTGTAAAAATCATGCAAATCTGAACTTCAGTTGTCGTGTGAGTTGCTAACAAACAAACTCAGAGAAGATAGAAGGAGATCCCCGCGGTGGAGGATAATCAGTGACGAGGTGTCGACTCGCGAACCGTTATCCGTCAAAATCTTTTCTTTTACGGGGAAAAAGGATAATCGTGAAATTCTGACTGTGATCATCTGTGTGCGCAGAGTGATGGCTGTTCCCGCCACCGTCATCTACTTCACCTGCTACGACCAGCTGCGTGACTTCCTGCGCTACAGCCTGGGTCTCCAGGGCAGCCACATCCCTCTGGTAGCCGGCGGTCTGGCCCGACGTGAGTCCCGTTTGCCACCAGCACCCGTCAGCACCCTGTGATCATGCCTTGTAACGTGTGTGTGTGTGTGTGTGTGTGTGTGTGTGTGTGTGTGTGCGCGTGCGCCGCAGTGGGCGCTGTGACAGTCATCAGCCCTCTGGAGCTGGTCAGGACCAAGATGCAGTCCCGCCGGCGGCCCTACAGCGAGCTGCTGGCCTGCATCCGCTCGGCGGTGGCCCAGGACGGCCTGCTGTCCCTGTGGAGGGGGTGGGGCCCCACCGTGCTGCGGGACGTCCCCTTCTCCGGTGAGGCGCCGCCAAACCAAATGTCCGGCGTTCTTCCACACATCATCAGCTATCAGCATCCTCCAAAATCAAACCTTGGTTTTCACAAAAGCTTCAGCTTCAGTTTTACTGATGTCAGCGTCTCTCTGGCGTTATGGAGAAGTTCAGCCGCAGTGTCTCCTCCCAGAAATCGTGTGAGCCAGTTAATGATGATAATCCACAGAGTTCGTGGCGATCCGTTTGATGGAGGAACTACTTTCTTTACGTAGCCCTGCGCGGGAGGAAAGGTGCAGCGGTCTCATCCTGCTGGTCAGGAGTCTTAACTTAATTCCTTAAATAAGATTCCTGCCGTTCAGTGAATTGACCCTTCAATAAGCCCCTCCCAGAAACGGCCGCTGTTTTGTGTTAGCGTAGAGCACTTTGGAGCTAACTGAGCTAACTGGCCAACCCTAACGGGAGTAACGTGCTTCCTCCAGCACAGTGATGGAGAAGACACAGCTCTGTGGATCATCATTTCTGCTGCTGGTTTTGGCGCTTCTCTCTGCGTTGCTGCTGATTCTGTGAATTTGTGGCGGAACCTGGTTCATGTGCGTCCCTGCGTGTGTTCCCAGCTCTGTACTGGTTTAACTACGAGCTGGTGAAGGCCCGACTCTGCGCACGGTCCCGAGTGACTCAGGCCAACTTCTCCATCAGCTTCGCCGCTGGAGCCGCCTCAGGAGCCGTGAGTACGCCTGCACCTGACCCACAGTCTGTCGCTACATGAAAACAGGCTTCCTGCTATGTAGCTTGACTGTCATCGGCGGTTGTGCTTCTGCGCGCAGGTCGCCGCCATCCTGACGCTGCCGTTCGACGTGGTCAAAACACGGAGACAGATCCAGCTGGGGGAGATGGACTCTGCTGGAGGTCAGTGTTTGTGAAAACAACTCGATCGCCCCCTGGTGGCCAGCTAAACACCTGCGCCTCCATGTTAGCAGATGGGACAAATGAAAAAGATTTTTATTATAATTAGATTCTCGATGCTATAAAACATCATGACTGATGGCTGAGTCTTGCTCAAGCAGCGTTTCCACTGCGATATTGCTTCATTTTTGGACAGTGGAGACTTCCGTCTTAACGTTCACTTCCTGTTGTGTCCCGTAGGCTCCGTGAAGAGAACGTCGTCCACGTGGAAGATGATGAAGGAAATATGGGCGGAGTTGGGCTACCGAGGCCTTTTTGCAGGTGGGGCCTCGTGTTGAGTGGAACTCTGGTGTTTGCTTTGCTCAGACGTGAGAACTTTTGGCGTTCCCCTCAGGTTTCATGCCCCGGGTGATCAAAGTGGCGCCGGCCTGCGCCATCATGATCAGCACCTACGAGTTCGGAAAGGCCTTCTTCCAGAGGATAAACCTGGAGCGAGAGTGAGCCTGCACAAACGGTCCTGAACCTCCTGAACAACACCCTCGGACCAGACACTTAGTGTCGGAGAAACTTTTTGTCCAGGAGTCTTTCAAGGGACCGTGTCTTTTTTTTTTTTTTTTTTTTTCCCCCCAGTGTTTAAGGTGACTTGTACAAAACGACCCTGATGTGGGTCACGCTGACGGTCACAGGCTGAGCACACCTGCAGAGGGCGCCCTGGAGCGGGCTTTCATACCAGCATGATGTGGCATGAAGACACTTCCCATCTTTTATGTCGTCTGAGACCAAGGGCAGCACTCGGTGCCCATTCCACGGAGGCCAGCGCCCCCTGCCGTCCTGTCACTGTACCGCATGATGAGTGAGCGCTTACAATCAGATTTTACGATCGATTTGATCACTTGTAGCACTTGAGTTTAAATAATGATGCATTTTTATGTCCATTGAATGTTTGCTTTTTTTCTGTCTTCACAACACGACGGACGTCACGGTATGCAAAATACTGCTGGGAAAATCTCAAGCGAGTATTCCTGGGAGATGAGCGTCTGAATATATTTGAAAAAATTCATGAACTTTTCAGCAAAAACCTTGTGTGAAAACCACTGCAGTCATAAAGAATTTCTTCTAAATTAAACATTAATGTCTTTCCAGACCTTTTACCGGTGACATTCTGGTGATGGGATGTATTTCTTTCCTAAGATTACATCGCTGGTTCATAAAATCATCTTTTCGTCCTTTACCTGACAGCTGTTAAAGTGCATTCTTAGTTTGTCTACCACTGAAATGCCAATAAATGTTATGGCTTGATTTATTATGCTTTGTGATTTATTACCTAATGCGAATGTGAGCATATGTGATTAAGAATCATTAATAGAAACAACAATGAAGATGTCATAAATCAAGTGAAACAATACAGACATCTGCAATATGTAAAAGTCGTGTAAGAAAAGTGAATGAGGACAAAATCATTGGGTGAAAATATATCGGTAAAATGTATCAGTAATACAAGAAAACGACACGTTGCGTCAAATGCACGTTTGAATATTTTTGTGAAGTCAAGCTGCGACATCTAGTGGTTGCTGACTTTATTACAGGTGACTGCCGCGCTCCCTGGCGGTATTCACGCTGAGTCCCGCGATACTTCGTGTCCATATATGTCCTGCTCCACCCCTATGTAGGCCTCTTCGAATCGGACTGGAGACAAGATGGTGAGTGTCTGCGGCACCGCGTGCGTGAATCTGTCCCGCATCTGCGCCATCCGTTGTCTTTGACTTGTTTCGTGCACTCAGGGAGGATTAATATGAAGTTAACCTGGTGTCCTGTTTAAATATCTGTATTATTTCAGCCAGATACCTAAATTTACGTGAGTGATGTGACCAAACCGGCGAGTCCGGGTCCAAAATGGCAGCTGCTTAAATAAAAGTAAATGCTTAAATATTTTACTCTGTATTTGGCCTACATGTCTAAAGAAAATATGGTTAACTGGTTCTAGAACGGCTGAACGATTATGAAGTTGAGGCGGCTGTCCAGCTGCATGCGGTTAGCTAGCAAAGCTGTTAATGGGGGCAAAGTGTTAATCTTCAATAATTATTTATCTAACACCTGTATTATCGTAATATTTGAATGAGTTGTGGGTTTGGGAAATTTAACTTGTATATCCTCCATGTTGAAAAAGCAACTCCGATAAATTGAATGAATAAATTGCGCTGACTTGGTGTCTAATGCATGAATATGGTGTACAAACGTCGATGATTTGTGAATGGTAAGAGTGTGACTAACTTAATTTATAGTACTCTGGATTGTCTTGAGCTACATTTTTGTGGTTTTTAGTGAATATACTGGTGCAGCAACAGGTTTTAGACAAAATGAATGCAGCCCATTTTCTTTAAAATACCTCTAAGCACATGAGCAGAACAAAATAGGAAGAACCACTTTCCTACTTGCAAACTCTGACCTTCGAACACTGTACGAATGCGGCAGCACGATATGGTCGCACCACGGTTAGCTCAGAATGGGCCAGCTAACGGGTATATTCTTCCCCGCAGTCCCACCGTAAGTTTTCGGCTCCCCGCCACGGATCTCTGGGGTTCCTGCCCCGCAAGAGGAGTCGTCGTCACCGTGGCAAAGTTAAGAGCTTCCCCAAGGATGACCCCAGCAAGCCAGTGCACCTGACCGCCTTCCTGGGCTACAAAGCCGGCATGACGCACATTGTTCGCGAGGTCGACAGACCTGGTTCAAGTGAGTGCAGCGATATGTTTGAGTTGGTGCAAACGCTGAGGAAATGGAAGGGTTGTAGGAACATACTAGACTATTATTGGTTAGGGTCTGCCTGTGATGAGACCCTCGACGGGCGGACATAATGGGTTTACACCCCCTTGCTGAACGTCGAGCACTGAGCGCAGTGGACACATCAAACCAAATGTAGTTAAGTTTCGATGGTTGTGTATTAATTTGAACTGTCTCCCCTGCAGAGGTGAACAAGAAAGAGGTGGTGGAGGCCGTCACCATCGTGGAGACCCCTCCCATGATTGTGGTCGGGGTCGTGGGTTACGTCAACACACCCCGTGGCCTGCGTTCCTTTAAGACCATCTTCGCCGAGCACGTAAGCGACGAGTGCAAGCGCCGCTTCTACAAGAACTGGTGAGAGTGCAGAACGCTCAGTTCCATGAAATCGAGCTTGAAGCAGATGTTAGTTGCCCGGTGGAGGTTGACTGAGCGAGTCTAACATCACGGTGGCCTTTATGGCAGCTCCGCTCAGGCGCCGCGGGCCCTGATGAGCTCCGGGCTCCTCTGGCCAGTGGAAAGTGCTTCTTAGAAACTGTGCCATGAGCCGAAATCGCCCGTAGCTGTCGCACGGTGTTCTTCCGCTGACCCTCGGCGGCCATGAAGGACCCATGCCAACCATGTGTGCTCTCTTGTTGCCATGTTGTGTCCCAGGTACAAGTCCAAGAAAAAGGCCTTCACCAAGTACTGCAAGAAGTGGCAGGATGATGAGGGCAAGAAGCAGCTGGAAAAGGACTTTGCTGCCATGAAGAAGTACTGCCAGGTCATCCGGGTCATCGCCCACACACAGGTGAGCATGTGGATCCGATTTCCTACAGTTTTAAGCTGTCAGTGATGAGACCACGGATTTTGCGTCAGGCATGGCGCCCGACACGCATGAGGACACCTTCCATGCTGCCTTCCTTCTGAGACTAGGCCCAGACACCCTTCACCGAGCGAGCACCGGTCCACCTCAGGTGTTTCCCTGTTCTCACCTGTGCCCGTGTCCGTGCAGATGCGTCTGCTGCCCGTCAGGCAGAAGAAGTCTCACCTCATGGAGGTGCAGCTCAACGGCGGCACCATCTCCGACAAGGTGGACTGGGCCCGCGAGAAGCTGGAGCAGGCCATTCCCGTCAACACCGTTTTCAGCCAGGACGAGATGATTGATGTCATCGGTGTCACCAAGGGTCACGGATACAAGGGTAATGCCAGAACACTGTCGGTAGAGTAAGAAACCACCTGGGCAGGTTTGACCCATACTCAGTCTGCACTCTGAACCCTCGTAGGCGTCACCAGCCGCTGGCACACAAAGAAGCTTCCTCGCAAGACGCATCGTGGTCTGCGTAAGGTGGCCTGCATCGGTGCCTGGCATCCTGCCCGCGTGGCCTTCTCTGTGGCCCGCGCCGGTCAGAAGGGCTACCACCACCGCACAGAGATCAACAAGAAGATCTACAAGATCGGCCAGGGCTACCACACCAAGGACGGCAAGCTGGTGAAGAACAACGCCTCCACAGAGTACGACCTGTCCAACAAGAGCATCAACCCCCTGGTGAGTGGCAACGTGTGCGCCCTGTGCTGTCTTTCCTACTGTGAGACGAAGATCTAACCTTTGACCTGGTGCAACAGGGTGGCTTTGTACACTACGGAGAAGTGACCAATGACTTCGTCATGGTGAAGGGATGCGTTGTGGGAACCAAGAAGAGGGTGCTGACTCTGCGCAAGGTGAGGTCCAAACATCCCGCGTCAGAAAGTGACCCCTTTAGGCTAAAAGGCCACGTTAACGTCCGACTTGTTTCCGTGTGGTCCTCAGTCTCTGCTGGTGCAGACCAGCCGCCGCGCCCTGGAGAAGATCGACCTCAAGTTCATCGACACCACCTCCAAGTTTGGCCACGGCCGCTTCCAGACTGTGGAGGAGAAGAAGGTGTTCATGGTAAGTTGTGGTCCTGGACTGCCAGGTCTCCATGTCTGACTAGAGCCTGATGGGGAGGCGGGTGCCGTTCGTAGAGGGGAAAACCAGTGCATGATGGGAACTGTAGGGTTCGGGTTTTCGCACCGTTCGTAACCTGGTTCAGTTGTCCGTGTGAACTCTGGGTTCCATTCCGGTGCCACAGTGAGCTCCGGTGAGGCAGGGGAGCGGCGCCTTTTCTGTGTTCGCTCCCTGTTCACTCTCCGGGAACACGACCCCGCGGGTCAGCAGCCACAATACTGACGGTTCTGTTTGTGTGTGTGTGTGCAGGGGCCGCTGAAGAAGGACCGCCTGACCAAGGAGGAGACCGCCTGACCGTAGCCTTCACAACTCTTCTGCAGTGTTCAATAAAAGCCAAATGCCACAGAATATGTCTGCAGTTGACAGCTGGCTGCTGCAGGAAGGTCGTCAAGTAAAACCCGCACTGACGTTGCGATTTAAAATGTGCTGTGGTGCTGCCATGTGATTGGCTGAACAGGTGTACCTAATAAAGTGGCTGAGTGCAAGACGTCAAAATTGAAACACAGTTGAAACAAAGTTTGGAAGTATATCGCTGCATAGAACCACAAAAAAAACCTTTTGATTCATTTGAGCGAGAGGCTTTGGACAATGTTTCCATTATTTTCTGTCAGATTAAACAATTTGGTCTGAAACTGGCTGATCAATTTGTTGCTGATGCTACCGGATTTATATTCTGGGTTTTTAATCTATGTGAACTGGAATCTACACACGTTACACAACTCAACCACTCATTTACTTAAAATGCCTAGCAACTTTTCCAGATTAACACTTTTTTTTTTTTTTTTTAAATCTGAACCTGAATTCATGTCTACATGAACAATCCCCTGATATCCGTTGTGCCGCTTTAATCCCTCACAAGTGTGCAATAGCAGCTATGGGCCTCAGTGACGCCTCCTGCTGACCTACCGAACGGCATGTTTTGTTTTTGTTTTTCTTGTTTTTCTTCTTATTACCGCCATGCTCTCATCCTTCCTGTCCGTTTGACCTGAAGCTCGCAGTTCCTTTAGTCAACTCATCGTACAGAGGATTTAACACTGCGGCTTCACATCGATGGCCTTTGAACAGGCGTGAAATGTGGATTTTAATAATATATGGATTTAAACATCTCTTCAGAAAATAAAAGAATCCAACGGCGAAACTAGTTTAAAAGATTCATTTTAAAATGTTTTAAAGAGTTTTTGTTTCTATTAATATTGCTGCCTGTGTAAATACGTACAAAAAGAATATTGACCTTTCAGGGTCAAATGTATGTAGGGACTAATTCCTTACGCCGCTCATGAAGATGTTTTTTTGGGGGGGATTTTCCCCATCTTTGATCCATGACTGGTTGGTCGGCTGCCGACGGACGTTTGTCACGTTTCCGGTGGTTTCGCTGTACGTGACCGTTGGGGCCCCGCCCTCTGTCAGAGACCAAACATCCTCCATTTACTGTCTACCCTTAATGTCCTTTCCTTTCATAATTTGACAAAATAATAGAGTTTAAGGTGGCAAACTGCTGTATCTTCGCCTGTTCTCGGGGTCTGACGGCGCACATTTAGCTGACTTTCCCCACCTGATCTCAACGCACCACCAGCTGCAGTCCGGTCAGCCCTTTGGTATTTTTTTTGTATAGAATTCTGAGATTGAAGTCAAACATCACGCCTGAGCTGTTTGGGCCAGTCGGGTTCTGACTGCTGATGTTCAAATGATCTATTCTTATTTATTGACTGACCTGCTGCTCTTTCCAACACGTCTCGTCGTCACTCACAGACAGTCTGCAGAGAGAGACAGTGGAAACAGTCAGGACAGGAAGTGTTGACACGTTAAAACGTTAACACAGACTCATCCTGACGTCAACAAAGTCAAACTGGTGTCCTCCCACCAGGAACCAGAACTTCACTGTCCCACCAGCAGAGGGCAGAGCGCTGCCGCCTGCTTGTTTCCACGGTGACGAGTGGCTGATGGGAAAGCAGCGGTTCTGGTGCAACAAACACAAACAGGCTGCGGCGGGTCGCAGAGGAGGGACGGGTGGCCGCCCTCTGTCCCTTCACGTGACACCACAGAGGAAGACCGATCACTGAGGGTCAGGCCACGTGACTCGGGACTGCAGGAGTCGAGTGTAAATGGTGAATTGGGGTTCATTGACTGAGACACACAAATATGAACTTAAAATAACCTTGGTTGTTATGGTTACATACTTTGTTTTATCTCACCTATTTTCATTTTCTTCACGATGTGCACATCATCACATCACCAGGCAGGGAAAACCGAGAGAGACGCCGTGAACGGCGGTGATTTGTCCCTCCCAGGGTTCATACTTTATTCATCAGGATCATTTTGGTTTTGGCACCTTTAAAGATTTCATTTTCACTTTCAACAATACGTCGAGAATGGAAAGAGACGGAGAAATGTCTGAAACTGAGTTTAAAACAGGCAATGCAAACGTGTATTTATAGAATCATAAAGAACTCAACAAACCATCAAATAAAAAATGTTCAATGTAGATTGTTTGGTTTGTCCGACGGGACCAACAAAATGAACTAAATGAATTAAAAAAAAAAAACATAAGAAAAATACACATGAAAACATGACTAATTTAAACTTTAACCGTCTCTTCCCTTATTATTAACCTTTAAAACTTTCCAAGAGCAGTTTTACGGTAATTTTATCGCATGCATTTAATTTTCTGTAACTATTGAACCTGTTTCCTGACGCTCTGCTCCTTCCCGTTTCAGCGCCATCCGACTCCCCCTCTTCCGTTTCCGTTCCTCACCACCCCGCCAAAATAAAAGAACGTGAGCAGCGGACTGAGAAAAAGACGAGGTTCTAATAAAAGAATAGATATCATTCTCGTGTTCTCAAGTGTCAAAGGAACAGATTTCTCATCTCACAACAGCACTTGGTTTTATTTTTTTTTTGCGTTGTAACTCTTGATTATTAACGTAATCGATTATCTATAAAAGTAATATATGGTACCTTTGTTAGATATTACAGATCAGGCTGATTCTTACTGAATCCCAAACTGTAACAATTCACAGTTTTGATGGGCCAATGAATAAAAGGAGGTGTGCATCTGAGCTGAAGGTGAGTGTGACCTGCTGCTCCCTGTCGGGTTCCCTCGTCGAGAACCTGAGCAGGAACACAGCAGACCCGACGGAAACGCTCAACACAGGAAATAGAAAAGTTTTGCAGCTGAATGAAAAGAACAAACGTCTCTAAACGTGGAAATCCATCTTCTTCCGGGTGTCCCCGTGTCCCCGGGCCTCCCGTGTGGACCCGCTCATACCGGCGTGGTGCGGCAGTTCCCTGTGTTGGTGTGGCTCGAGTCTTTCAGGTCCTTCTGGATGCAGTTGTGGACGTGCAGGAAGTCGTGGTCCCTCTCCGAGTTGTAGGTGGCCTTGGGTGAGCCGGAGGACTTGAGGCCCAGCGGCGAAGCGTCGCAGGAGTGTGACGGGTCCGTGGAGTGCGAGGAGGAGCGCGAGCGGGGTCTGTAGCGGTAGCTGTAGCTGTGGATCCACGTTACGGTCGAGCCTCGGAGGTAGTCGGTCAGGCGCGCTCCTATTCGGAGCTGTCGATGGAGGTGGATGAACATGTGCACGGCCAACACGCCCACCATCTCGGCCATGATGAAGGACAGGGCATCGAAGTAGAAGGACCAGCCGTATGAGTAGCTGTTCTTCTTCGAGTCGCTTTTTGAAGGGTCCCCCGCATTGGCTGATATGTACACGATGATCCCGATGATGTTGCTCAGGCCTGAGGGGGGGCAGGTGTGCCATACAGCAGGGTACAATGGATTATGGGTAAGAGGTCCATAGGGAAGAGAAGAAAGAGCAGAAGACAGAGTACCAGTTAAGCTGAGTCACTCTAAAGCCTCACTTGCTAATTAGTGGTGTACCACAGGGCTCTATTCTCGGACCAAAGCCGGTACAACATTTTACCTCTCCGCTTCTTATGAGCAAAATGTGGTGTATTTTTCATGCACTGCGGTTGCAACTGACTTATATTTCCCAACGTTAGTGTTTCTGCGGCGTGTAAGTCCAGCCACACGGCGGGAAAGGTTGGTCGTGGTGTATCTGCGAGGAAGGATCGCGGGGAAAGTGTGTCAGGGACACCGTATTTTTAGAGTCAGGTCCCAATGGGAGACAGGATGAAGAGAAAAGAGGACAAAAGAGGGACGGAGTGACTGCGGCCGGTGGTGGACGTGGGGCCGTTTGAGCAGCACCGAACTCTGGGCTCGATTACCGGATCAGCCCAGTTTTGCTTGGACCGAGAGATACCAAAAATGTCTACAAATGACGTTTCTACTCCTGTTTTTTTAATTCAAGCAGATGGTACTTTAGTGGATTTCATCGCTATGGATCTGTGTTGTAATTCCGAGCCCACAGCAGCGTTTTGAACTAGTTTCGCTGCTCGAACGGTGCGTGAACGCGTCTCAAAGCAGAGCGTGAGCATTCTGAGGATTTAAAATAGCAGGAGAAGCCCTGCGCTATTGCCCACAATGCACCTGAGTGCTCAGCTCTCGGAGAACACAGGCGGAACTGAGCCCAAAGAGCCGTTTTGGGGAATTTGGGAACTCGTCCCAAATGTGGGACGGTCATGTGACTACATCTGGTCACTATTGCTTTCATAGATTTTCTGTCGTTTAACTGTACCTGCACTTTCCCAACACGTTACATATCATGCGCATCTCTTTGCTTTTGAATGTGACTTTTAATCCTCAGCAGAATGAGGTGCTCATCCTCTACATTGGACTGAGTCTCTCTCCTCAGTAGCCATCATTCCATCAGGACGTCCAGAAATCACGTTTGAAAAGAAACAACCCCTCAGTCTTCACTGAAACTTTCTTTTGTCCGGTTGTATCGGGTTCATTAATCAAGCGGAGAAACAGAAGAACGTCCTCGGTCAGCAGGGAATCAAAATGATCAAATACAAAAAGGCTTTTATTGTGAAGGCGCAGCAGGAAGCAGCCGTGGTTGAGCGAGAGCTCACCTGCGGACACAAAGAAGATCCCTGCGCTGAGGATGATGTTGTGGCGCGACTTGTAGAACTCGCTGGCAGCGATGCACAGGCCGCCCATGAAGAGCAGGATGACGCTGAGGATGGGCAAGATGCCGGAGGCTCGAACCGCACCTGCTGGGGGGCAAAGAGAGAGAGAGAGAGAGAGGCCTGTCAGGTCCGCATCAGGAGGACTCCATCGGCCCGCGTCCTTCAGCGCCAACACCGTCCCTGAGGCTGATTATCAGGACCGGGAGAGGGGCCAAGTCAGGGTTGCACGACCCTTTTCACCGCCTCACCTCATGTACCCGCCAGGCGGGGACCACCGGGGCCCATCTGCCCCCAGGACTCCCTGTCCTGGACCCGCTGGATCACCACGACGAATTAAAACTTAGATTTACGGCCCGTTTTGAAGACATGTTCTAAAGGTGCAGTTTGTAAAAAAAAAAAAAAAAGAGAGACAAAACTGCAGGGGGCAGCACTGAGCACTGTCTGCTAGGAGTCGGACATCCCGGGCTGCCCGTAGCTTCGGCGACTGTTCACCTCGCTCGCTGCGGTTTTCCAACCAAGATCGCCGGAACATCGAGCGGACAGCCTCTGACGGTGGCGGAGGCCCGTTTGACGACAGGACATAACAGTGCGCTGATGATTTACCTCCGGCTACTTTCATTTTCCCCGTTTTGTATAATAAAATGTAATTTAAAAATTTGAATTTAAGCTTGAAAGTGGAAAAAAAAATAGGATTTGAATGTGGAACAGAAAAAAGTAAAACACAGAATATCAAAATGTATAAAAAAGCAAGAAATGAAAATTAACACTTTATTAAAAATAATTCAGATTTGAATAGAAATTGTATTTAAATTGAAATTTAATTAGAACAGATTTTGTCTCCTTTTTTTTTTTTTAAGTTTGATCAGGTTTCGCCTCAAACTTGAAGCAAACGCTGATTTTTGCCTTATTTCACATTCAGTCTCGCTCAGGCTGCGCCCTCTACTGGGCCCGTCAGGTACCGACTGGGTTGTGTTGACCCGCTGCGAGGAGGCGAAGATCTAATATAACCGTTCATTGTCCCATCGTTTGTTACGATTTTTCCGAGGTCACGTGAATGCAGCATTACTGTCCTCCAATCATGTGGTCGCCGAAATTTGCGCGAAGCTGGTCAACCAATCAGGACGAGCCTACGCAAACACAGTGGAAACGTCTTAAATTAATTACTTAAAGTTGAATTCAGTGAATGTTGAAATCTTGTGTCGGCTTTTTACGATTTAATGTTAATACTCATTTTGAATAACATTCCGTTTTATTAGGATGTTTTTTTTCTTATTTTATCTTTACTTGTTTTTTTAGTGACTTTGATTTGCAGTTTTGATTTGTTTGAAAGGTGCCATATATTGTTTTTATATATTTTAAAGGATTTAGCTCATTTAGCCAACATTTGACACAAAAATTCATCTAAAATAAGTCGAATTTGTGACATTTGGACTAAACTTTTGACATTTGATATTAATGTCTGACTTCACACTGCTGAATATTTTTGGTAACATTTTGCGGCCATAAACCGTTTCACGTTGATGGTGTAGCTGTGCGCAGGAAAGTGCAGTGACCTTCACGGCGACCTCCCAGCATGCACCGTGCCTGGGCCGGCTGGCCGCCGCCGGGCTTGGCTGAGCACGCGCCACTTTGGGAGAAAAAAACGCTGCAGATTGATCACCACCGGACGCACTCGCACGGGCCCGAACGTACGGGCCTCGGACCGCCGTCTCTGAGCAGGGAATTCTGGGAGGAAGGCGGGACTGCAGCAATCGAATCATCACAGTTTCACAGCCCATCTTTTCAGGTGCAGTTTTGGGCCGTAACCTGTTCTTGTAGCTTTAGCGACAGTTAGCTGAACACGGCTGGGAACCAAACTGGGAGCGGCGGAGGCCAGTTCGACGGCGAAAGAATCCCAGCGGCTCTGAATTTAACAAATGAACTGAGGATTTCTCCGACCAAACCTGAGTTGACTGAGCAAAGACAAACCAAGAGTTTTATTTGTGCCGATTGGATGATTTGACGACGAGCTAACGAGGCCATGAAGCTCATGTCAGCGGGTAAAAAAACAACCTTTTTCTGTTTTATTAATGAAAACAGCTGAAAGAATATTTCCTTTCTAACATTTCGTCTGTTTGTTTTGTTGAGCAGTGTTGTTCAAAGTACATGAAGCTTCCAGCTATGGAGTTAGCTCAGTCTCAGAATTCCCAAATGCATTCTGGGCTTTATATGTGAGCGACTCTCTCCATGAAAATATTTCTTGTTTGAAATATACGCGAAGGAAATCCACAAATATGTGCAACCGTTGAATCTACCTTTACAAACTGCTTGCGGTTCGTGAACGTTTCTCTGTGAGACTATCCTGACATGAAACGGAGCATTTTTTCAACAGGCAAACATACGCCGGGTTAGAGCAACACAAGTTTACACACGTGCAGGAATTTCCCTTTATTTCACTGTAATAATAAATAAATCATATGATCTGCCCCCTGGATTAATCAATAGTTGATTAAAAACAGCGTTTGGAAGGGGCGAGCTGGTGTGGCTGCGGTGGGCACCGTCATCCTACCACAGTCTGACCACCAGCTGTAAAAACACCCATTAGCTTAGCCTGATCGGAAGCTAACATTAGCATCTAATGCTGATTTTTTTCACTGGTCTTCTTTTAACTGTGTAATTTTCCGACGCCTTCTCATAAAATAAACGCCTCTTGGCCGCACCGAGATCCCCTGAATTCCAATACAGATATTTTCTCTGCGCCAGAGCCCGGCCGATACTGACACTGATATTAGAGAGCGATATTAGCAAAGATCTGCTACAACAGTTTCACATTGAACTTTTATGGTCTCAAATCTCAGCAGTGCAGTGACACAGTGATCTTCACTGGAAGTTTAATAACTCGTAATTACCGCCAGCATTTTCTTCTGCGCCACGTTCTTAAAACACAAGTCGGCTGACCGATATGTGGCTCAGGCTTCAGCGTGCATAAAAGACATCTGCGTCTGTTGATGCGCACATTATAGGCGGTGACCGGTTTCCAGGATTTGAAAGCGTTGACACATGAAGTGTTGGTTTGTATTTGAAGCGTAATGCAGTAACTTTAACAGCGCGCACGGAGTGTCACGAGCCGACCTCGGTCGTGTGCATCAACGCGGCTGCCACACATCGGCACTCGGACAAACCAAAATGGAACAGTAAAACTGTTAATGAGCTGTTACTATGACTGATCACGTCACTCAGCAGCTACCTGTCCTAGCATAGCATTTTCAATGCTCGTATAGCTGTTTTTGTGTCCCGTCCAGATATTTGGACAAATAGCGCTGTAACGCTTTAATGCTGTTCTCAGAACCTTCATGCCAATAACGGTAGTTGGAATTGGAAAATAAAAGTTAAATGACGCAGTGAAACGATCGCTAGCACGTTTCGTCTGGTCTCTGCGAAGAGCTACAGCTAGCTTAACGAACTGATTCTCTTCAAAATAGTGCGTCCAAAATGAAGCCTGTATCAGCATAACGCGCGGAGACTGAAGTAAGCTAGCAATGCTAACTAGCCACATGCTGTTAGCTCCCCCCACCTGACGAGCGGCGTCAGCTGGTACACCAAACCAAACCGACCCAACCCAACCCTGCCGATAACCCCATCGCAGCTCATGTGACCACATTAAAGACCCACAGCGCCGGCGGACGCGCTGCCCTCCGTCCCCTGTGTGTCCTGCCACAGACCCATTGATTTTATCGGGCGACGCCACAGCCGGTCGAGGCCGGCGTCCAGTCTGCGGCGAGGGGGGCGGAGTGTCAGTGGGTCCTCTCAGACAGATGCGTGCAAACAGCAGATGGCTCGCAGCAAAAACACCCCGGAGAGCTCAGCAGAACCTGATCCGGGGGTGAAAACCATCCAGCGTTTTGTGTGGGTTTTTTTTGTCCTCGGCTGCTGTTCGACCCGCCCAGCTGGACGTCCCGTGGAGCCCGAGGTGGACACCTCTGTGTCTGACACGGCCGCCATGGCAGGTTCGTTATCTCAGAGCTGAAACTCGCTCTTCTGCCGCTCGGAGTGAAAATCTTCTGGATCTTGTCCCGTTTGTCTTATGGGTCAAAATGCGATAACTCCCCTTTTACATTATCTGCTGATCATATTCACGATTCATATCTTAGTTGATGGTTTCGTTGGTCCACAACTGCCAGGCGAGCGATGATTTTTCTGGGATTATTGATGTCATCGATGTGACTTGGAGGAGTCGTCCGTTGAAAACGAAGGAGGCGACGGACAGAGTTTGCTGAGGTCTGCAGACCTCAGCTATGCACCCAGGAGCCGACCCCCGGGCCCCCCTATTTCAAACACCGGGTTTCGGCGTTACCCGTCGTTCCTTTAAAGAACACGATGCAGGAACAGGTGGGCTGATTGCCATTAAATTTACAGTGAAGGTCACTGCTGTCAGCCAGGACAGTAAAGGTTTATTACGCCGTAAAATATTCTGCATCACTTTACGACACTTTAAGGGCCACGTTGAAAGAGAAGGTTTCTCAGATTATGAGCATGAAGTCGTAACTTCAGGAGATCTTATGCAGAAATGAAGGAAACGGGCGGTTTCCTCACAGTCTGTAGCTCTTTCTTCAGAATAAACACCCGATACTGATGATGAGGCGGAGCTGATGAAGAAACTCCCTGTTTGTGAAACCTGGACTGAAGTTTCTCCTAAAATCACAATATTATGACCTTTTTCTTGCATATTTTTTTTCGCACTCGGGCTTTAATACGTCTTCGTATGTCTTTGTCACGAGGATATTTGTTCTTGCTTCCTCTTATCGGTCTCACAATATTTATGACTGTAATGATTTTATCAGTTCAACAAAATGTTTAGGATTGTTACTGTTTTTATGTCATTTCTGACATTTTATTATTTTTCTGCTCTTCTTCTTCTTATTTATTTGAACACGTCGGATGGCTGTGTAGCACCGCAGTTTGTCAATAAAGTTTGACGGACAGATGAGTGAAACGGAAGCGTTTCTGGACAACCTGTCTGCGGAGCAGTGGCTGATGGGAGCTCCGGCGCTTCAGCGGGCCTCAGCTGCCTTACATAACACACACACACACAGGCTGATCTGTGTTTTTCTACTCAGCAACATCTCCTCCCTCTCCTCCTCATTACGCCCTCTGATGACATCTCGCCGCGGCGAGCCGCTCGTGATGTCACTTCCTTCGCCTGAAGCGACATCACGTCCGTTGCATAACTCTGTGGAAACTGTGGAGTTGAACTCCCAACCAGCTGCCGTGTGGAGGACAGGCCTGACTTATATAAGCAGGCTGAAATATTTATGAATGTGAGCGTCCTAATTGACGGCGTTTCCTCCAATCACAGCCGGGGAAGAGGTCAACACACACACTCAGAGGACGACCTCGTCCTCCCCCGGCCTCGTTATCACAACCGCCACCAGCAGCAGTCAGAGCCCTCAAAGTCGCTAAAATGACAGAAACCATTAGTGGGAAAAATTTAAAATTTAAGGTCCACTTCTTGTTTTTAGTTTCAACCCATCTGCTTCAATTGAGGGGGAGGAGTTTATGAGCTGTGCCGCATCCAGCCAACAGGGGGCGATACAGATGCTTTGGCTTCACTTTTGGCAGCTCTCATGTTGGCCACCTTTATTTACGGTCAGCAGTCCCATTTTTAGTTTTGCAATATCCTGACTGATAATAAAATAAATGTATTTCTAATTTGTGATTTGGGGAAAACAAATAAAATTTGATTTTGATTTTGATATTTTAAAAATGCGCTGAAAGTAGCTAACGCAGCAAACGGGCCGACTTAGGGGCGGGCGCTGCACCGATGACCGCGATAAATGCTCTGCCGGAACTCTCGCTAATTTCCTGATGAACAGAGAGCTTAACGTCTAACTGATGCTAACCGCTTTACGTTGGCTTCACGCCGCCGTCTTGACTTACATGGAGCAGAACGTGGAGGAGGCGCAGAAAATGCCCCAAACAGAACACGACACAGCCCAAACAAAGCGGGGACGAGATGAAGACAAACTTGCAGTAGCAGGTTTCAACCTGTAGAGGGCAGTCACACTGCATACTCATAACACAACATGCAGATTTACAGTTTTGACACTAAAATGTCAACACTGCTAAACATTTAAATAGTTGATTTTGTGTAGACATTTTTTAATGATATACATCATCATAATCTATATGATATATTTCATTTAAACGATATGTATCGTTATTGTGATATGAAATGATCCATATTGCTGCGCCACTGCGGTAAGCGTATTGCGTCGCTTCCTGTTGTTTGTGTCTGGT
>KV751433.1:23464-40902 GCA_001698575.1 Mola mola
ATTTTTTTCTTTTTTCACTTCTATGCTTACAAGGAGCAACTGTAAAGTAACAATTTCCCTCTGGGATAAATAAAGTATTCTGAATCTGAATCTGAATCTGAATCTGAATCTGAATTTATAAGCTATTATGCAGCCAGCCACCAGAGGACCATCCAGATGTTTTGGCTTCATTTCTGGGGACCTTTCAGGAGTCCGTTTCTTTAAATGTGATGGAAGACGTTCAACAGGTCAGAATACAATAGCTCACATTACTGTCAGAAAGACTCATTGTTCCCAGATACTCAATCAGTGAAACAAAGACTATTACAGAGCTGATCCAGTAGGGGGAGCCACTAAAAACAGGGCTGAAACTGATTCCACTTTGTCTTCTAACAGGCTCCTCCTCTCAGAAAGATTCAAAATGGCTCCTGGGGGCTGAAGCAAGAGAACATGCTCTGCCTCTCTTCAAACACTGGATGTTTGTGCTGGGGGAGCCCAGGTGGAGGACTGAAACTGACCCAGGTCTATCACATGTCGCGGCTTGTGCACTTTGGGGACTCCCCTCCCTCCGAGGACTGGGGTTACCACAATTTAACTGGGTTCATATTTGCTAAACATGTCCATGACCTGTTTAAAGGGGTTTCGTTAGCACAAGCCTGGAAGCAGGCAGAACTGCTAACGTCACTCCATTGAAACATTTAGCTTACAACCCGTTAAGGACCTTCATTTTGCTGACTTGTTATCTACAAGCGACCTATTTTATTCGTGTCCAGTTTGGTTCTGGTTTGGTTTGTGTCTCCTCAGGTGCCTGTCGGACTCTCTTACCTCACCCTCCGCCTGTTTCTGGACCAAAACATCCTCAGCTATCTACCGGCCAACTCGTTCTCTGGTCTGATCCTGCTTGATGAGCTTGACCTATCACAAAGCCTGGTACTCAACACTTACTTCTGGACCAACAGACCAACTTCTGGATCAATAGACTTCACATACCTGTGAATTTATAGATTCCACACACTCTTGGTCCCACATTCTCATTAGCCTGTTACCGTCATGTTGTCGTGTTCTGTACATGTGACATCCGAGTCACGTCTATCCGTCCCAGGAAGAAGGATCCTCTTCTGTGGTTGTTGTTCCCTGTTCAGGGTTTTTTCTCCTCACTCGGTTCAAGGGTCTAAGGTCAAAAGGTGTCACATCCGTAGAGTTTATGAAAGCCCCCTGAGACAAACTGGAATTTGTAATTTTGGACTGTACAAATAACATTTGCTTGATTGATTAAACACAGTGTTGTCATGTCTGCAACAAGTCCTCTGCTGAAACTTCAGCTTTTGCATTTTAGTGAAGTACAATATTACAACCATTGTCATCCGATTTATTCCTTTGATTTGGTTCTTGAGAAAAAACTAAATCAGAAGGTTCTCTGTTGAGAGAAAAATTGGCTATTCAGAAGACAACATAGATAAAGAACTCAAGAACAGACGTCATACGTATGCGGGGCCATGATGGCATCATAGGATCGTCACGATTCATTTGCACCTCTTAGAGGAAACTGCAGCAGTTATTCCTCCTCAGCCAATGGTGCTGTTCTGTTAGGAAAATATGGACTCTTGGAGAAACTCAAATCACAAGTATGTAATTACATTTATTTTGGACTAAAGTCGTAATTCAGTTTATCGCATTGACACATATCTTTGAAAAATAATATTTAATTTTTCAGTGTAATCGTTAACGGAAGGAAAGCTTCAGCGGACTTTTTTAGGGTTGAAAAAGCAGATTTTGGCTAGCTTGAGGCGCCATCTAGTGGTTGTTTATGCTGCACTGCAAACTGTTTGTATAACAAAGATTGTTAAAACACGGTTTTCAATAATAACACAATTCTGCATAGACTTCAAAATTGAGCGAAAATTGGTGGTCTGGAACATGGAATACATTTAATGGACATGTTATCAAGCTGACTAAGACAGACCTAAAAAACAGACACCCGAGGCAAAAACACGTATGTTCTCACGTGCGCTTGTCCACACGTACACAGGTTTATCCTTGCACTAATTCTAACGAACAATTTCCATATGCATATTAAAAAATTGCTCAATGTGTCCTTAACGTCATCGTTGTGCATACTGAGGATCTGTTGCGCGTCACCTCTGCCATTACATCAAAGCGTCACACTTTCCGCCTGTTTCTCCATGAAATACAAACTGAGTTACAGGATCTTTCCAACACAAAGGAGCGGACATAGCACGACAACTGTGTGCTTAGTTAGGTCATCATTGGCACAGTCCACACCTCCTACGGTGTCGTCAGTCTGTGTTTAATGCTTCCGGCGTCCTCTCAGCTCTCCTCGATGGACGCCTGATGTTTCCTTGGTCTGGCTTCTTTGCTTCACTTCCTGGACCTGTTGTCCAATCAGCTCCCGTCAACCTCACATACAATCTGTGGCACTGAGACAGTACGATGCAGGGGAGGTTCATCTGCACTCACAAAGGTGGAGGAATTATTTGAATTCCATTTGGACTTTTAGAGAACAAGAAATCATAAACAAAACAGACTCAAACATTCAGACAAATTCCAAAGGACAGTTTGTTTCTATGTTTCCTCTCTGTGGCAGCTAGTCCTGCCTCAGTTGGATCTGGGCCTGTCATTTTTGGCTGAGGTCATCGTTCAAACCTCAGACCTCACAAACGTCAGTATGTCAATTCTCTTCAGTTAACGTTGTATCTTAATATGATGCAGCTTTCTATTTTTTCTGCCATGTTATGCACTGTTATGCCATGCTTCCCCCTGTGAATCACCACCTTAACGTTTTCGAGGTGTTTGTGTGTCCCTGTGATCCTGGGAGCTGTGTTATCAAGGGAAATAGCCCCTGGCAGGGTTTCCCCAGGCAATGTGGTCTCAGGGAAGGGGCCACACTAAGAGCAATTTAAAAATCCCGAAGAATCGGCTTTTATTGAGCTGAACTTGCCTGGAATAGTTAAACTGGGGCTTCTTCCTGGCGCCAGACCCGGGAGGAAAGCCCACCTGTGAGGGCCCAGTGGCCAGGCATTGGCCCATGAGGTCTGGCGAGGCACAGCCTGAAAAAAATATATGGAGAAACCACCCAGAGGGACGGCCGCCTGGAATGAAAAGCATCAGGGTCGAGTGCTGTGTGAGCAGGGAGACAGCCAACGGCAGTGACCTGGGAATGCTGATTTCTGGTGACACAGACTGGCAATAGGGCTAGTAGGGAAGGAGCTTGAGCTGGTGCATGAGGTGGACACATTTATATAGTTCCGGAGCTAAACTCCTGAAGCGGGGCTGGACTCTTTCCTTTTCTGGAGTTCCTCAGATTGGGAGGCGCTCGCCGGGTGTGGGATACTCACAAGCCCTCGGCTGAGTGTGTTGTAGTTTACCCAGGAAACGAGAGGATTGCCTTCATGCGGCTGCCAGCTGCTGTGGAGAAGGTGCTGAGCGTTGTATTTGCATATGTACCAAACAGCAGTTCAAATTACCCAGCCTTCTTGGAGTCTCTAGAGGACATTCTGGAAAGGGTGCCACCTGAGAACTTTAAAATTTTGCTGGGGGACTTCAATCCTCATATGGGCGATGAAGGAGAATCCTGGAGGGGTGAGATTGGTAGGAAAAGCCTGCCCAATCTGACCTCAAGCAGCGTTGTGTCATTGGACTTGTGTACTAGTCATGGATTGTCCATAAAAACACCATGTTTGAACACATGATGGTTCATAAGTGTACTTGGTACCAGACCAACTTAGACCTTAGATCTGTGGCTGTATGTCTTGGACACTTGGAAGAGAGTTGCTGAGCTGTCAACCAAACACCACCTGGTATTGAACTGGATCAAATGGCAAGACAGAATGCTGGAAAGACCTGGGAAACCTCCTGTTTGGCAGGTCTTCAAATCCCTGGAGGAAGTTTTTTTCAGCATTCTGGGATATGTTAGGGACCTGGAATGAGAATGTACAATATTCAGGGTATCCATAGTGGAGGTGGCTGCCTAGAGCTGTCTCAGAAGTCACTGGTGATTGTTTTGGCGGCAACTGAGGAACCCAATGGTGAAGGAATCCATCAAGCTGAAAGAGTCCTTTCAGGCTTGGTTGGCCAGGAGGAAACGAGAGCAGGGCTTGGCCCAGGCTGTTCTCAGCCAGGGAGGAGAACTGTTGACCCAGACAGGATACAATCAGGAAGTGGAAGGAACACTAGGAGGATCTCCTGAACCCGTCTAACATCTCCTCTGGGGAAGAAGTGGAGCTTGTACACTTGGGGGAAGACTCTCCCATGTCCCTGGCTGAGGTAGTTAAGGAGCTTCTTAGTAGAAAGGTACCAGGTGTGGATGACATTTGCCCTGAAATGCTGAAGGCGTTGCAAATAGTTGGGCTGTCTTGACTGACTTGCTTGTTAAATGTTGTGTGGAGGTCGTGACATAGTGACCAAAATTGATGAGGTCAAAGATACAAGCAGACAAATTAGTTTCCTCAGGAAGGGGGCTGGGCTCAGCTTCAGAGACAGGGCAAAGAGCTTAAGTTATTCAGGTGGAACTTGGTGCGGAGTAAAAAAAGCCAACTGAGGTGGTTTGGGCATCTGGTTAGGACGCCTTCTGGATGTCTCCCTTTGGAGGTGTTCCAGGCTCGCCCAACTGGGAAGGGGTCTCGTTGTGGACCCAAAACTTCCTGGGGGGATTACACATCCCATCTCACCTGGGAACACCTCGAAATCCTCCAGGAGGACCTGGAAAGTGTTGTTGGTGAGAGGGATATCTGGGATATCCTGTTTAGCTTGTTGCCATTGCACACTGACACATAAGCAGAAAATGGATAGACGGCAATGCCATGTTAGCTCTCTTTAAATTGAGTGGTGATCCGGCTAATTGTCTGGATCCAGGAATTTTTCAAAGGATTCTTATGGGATATGGGGGGTTGTTTTCTGTGGCCCTCCTTTTTTTATCTCCTGATATTGTCTTCTAAGGTGCTTTACACTCTGCATTAAATGTGACTGCATCATAAACAAAAGGAACATGGACCCAAACTGTCCCCCTCAGGTTCCTGTTCCAAACAGGCACTGTACCTAAATCTGTATCTGAATAAAGTCTTTATACAGTGAGCACCAACCCCAGAAACACTTTTCTGACAAGAAATCTTAAAGACCGCCTGCATTGAAAATCAGATTTTTGACCTTGTTTACATGTCCATGTGGTGTTTTTATGTAACACGACACTTTTCACAACTGAAATAAGCAGTCAGCAGCATGGCTGAGGATTTTTGCTTTCGTCCTGCAACCCACCAATGAGACTCTCCAAAAAACCTTTTGTTTACAGCCGGGGTCTTCTACATAGAAAACCAGGAACCAATCCTGATGACTTGCAGAGGCAAGGCTTAACATTGTAGAGAGGAAACTTACCATTGTGGTGCATCAACTTGTAGTGCAACCTTGTACAAGTCCTCCTCTTCTTCCACATCTGGTTCAAACATTCATGTGCAGCGTATTTACATGGAGTTGCAAACTGTGTACTGATTGTGAAAATGTGTTCTGGTGTTTCAGGAGCTGTTGGAACACTGCTTGTCCTGCTGGTGGAGGACTGGGATCTGTGTCAGTCTGAGGAGAACCACTGATGAGCTAATGATGCTCATCATGTTCCTCTTGTTCTCCACATTCATTTACCTGGTCTACTACATCCAACAGATGGAGTACCTCACATGGAGTACATCAAGGCTCTGCAGGGCCTCCACGTGTCGAGGGGGCAGTGCACCATGTAGGAAACCAAGTAGTCAGGGAACCAATCACATTTTGTAAAGGAAAAGAAAGGAGGTGCTAAGTTGGGATGCAGGTCCTGGAGACCGTCAAGTCCCTTTAAAACTTTCTCAATGTCTAATGAAATTTCCTCATGAACCTCAAGGACAAGTTTCAGAAGGAATCATGGAATTTCCATGATTCCTTCTGCTGTTGTAGCAGGCTCAGTTTCTCCTGCAGCTCTTTCTTCTTGGCCTCCCATGCCTCCTTCTCTTGTAGAAGGAGCTTGTGGGCATGCTCTGCGTCCTGCCACTCAGTTTGGGTTCCTGTATCAGCTTTCCGAGGTCTCTTCAGTTCCACAAGCTCTCTGAAAGCTGCCATCTTGTCTCTGGCCAGCTGGTCATTGCGCATCTGCAGTTCGGCATTGAGCTTCTGGAGGAGCTCTATGTCCTTGGGAAGGGTCCATCGAGTGACCAGGACTTCCTGCCAGGGGGTGTATTCTACGTACTTCCCAACGGTGCCCATCTCTGGCTGCCCCCCGTGGATGCTTTTCTGAAAAATCTCAATGTCTTTCTTCAATTCTTTGTTGATTTGGTGCAAATTCTTGTTTTCGCGGACGAGTTTGCGATACAGCTGCAGGTTTGCTTCCATTTTCTAACTTTGCTGGATTTTCTGCTCTGACTTCCTTCTGCTTGCTCCCCTCACTGCGGCTTCCTAGTCAGTGAATGTCAGAGACGATTTGGCTTTGATGTTTGGCTTTGAAGTCATTCTACAACACTTCACGCTTTGACGGGGAGAATCTGTTGCCATTGAAACGGGTAAATAAAGAGCTTCACGCGTGTGTCCAGTAGCGACGCCCTGTAATACAAGAGAAGAATATGCATCACACCAATCAACGTTCCCATGCAAGGGTTGTGATCTAAGCTTCCGGCTGGGCAAGCATGTGAATGTGGCGTCATGTTGCTCTTCCACAACTTAGATTAAGAACTCGATTCTTTATAAGCCGCAACAGCTCAAAATGGCATCAAAGCCTTAATAAACTGCAACAATGTCGAAAATCAGCCAAAACCTCAAGAATGACATGAACAAGACTGAAGATGCCGTATCTGTATGTAGCACCGCGTAAGTGGCTAGAAGACCACTGTGCTAACATCTCAGTTGATACCAAAGCAGCGTTTGCAGTATTGGAGGTAAAATTAGACACAACTCAGACTGTAGTAACAGAACATGGTCAACACATCGGTTTGCTCGAGTCTGATGCTGAATTACTCGAGCAGTGAGTTCGTACACTGGAGCAGAGATGATGATGTTGAACCGTTCAGTGACCAGATTCTGCAATCACTTCCTGAACGAGACTGAGCTCACAAGGGACCCACTGCCAGGTCACAACCTGGGTCGCATTTCCATTGCGACCGGCGATGACTCACTATTAAAAATTGATGTCACTGTTAATTCTTCACTGAATCTGGTATTTTCAGAGTTCGTATTCTCCATCCCGCCCCCCCCATATGAATGAAGGGCCAAGTCCGCCAGCATGTCTGAGTGACCATCCTGACCTAGAACCCAACTTTTGAAGTGCTTGCACCCTACTGAACATATACAGAGCAGACTGTGGACATTTGAGGAGAACAGAGGAAGGAGGAGCTTTCTTGTTTCCTTAAATTTGTGTGTTACTTTTTCCCTCAGTCTGTACAAACACATGACCCCAATATTTACAGGATGAAGTGCCATCTATCAATAACTATGTTGCCTTCAGCTGTGTAGTCAAAATTCCTCTCTGTCTTTTGGTTGTTGCTGGCATCTTTCTTATCACAGCTCTCTTAGATGCTGACACAGTTACTCTCAGCTTGTACTTAGCTTGTTGAAGCTAACACGTATGGGTATGATCACATAACATGAATATCTGCAGAATAAAGCACCATTTTTTCACAGACATGTTTGAAATAACAGCACAGTCCATATCTTAATGACGTGCACGTCATCATCACCTCCATACACAACTTTAGCCACATTTCTAACTTACTGCTGTGTGCTTATCACCGTTAGCTGTAGGAAACTTCAGCTACGTGTAGCTGCAGACTGTCTGTATTCACAACTTCTTCACAAATGACTGACACAAAACAAGATCAGTTTCTGACTGCACAACATGGCCTCGTATTGATGGAACAGCTCACTGGCCTTTAGCATCAAATCCAGCTTTGTGCAGACCAAAGTTGGTAAAACTGTCAAGCAAAAAGTTGCAGGTGTGGCGGAACAATGTGTCGGCTCTGTGCAGCAACAATGACAGGAACAATGAACAACTCCCCCACGCGAGACATCATCATTATTATTCAACACACACACATACGCACTTCCTGCTCATGAAGTCCAGAAATGAGACGAAGGTGTTTTCTGTCATCCCCATCATCAGGACCACTGTGATGAAGGCCCGCTCTGTCTGAACTGGATCCGACTCAGAAACCCTCGCGGGAGGTCACATGTTCCTGTGCGAGGCAACTCTCCAAGCAGACCTGTTCACAGCATTGTTTCAAACAGCCAGACACTGCCACCTACCGATGATCTGGCAAACTACACCCAGCCTGCCATCAGAAACCTCTCATGCTTCAAACGCAGCTGAGCTCATCTGGTTGTCTCACATTTTACAGACAGACGCCTTATCACAGCCTTTTTCACTCATCATATCGACTGTATATTCTGTTTGGAACTTTCAAGCCTTATTCACTGTTCCTGATGTGTAAAGCTTATTCACACACTCATTCATTTTCTCCATACGCATGTGTGCCTGATGCATGCAAATGCCTCCGAATGCAAATTATAATCGATCAAGTTTATTCTTATTATTTTTCCAAAGAGCTTGCTGCGTCACCAGTTCTGCACCGTCTGTCGCACAGACGAGTCACCTTGTTGTGCGCGCAATCATAGGGAATGGTTTGCTATGACTTCTGTACGTCAATGCTCAAACAGTTTCTGAGAAAACTGTGAGAAACTGCACAAAATTGTCCCATAGGAATGATCAGAAATCAACATGTGAGGAGCACAAACACATCCAACTTTGGAGTCATGTTACTTTGTAATACATAAAAATAGAAAAATTTAAAGTTAAAAGGGTCATAAGATGTGGGACTACATGCCTCATTTACATGTAACAGGCACACATAATTATCTAAAACTCTTCTCTTTAAATTTCTTTCAAGCCCACAGTTTTCCTTTCACATATATAACTTTTTATTGGAAATTTGTGCTGGTTCTTATAACTCGTATCACAGCCTGTTTTACAGCCGTTGGGAAGCCCGGTGATTCCCACAGCACATTCTGGTCTGCTTTAATTTCCCTTTCCCTCTTGTAGCTGCTCGACCCTTTGGTGACGTCTGACTGTGGATCCCATAGAGGCGTTTGCCTCCTCTGTTACTGTTACTTCTGACCTCAGTGCCTGAACTAACAGTGTATTTCCAGTTTTTCCAGGACACCCTAGGTCGACAGTCAACTTTGTAGTCGTATCATCTGATCTGTGACTGCATTTTTTTTTTCTGCGGTAAGCGTATTGCGTCACTTCCTGTTGTTTGTGTCTGGTCGTCTTGCTGTACCTTGCTAACTATCTGAGAAGGTTTTAACGACATTAATTGTTTAACTGCTGTGTATTGAAAGTGTAAACCCTGTACTTAAGCACCCTTTAGCCCGCTCTCATTTTAGTGAATTTATCGCTACTCTTCCAACCGTTCTGTGTCGCGCTAACCAACTCAGGTATTGTACCTGGCGCACAACGATGGCTTCTCCCTCTCGTTCTCCTCTCTCTTGCTCAGTGTGTCACATGTTTAGTTATTCCTCTGCCTCATTTAGTGATAATGGTACCTGTACTAAGTGTAGTTTATTTGCTGCGTTGGAGGCGAGGCTTAGTGATTTGGAGGCTACGATCCGCACCTTGCAAACCAAACCAGTAGCTTCGCTAGCTAGCCAGCCCCCATTAGCCGGTGCGGGTCGACTGAGAGCAGCTCCCGAGCAGTCGGGAAACCAGGGAAGTTGGGTGACTGTTCGAAGGAAGCATAGTCCTAAGCAGAAGCCCACGGTTCACCACCCACCCGTTCACGTTTCCAACAGATTTTCCCCACTCAGTGACGCACCCGCTGAGAAACCAACTCTAGTAATTGGCAGCTCTATTTTGCGAAACGTGACATTTTCCACACCAGCGGCCATAGTCAAATGTATTCCTGGGGCCAGAGCGGGCGACGTGGAATCAAATTTAAAGCTGCTGGCAAAAAGTAAACGTAAATACAGTAAGATTGTAATTCATGTCGGCGGTAATGACGTTCGGCTACGCCGGTCGGAAGTCACTAAAGTTAATGTTGAGTCGGTGTGTGCTTTTGCCAAAACACTGTCGGACTCCGTAGTTTTCTCTGGTCCCCTGCCTAACCTGACCAGTGACGATATGTTTAGCCGCATGTCGTCGTTCAACCGCTGGCTGTCGAGGTGGTGTCCAGCAAACGACGTGGGTTTCATTGATAATTGGCAAACTTTCTGGGGAAGACCTGGTCTAATGAGGAGAGACGGCATCCATCCTACTTGGGATGGAGCTGCTCTCATTTCTAGAAATATGGCCAGATTTATTAGTCAGCCAAATTGACAATTCAGAGTTGAGGCCAGGAAGCAGAGTTGCAGTCTTACACGCTTCTCTGCGCTTCCTTTAGAGTCATCCACCTACAACCCCATAGAGACTGTGTCTGTCCCCCGTCCACATAAATTCACTAAATTCACTAAATCAAATAAGAGTTCACATAGGAACTTAATAAAAATCAACACCACTAATGAGGCAGTTTACAAAGTAAAGAGACTTAAATGTGGACTCTTGAATATCAGATCCCTATCATCTAAAGGTGTATTAATAAATGAGCTTATATCAGATAACAATATTGATTTATTCTGCCTTACTGAAACTTGGCTGTGCCAAGACGAATATGTAAGTCTTAATGAATCCACTCCTCCCAGTCACATTAACACACACATTCCCAGAGACACTGGCAGAGGTGGTGGAGTTGCAGCCATTTTCAATTCTGCCCTATTAATAAACCCTAAGCCCAAACAAAAATTTAGTTCATTTGAAAATCTCATTCTTAGCATTTCCGATCCAACCATGAAAACTCCAATTATGTTTGTTATAGTGTATCGAGCACCTGGACCCTACACTGAATTTTTATCTGAATTTTCAGAGTTTCTCTCAGCTTTGGTCCTCAAAACAGATAAAGTCATTATTGTAGGTGACTTTAATATCCATGTAGACATTGAAAACGACAGCCTTGGTACGGCATTTCTCTCACTATTAGATTCATTCGGCTTCTGTCAGTGTGTACAAGAATCAACACACACTTTTAATCACACCCTTGATCTTGTTCTGACATATGGCATTGAAATTGAGCATTTAAATGTCTCTGCGCAAAATCTGCTTTTATCAGATCATTATCTTCTAACATTTGAATTTCTGCTCATCAACTATAAACCAAGAGTCACTAGTTATTATAGCAGATGCATATCTGAGGACACTGTTGAAAATTTTAAAGAAATTATTCCCTCTGCATTAATTTCAGTGCCATATCCCAAAATAACAGAGGAGTCATATCTTAAATTTAGCCCCTCCCAGCTTGATCACCTTGCCGATTTCACTGCCGGCTCTCTACGTGCTTCACTCGATTCCATTGCCCCAGTTAAAAAGAAAACAAAACCAGTAAAGAGACTAGCTCCGTGGTATAATCTTAACACTCGCAAGTTAAAACAGAAAACTCATAAACTTGAAAAGAAATGGCGTTCCACTAAACTGGAAGAGCCACACATGGCCTGGCAGGATAGCCTTAAAGTATACAGGAAGGCCCTTCGCCGAGCAAGAAAAGACTACTATTCAGCGTTGATAGAAGAAAACAAGAATAAGCCCAGGATCCTTTTCAGCACTGTAGCCAGGCTGACTGAGAGCCATCATTCTATTGAACCATGCATTCCTAGAGCCCTCACCTGTAATGATTTTATGAACTTCTTCAATAATAAAATTAGACTTATCAGAGAAAATATCCTACACTCCACAGATTCCAGTTCAGCAACAGGAATTATAGAGGCTGTTATTAGTCCTGATGTGTGTTTGGAAAGCTTCCATCCAATTGACCTTAAGGAACTAACGACAACATTATCTTCATCTAAATCATCAACCTGTATACTAGACCCCATACCTACTAGGTTGCTCAAAGAGGTTTTACCCCTAATTAGAAATCCACTACTAAACATTATCAATCTATCCCTTGTAACAGGTTATGTGCCCCAGTCATTTAAAGTAGCTGTAATTAAACCGCTCCTAAAAAAACCTACCCTAGACCCAGAAGTTTTAGCCAACTATAGACCAATATCCAACCTCCCCTTTCTTTCAAAGATTCTAGAGAAAGCAGTAGCGAAACAACTATGTGGCTTTCTTCAGTATAATAGTCTATTTGAAGAGTTTCAGTCAGGTTTTAGAAAGCATCACAGCACAGAAACGGCATTGGTAAAAGTTACAAATGACCTCCTCACTGCATCTGATGCGGGACTTATCTCTATACTAGTCTTATTAGATCTTAGTGCAGCTTTTGACACTATCGATCATCACATCTTACTACAGAGGATGGAACACCAAATTGGCATTAAAGGATCTGCTCTAAGATGGTTTAAGTCCTACCTATCTGATAGATATAATTTTGTTCATGTTAATGATGAATCATCAAGATATGACAAGGTTAGTCATGGAGTCCCACAAGGTTCTGTGCTTGGACCATTACTATTTACTCTATATATGCTTCCTGTAGGTAAAATTATTAGAAAGCACTCCATACATTTTCACTGTTATGCAGATGACACACAACTATACTTATCAATGAAGCCAGATGAAACCCATCAGTTAGCTAATCTACAGTCATGTCTTAAGGACATTAAAAACTGGATGTTTCATAACTTTTTAATGTTAAACTCTGACAAAACTGAAGTCATTGTGCTGGGCCCCAAACACATTAGAGACTCATTATCCAGCAACATAGTTAATCTGGATGGCATTGCCTTGGCCTCCAGCACCACTGTCAGAAACCTGGGTGTTATCTTTGACCAGGAGCTGTCTTTTAAATCACATGTTAAACAGATTTCAAGGACCGCCTTCTTTCACCTCCGTAACATTGCTAAAATCCGGCACATCCTGTCTCAACAAGATGCAGAAAAACTAGTTCATGCGTTTGTTACTTCCAGGCTGGACTACTGTAATTCTTTATTTTCAGGTTGCCCTAACAAAATTTTAAAAACTCTTCAGTTAATCCAAAATGCAGCAGCGCGTGTACTGACTAGAACTAATATCAGAGACCATATTTCCCCCATACTGGCTTCTCTGCACTGGCTCCCCGGTTAATTTAGAATAGAATTTAAAATCCTTGTTCTCACCTACAAAGCTATTCATGGTCAGTCACCATCTTATCTTGAACAGCTCATAGTACCCTATCGCCCATCCAGAACCTTACGCTCCCAGGATGCAGGGTTATTGGTGATCCCAAGAATTTCCAAAAGTAGAATGGGAGGCAGAGCTTTCAGCTATCAAGCTCCTCTCCTGTGGAACTATCTTCCAGTCTTGGTACGGGAGGCAGACACACTCTCTGATTTTAAGAGTAGGCTTAAAACCTTCCTTTTTGATAAAGCTTATAGTTAAGGCTGGCCTATCTAGCCCTTAGTTATGCTGCTATAGGCTTAGGTTGGTGGGGGAACACTCCATGATTCACTGAGCTTTCTTCTCTCCCCCCTCTGACTCCGACTCCTTCTCTGCTCCTGTAAATGTCCATATCCTTACACTAACTTTACTTCTTCCCCGGAGTCGTTGTGCTTTACCATCCTGCAGGTTTTTCTAGGTCGCGGTGGGAGGTGCTGCTGTGGTCCTGCCTGATGCCTCCTGGCCACATTAGGAAAGGAGATCCTGTGACTTGGATCCTAGACTGGATTTCCAAGTGCAAATCGGGACCCACAGATCACAATGGCTTCTTGGTCAATAGACTACACCTGCTTCTGGGCCACTACACTTCACCTATCCCTGGATTTACAGATTCTACATACTCTTGGACTCAGCAACACCCAGATCTTCCTACATGGAGTACAATGACTCCTGGACCAACAGAGTCCACCTGCGTCTGGATCACTAGACTTTCCATACATCCGGACTCATAGAATCCACAGACTCTGGGACTCATGGATGTTTTATGCATTCTAAATGAACTGTTGTTATCATGTTTTTGTGTTCTGTACAATTGACATTTATTGCACGTCTGTCCGTCCCAGGAAGAAGGATCCTCCTCTGTGGTTCTTCCTGAGGTTTCTTATTTTCCCTGTTTAGGGTTTTTTTTAAGATTATCCTCACCCGGTTCGAGGGTCTGAGGGCAGAGGATGTCACATCTGTACAGTTTGTCAAAGCCCAGTGAGATAATGTGTAAATTGTGATTTCGGGCTGTACAAATAAAATTTGATTTGATTTGATTTGATTTGATTTTCCTGCTCCGTACACCTCGATCACATTCTTACAGGAGCTGCAGAAGAACTGCGGCCACAACTTCAATAAACTGGCTGCTGCGATGGAGAAAGGCCGTCAACAAAAAGTTGAGCTTTGGAATCTCTCTGTTGCTCCTCTGCTTCTGGCAGCAAACGTTGCTTCAGGGGTGGCTCTTGGTACCAACGTGGTTTCACAAGTTGACGACACTGTCAAATCTGCCACAGACTCAGGAAAAGCGAATGAGACTTTAGTCACAATTGAGAATCTTACAACGGAAATCCAAACACTCATGACGTCTTTGTTAGAGGAAGAACAGAAGGCTGGCCGCTCCAGTGAGGTTCCTCAAAATGGTTCTATTACGGAACACATCCTGAGACAACTGGCCAAATCCAGGGGACTGGTGTTAAACTGGAATGTCAGTATGGTCCAATTAGTGTCTCATTTTCCAGTTTCCAGCTTTGTAAATTAATCATCCACATCTTGCAAACAACTACCAAAGAAGGTGAACAAATCATAAAGTCTGTGGTGGCATGAGGGGCCATGAGGGTGACCACTTCCTCGGGAACAAAAGCATCAGCAACGACATCCAAATACGTAAGTACCAGATACAGAGTGACGAAGGACTGAACTAACCCTGCGATCGCTAATCCCCCGTTAAATATTCATGTGGTCACCAGGCTCCGGGATATGATGTCTTTCCTTAACACCCACAAAAAAACTGAACCAGGGAGTTGGACATGACGGTGGTGGTCTCTGGAGCGCGACGGTCTGCAGTACAGGGTCTCTGCAGGGAACAGCACCGGATCCGTTCCTGCTCCCCTAAACACTGCAGACTTCACGTACACCTCTGGCCGACTGTTTCGCAGCTCCTTTAGTGAACCAGCACTGCTCCCGGGGGGCCACACACACCCGCAATCAACCACTGAGTAGTACACTTGTACCTTGTTGTCCTATTTGACTTTTAATCTGTAGACACTCTGCTGCTCTGCAAACTGTGGTTTGGCTGCAAATAACTTTACGTGCCTCCGCACCCGTGACAGCCAGGGCTTTCAAAGGTCACCTCAGCAACTTGTGAACGTAAAACAAACTCAGATCACCTCGACCTTTGGAGGTGAAAGGTGCTACAGTGACACAAAGGATCTCCAGCAGCAGAAATGATTCTATAATATCCCATATTTTCGTGGATACCATTATTTCACACAAATGTCCAGCAGAAAAAAAGATAGAGGAATGACATTTTTTATTCAAAATGTCAAAGGGCAACTTCGTTGTGACATCATTGATCGAACACACCTTACCTACTGATGGTCTGGTTCAGACATCGAAGCACTGTGAGCGTCATCCGTTTTAGCCAAACACGGGTCAGTTGTTTTCCACGGGGATCGACTAATGGTGGATTTTGATATCTGAGGGTAACGATAGTTGAGCTGGAAAGAAGGCAATAAGTATAATCAATCAGTTAATCGTTAGTTTTGGTTCAAATGAGCTTCAGGTGCGTGTCGATGCACCACGTGTCCAAGTCACTAAAGATTTTGTATACGAGTACACGTGGATGTTACTTCACTACATCGACATTGGACATTTTGTTAGTGTTTACGATATAAACCTCTCAGATCAAACGACTGGGACGAGGTATCAGGTCAGGTTTCAATCACAGACACGTATTCTAACCCTAACCTTAACCTTTATAGGAAGCACGGAGTGGATGAGCAGATTCAACCCAGATTCAGTTGTCTGTTTCCTTGCCACTGACACAAACCAAGGTGAACATTTACAACATACAGATTCATTGTTTGGGAGAAGCCGTGATACTTTTTACATTAACTCTGTTTCTGGTGCGTATGTGAATGAAGTTTTTTAATTGTTTAATAAATCTGGCTGTGTGATTCACTTTGACCAACACAGATACGTTTGATTCATCAGTACTTTTATATGAGCGACACTTTGGTCATTTTCTAAAGGGTTATTTCAACCTTTGCCTGAGTCACTGTCTGTTTACTTTTTACGCTTAAACCTGGCTTTCAGGCACTTTAAAAAAAAAAATTTTTAAAAACTGCCAATAACCAAAGAAATAATCTGTGTCTGGAGGACATGAACATGTTATAAATGTTTAACTCACTGAGCAGTAGCATGCTAATAATATAGCACTATTAGCATTCTGGAGTGTTTCCACTGTGGTTTTTAACATGTTACAAATAAGTTTCTGAGGAAAATCTTCCAGATGTGGAGCAGCAACAAGTAAACTCTGAAAAGAGTTTCTGAAAATCTTCAGATTCCCAAAAAGTCAATTGTCACTGACCTAAAAGACAAAAACGACAAACATGAGAAAAAGCTTTTCAAAAAACGCTCCAAAAGAGTTAAAACCATCCACATCTCTGGTTCCGCTTCTGAAAATTAAAACGTAACAATTTATGAGCTGAACTTGAGAGATCATGTAATCAGAATCAAACATGAACCAGCTCGTCGAAGCAGACGATAAAGATTTAGCAGCACGCATGTTTATGTTTCCTGACACCGCACAGATCCTCCTTGGACACAACAGTGGATAATGATAGCGCTATATTTAAAATATGCTTTCATTTTTACAGCAAAGAAAGGCAAATAGATCGAGGTCGGAGGTCACACCCATAAACCTGCACGTGAGTCATCAGTAATGATGTGAAAGGTTGGTTGGTTTGAGTATTTCAGACTATCTGCTGGTTCCAAATGATAACCGGGTGACTAGCGTGTAGAGTTTAATCAGTTATTCAGAGGTAATAAAGAATATTTACTGTAAGGTTTGGTTAGAGTTGAACCAACAGCAGAGTGAGAGTCTCCTCGCCCCCTTCACAAACCTGATATCTGAACATTTGTTGCACTCATGTGAGTTTTTGTGGGATACAGATGAGCTAAAACAGCAGAATGAGTCAAACAAGAGGCCATTTCATGATAAAAGCACCTGCAGGCACGACAGCTTCTTCCCTTCAGGTCTTGTCCAGGTGCTGTGTGGAAACATTACAGCAAATTACAGCCGTTTCATGCTAACAACGTGTTCTAAAGGCTTAACCCAGCGTTCCACCTGAATGCTAACGTTAAACTGTTCTGGGGTCAGATGTGGGGTACGCCAGTTCATCGCAGGGCTGACATACAGAGTGAGCAATCAGCCGACCCCCGTCAGGACTGTGGGAGGAAGCTGGATTTTTCGGAGACAACCCACGCGGACAGGGAGGACATTCAGACT